>CAWUFW010006852.1:600000-1090876 GCA_963921515.1 Calotriton arnoldi | reverse complement strand
GTGGATCGTGTTGTGCCGCGATTCGGAGCTTATGTGCGCCTCTCCCGGATGCTTTGACGTGCCGTGCGTAGCGACGGGTTCGGCGCGTACGGAAAGCGCATCGTACTTGTCCGGCCGGACGGGGCTGCATTTTCCCTTCCGTGCGACTCGATTCGGCGTTTCCGGATTCGCCTCGGTCGGAGAACAGGACCTGGTTTGGGTGAGTACGGCTCGGCCGGGATTTTTGCTGTTGTGCGCATCGTACTTGCTCGTTCGGTGTACTGTACGGATCGGTCGGGAAACTGGCTTTCGCATGGCTTTTTTCCCGACCGAATAGTATTGGGTGCGCCTCCGACCGAGATCGGAATCGGCCCCTTAGTAGTAGTAAAGTTAGGACTCCTAACTTTACTACTACTAAATGCCTTTTGTGAATACCGAACGTCGTAAAGTTAGGATTTTGTCTCAGTTTAGTAGTAGTAAAGTTAGGAGTCCTAACTTTACTACTACTAAAAGCCTTCTGTGAATACCAAATGTAGTAAATTTTGGATTTTATCTCAGATTAGTTCTGTGAATCGGCCCCCCGTGCCTAACAAAAATGAATGTGTCCCTATGTAATGCTACTGGTGCTCATGTGAAGTGCTCTGATACCTTCGGGTCAAGTTTGCGCTATATAAAACTCTGGGAAAAAATGATTTAGCCCCTTTCTTCTCTTTGCCTTCTACACCTTCCCAAATAGATTCTCAGTTATATCTTATGAATGAGACCCCACATGGAAGGAGCAGGGACATAAATCAAATCTTTCACAGTCTTTCAATCTCAGAGCAGACACATGTCCAGACAAGTGTTCAGGCTCTTGCAGCAATATAACTGCATGTAGATCACAAGGTCAGGCAGAAGACAAGTGACATGAATACTATATGCCAAGGGCTCAATCACCAGTAGTGACAATAAGAAAATGTTTTATTATCACAGATGATGATATGCTTCCATGCAAGCCTCGAAATTGCAGTAATTGCCCTGTGATATGAAGGAAGCAAAATCTAATCACTTAAATAGCAGCTTCAGAAATGTAGTCCTTTTGTCTGAAACAACATATTGTCAATTTCAGAAAATACAGATGTTCCACAATAAAATACAACAATTTATGTTTGTATAAATAGACTTGGTTGCTCCAAACGCAATCATGACATTTAGATAAAAGATGTGCTGAAGTGCCACGTTTTTATTTCTATTATGTACAGCTGTTAGTCCTCGAAACAGAGATTGCCATTTTCACCAAGCGCTCACGTATATTTCTGTCACATATGAGATTATTCTCCCTTTATGCACATTTATCAATATAATCAGATATCATGGATATCAATCATTTGGCAAGGAATTTCACCACCATTGTGCATTTTAGCCAGAGTTAGCTAAACTATGCCTGCAATATTTAAGGATGGGTCACTGTTATGCCAGGCATAGCCAGAATGCTTTTATGATTTCCTACTAATCGGTCACAATTAAGCAGTGGTAGCCAGGATGTCTTCCAGAATGTCCAGAATATATATTGGATGGTCACTGTTATGTAAAGTAGCTAACATCTCACCTGGAATGCCTAAATTAGGCTATCTATTGGGTGATAGTAGTCAGGGAAAGGAAACATGTCACTAGGATTTCTCATACATAGGGCACTCATGGGCTACAAATATGTAGGTATAGCTAGCAAGGTACCATAAATCCAAACGTATCACATATGGGGTCACCTAATGCAGAGATTGATAATATGTTATGAAGTATGCCACATTGTAGGGGGCGTGGCTGAGCTGCCGACCAAGATGGCCGTATAGCATCGGAGCTCCGCCAAAATCCTTTCATGCAGTAGAGCCTACACGACTCCCAGATGGCCGCTGAACATTACGGCCACTACAGGAACATGCGATGAGTCCCGAAGGGCTCTGAAACTGGCACGGGCCCGTGGT
Source organism: Calotriton arnoldi (assembly GCA_963921515.1). Lineage (NCBI taxonomy): Eukaryota > Metazoa > Chordata > Amphibia > Caudata > Salamandridae > Calotriton > Calotriton arnoldi. Next base: position 1,088,936 of record CAWUFW010006852.1, on the reverse strand, counting down.
TGGTCGGAGTAATAGCCTGGAGCGTTTAGCAGGCTGGACGGGCCTGATGGCTGTGGTGTACACGGCCTACGCTGGCTGAGGCCTGGAATGACTGCGGGGACAAGAAACCCCTGAACGCCAGATTAACCAACAACCCGGGACCGAGTGCTGCACTAGACAGCAGAGCACTGCCTACGTCCTCTGCATGCAGACTCTGGGCTCCCGGACATTGAGGGGTGAGGCGGCGTGGGGGGAACTGATATGCTGGGAGAGCACTGCACCGTAGGAGACAGTAGTATGTGGCAAGGATCACCGGCAACCCCCCCGGAGGCCCCGTGGAGACAGGGTCCACGGGTGAGCCTGGGGGCACCAGGCTGTGCTGGCTGATCAGGTGTGGTTGCCTTTCTCTCCCCCCACTTTGCTCCTGCTCGGGCCTGTACTCCCCATAGTTTGGATGTGTTGAGGGCAGGCACGCCATGCCACCCTGATTAACTTTGGACTCACAGTCACTGGAGGCACTATGACGTATGAAGCAGATTAACATTGGTGGAATGCGTGGTAGCGTAAATGAAGGCTGTGAGAGCTTGATGGGCCTTTGTTCTTGCTACACGTTCCACCCTACTGGCTAGACTGTTGTCCTGTTTGATGTAGTCAGGTGGCGACGTGAGGGCAGTATCTGCCCCCCCTACTGACTACTCTGTGAGGCCAGGCCTGATACCCTAAGCCCTCCCTCAAGTGGTCTGCAGTGCCCATAAATGCAGGCCCTCTGGTGGCTGTAAGTAGTGTGGCAGGGTGCCCACTCCCCCTTCTTGCCTGCCCTGTAGAAAAGCTGCCACCCGTAACCAGCGGAGGTCATGGTAAGTAGTGACCCCAAGCAGCGCAGGCTGAATTTTGAGAAAACTAGACGGGAAGAGGACCCCCATTTCTCCAGGATGGCTGAGGATGGGTATCAGATGTCTGCATCTGCTACTCCAATGCCGGACACGGAGGCCCTCATGTCTGAACTAAAGGCTGGCTTTAAGGTTCTAGACACTCGCTTCGATTGGCTTTACAAACGATTAGACACCATGGGTGTGCGTTTGAATTTACATGAGGGCAGTTTGGACACTGCAGATGGCAGGGTTTCCGATCTAGAAGAAGGCTCCGCTCAAACTACTAAGCGTCTAGAGTGCATGGAAAAGCTTTTGAAAACAATGGCCATTAAGAGTGAAGATCTGGAAGCCAGGAGGAGGCGCAATAACATTCGCGTAGTAGGCATTCCAGAATCCATGAACACAGGGTGAATGGATAGTTTTGTGGAGCAACTCCTGCATGACCTATTTGGTTGCGAGTCCTTTACAACGACATTTGTGGTGGAAAGAGCGCACCATACTCTGGAACAGCGTCCTAACCCGGGCTGCCCTCCATGCCCGATCCTTGCCCGGCTCCTGAATTTCAGAGACACTCTGCTGCACCTGGTGAGAGAAAAAGGCCCCCTGAGCTGGCAGGGTTCTGCAATATCGTTATACCTGGACTTCACCACAATGGTGCAAGATGCTCACCGGAAATTCATTGGTGTTAATGCTACCCTCCGTAACTTGGGCCTGAGATATGGGATGTTGTACCCAGCACACTTGAGAGTTGACTTTCATGGTAGATCACGGATCTTCGACACACCGGCCGCAGCACAAGAGTTTTGCGGCACCCTCTCTAAGTCACTGAGAAATTGCCCAGCAGTATCCCCGGATCAGTCCCCCTGGGTTCAAACTCTGGAGTCAGTGCTGAATTGTTTTCTGCCAGCTGAGGGCATGGGATGCTGCCCCTGGTCACCCATTAGAATATATATCACATTTGAGGGGAGTTGGGGGGAAGGTCATGTTGGGAAGCACACAAAGTTGGGCTCACTGCAAAGCACGTTAAACTGTTTCATACATTCATGCATAAACGGGGTATCGGCGTGGTGTTGCCCCCCCCACTTGTGCGGTTCCACAATAGTATCTATAAGTTGTTTTGATATACTTTGATGTTCCATAGAATTGTATATTCTTTGTTTCCTTTTGGGTTATGGGCGGTCCCTGTAATAGTAGATATGGGGATGGGTGAGGGATGGGGAATGTTGTGCATGCACACAGTATTTTGTGGGTATTTTATTTGTGTTTGTTACTACCGTTCTAAATCTATTGTATAGCGCATCACACACACTTCTTTTGAGTATTGGCTATGGAGGATATGATTCGCCCCTTCGCCAATCTTACGCTAATGTCCTGGAACATTAGGGGTCTGAATAACAAACTCAAATGTAAGCAGGTAGTACATTAGCTACAAAGACATCAGGTGGACATTGCTTTTATCCAGAGACACACCTGTCACCTAGTACAACTTCTAATTTTGCCGTGGGCTGGGGTACTCACAGACACTTTGCTGGCTATAGCACATATGCTAGAGGAGTAGGTATATTGATTCATAAAATGGTGCTATTTCAGTTATTAGCGGTGCGCTCGGTCGCAGATGGGTGTTATGTATTGCATTGGGCTGCATGCTGGGATATCTCATACTCATAGTCAATGTATATGCCCCGAATGTAGATGAGCCGGAATTTTACATAGACTTATTCACCCAAATAGACCTGATGGAAGCAGACCACATTTGCATGGGTAGCGATTTTAACATACTGCTTGATCCCAAATACGATAGCACGGCCTCCACCCCGGATGCAAAACCTAGGGCAAGATGTACACTAACAGCACTCATGGACGCATATACGCTAACAGATGCATGGCGACATAAATATAACGCACAAGCTGCATACACTCATAACTCTGCGCCACACAACACTTGGACTCATTTCGATTATTGGCTACTTAGATCAATATTTGCTCCTTGGATTGCGTCAATGACACACCTGCCGCACACGTTGTCTGATCATGCTCCAGTCCTCCTGAAACTGTGAATCCCGAGGGCGGGTGGGGTGGAGAGAAGGTGGAGGTTCCCTGAACTGGCCCTTCGGGATGAACTATTCAAATCCGAATTACGTATGGCAATTGTGGAGTATTTTTAACTCAATACGGGGATGGTACAAACCAAGGCCAAGTTATGGGAGGATTTTAAGGCATTCATAAGGGGGGTATTTATATCCAAATGTGCTGGGATACTAAGAGATCTACAGCGTACACTGGCGCAATTTAAAGCGTCAGGCTGCATTGTTAACTGAACATAGGGAAGCGGCGGAGCATGAGGCGCACTACCTGGGCAAATACGCAGCAGCCAGAATGTATAGGGAGGGTGAGCGACCTGGCCATAGACTAGTGTGACTGTTGCAACCCCCAAGAGGTCAGACTTACATTACAGCTCTCCAGGACCCAAACGGCGAATACATAGCTGACACTATTGGCTTACAAAACACTGCACTTGCGTATTACACTGACCTATACACATCAAGAGCTTCTACGGATAGTGTAGACATTGCCCAATATTTAGATGAAATAGCCATGGTATGGCTAAACTCTGCTCATCAAGAATTCCTTGCGGAACCATTCACTGAGGAAGAGATTATTCAAGCTATCGATGCCATGAAAGGCTCAAAGGTGCCCGGGTTAGATGGATTCTCGGGTTGCTTCTACAAAACATACAAATAATTACTGGCTCAGCACCTTCTAGAGGTGTATCAAGAAGCTTTGAGAAATGGAGTCCTCCCACCCACACTTCGCAAGGCAGTCATAATATTACTTCCCAAGCCCGAAAAAGTCCCGCTAGACAGCGGTTCTTACCGACCGCTTTCACTTTTAAACTTTGACAGTAAGATATTGCCCAAGTTGTTGGCCACACGGCTCTCATTCCTCCTTGAGCAGATAATCTCACCTGTCCAATCCGGATTTGTCCCACCGCCATGAACCTACATACATTGTTTGCTACACTCCATAGAATCACACCAAGTGTTCCCTCTGCTGCGGTTCTTCTGGGCGCTGAAAAAGCTTTCGATTCTTTGCAGTGGCCCTTTTTACATTCTGTGCTTGGCAGAGTGGGAATACCGTGGGGGTTCATATCACTAATTAGGTTGTTATACACGCAGCCCATGGCGTGTATCAGGATAAATGGTACAGCTGCATTCAACCTTACACGCAGAATGAGGCAGGGCTGCCCCCTCTCTCCCCTTCTGTTTGTGATTGCACTGGACCCTTTGGTGTGGCATTTATAGGAAAAGCACCTTTACAGAGGCCTTCAGTTTAAAACTGGGCCGTTGCTCATTACATTGTACGCGGACGACATTATACTGTACGTGCGACACCCCAACAGTAACTTGGGACCTTTACTTCATGAAATAACCCGATATGGGACGCTGTCCGGCTTGCATATAAATTGGGGTAAATCTGAAATGTTTCCCCTGACAACTGCCCGCATTGATAGGGATATTGAATTTCCATTAAAATGGTGTGAGGATTCTGTTAAATACTTTGGCATCCATATTCATGGGGATATCGAACAACGGCTTAATTATGGCCCGGCATATATACAAGCGGGCCAGTGGTGTTTAGAGATGGTGAAGCGGCCCTTGTCAATGGCAGGCCGCATTGCAATAATAAAAATGGTGGTTCTACCCTAGATTATTTATTTATTTCATAACTTCCCCATTCCTCTGACCAAGGTCTTTTTCACAGAACTGCGTACTCTATTGTTGATGCTTATATGGGGAGGCAAACAACCGCGGATTAGCTGGAATACCCTTACGTTGCCTTATGAATGGGATGGATTTGGGGTGCCTAACTTTCATATGTATTATCTGGTGGCTCAGTGAAGTTTTGCTAGACACTGGTACAACACGTACTACAGAATTCCTTATACTAAACGGGAGGCAGATCTAACACACCCTACACCACTCTTTGTAATATTACCTGAGGGCCTACTGCGTGACCCTTGCGACATCCAGACAGTTTCCACGACCAGTTGGGCCTGGAAAAGACTAATTAGGATAACAGTAAATCATTTACTATAATCCCCTGCAATAGCACTACTGGGAAATACCTGGATACCCATCACACAGGAGACTCTAGTCAAACGTACACTGTCCAAGTTTGGATTAGAAACAATTGGAGACCTGTTCCCAATTGGACATGTCTTCTCGCGTACAGAGGTTAGTCGTTTTAAGGACGCCCCGTTGATGGACCAATTTGTGCTTCGGAGACTACAAGGCGCGCTCAGGGCACAAATTCCCTGCTATCTTCTTGAACCCCCAGATTTTCCACCTTTGACGCTACTCATTAAAGACACTAATGGGGATCATCTAATGTCCAAACTGTATAAATCAGCCATTGCCCTGACACCTGCGAGTGTTGCGGGGGTGAGAGCTGCATGGGAGCGTGACTTGGGGTACCCACTCTCAGACTTCCAATGGCTCTACTGCTGCACACAAACATGTAAGGTATCACTAAATCACAGACATAAGTTATTGCATTTTAAATTCTTATGGCACGCGTACATTACCCCTGTCAGAGTGCATCATATGGATCCGTCTCGATCACACGCATGCCCCAAGTGCCACTCTCCATCAGCAGACTTTGCACATATGACATGGACATGTGTGAAGCTGGTGAAATACTGGGGGGGCAGTCTTTGTTGAAATGTCACGGATGATAAACCTTACATTTACACCTGCCCTATTGATGGCTCTGGCGGGGTTTGTAACCGATGTTCCAAAGTCCGTACGACGCTTTGTGGCAATTGCACTGATGCTTGCTAGGAGGGAGTTGGCCGTAAACTGGAGTAGTAAGTACCCGCCAACAGTCAAGGCAAGGCTTCACAGCTTGATGTAATGTAACACGAATATCGACATATACACGCAGTTGCAGCCACCAACATCTAGGCCACAAGACATATGGCAACCATTTGTTGCATATCTGCAGAGACTCCAGGACATTGCAGAATCACAGACTGGTCAGGATGCACCCTCACATGTAGCTGTGGCAGATACTAGCACAGCTTACTCTGAATATTAGTGTCCACATCTGGCAGGAAATGTAGAAACTGGTCTTATGTGCCACAGTAATATATCAGAGTTAGTGGATGTATGATATTACATAAACGTATGTGGAAACGTGATGCATGTAACGTACTATACTACAATATGATTGTACGGTACTTCATTGTTCTTTTGAAATAATAAATAAAGTTTTTAAAAAAAGTATGCCACATTGTATCATAGAAGTGCCACTTTTATGGAGAGACAACCAGAATATTACCAAGAATGTCCACACCCATGTCATAATAATGAGAGACAATTGTTATGCATATATACCAGCATCTCACCAGGAGTGCCCACAAATATGTCACTGATTGGCCACTTTTATGCAATGATAGCCAGCATATATCAATAATGCCTATACAAGTTCACTGATGGGCCACTATGAGGCACCGGTAGCTAGAATGTCACTGACAATGGCCTCATGATCTCTAGGCCGCATTAGGAAAAAAGAGCTCCCATCCCCTTTCACTTTAACGATTCTATTTGTGGTCTCCTCAACATACACACACACTCACAACCATTCACATGCAGCTACAATTGCACATCCACAATTGTGCACAAACATTTGTGCATGCATTCACACAGAAACAATTGCCTCAAAGCCCTGATCCCCAAATATTTACCTATGTGACACTGTTCCCAGCTCAGTGACTCCATGGCTCTAGGAATGGTTCAACCGAATTCACATCATCCTTCTTTCAGGAGTTCACTATTGGAAGGAGGAGTATGATAAAATGGCACTTTTGGCATAGTCATTCTCATTTTTTTTGCTAAATTGTATTATTGTTTTTTATACTCTGCACAGCTGTCCAGTGCCCAGTGTATGTGCTCTGACTCCCAAAACATATAGAAATTGGCTAATTCATGACCGGTGTATTTGACTTTTCTATAAGGCCATTGTATATGATGTAGCAACTTCACTCATGGTATGTAAAGATAAATGTCACCTGTGAACAGCAAAACGTATTGTGCCACTCACTAGTGTACCTTTGTAGCCTGATTGTTACAATTTAAACCTGCAGTGCAACCTGTTAAAATAACACTCTTTGATAGGTTAAAACCTCCATTTTAAATATAAGAAAGTCACCCATATGTAGGTCTTGTAGCATTCAAGGCAGTGTGCATGCTTTTTAAAAGTATGACATGTAGAATATTAATGTTAACATGTTTCTAGCATGACAAGGTTCAAAAAGCTATTTATAGTGGGGCATGCATAGCTTTCCTATGTAGAAAACCAGCGGAAATTAAAATACTAATACTGCTAACACTGGAAAGGGACCAGCTAGAAAAATTAATTAAATCCCTATTTAATAGTTATTCAAATCTAATTCAGTGGTTAGGCCTGTCCAACTGATCTCTTCCCAAACATTAAGGCCCTCAGGATGTGGAAACCCTCGCGGGTGATTTGCCGCGCTTTGCAAATCCTGATTCATTAATTGATTTGTAATAAATATTCAGAAAAAGTAACTTTTAGAAAGTTACCTTTTCTCTGCCTGAATTTTCAAGAGGTTAATTTGCATTAGTTTTCCAGCTGCTCCCAACAAGTACACACCTGTGAATGAGGTGTGATTGATGTGTGAAACTCCTCTCAGGCGCATACAATAGGCTGACCTGAATTGGCAGAGATGACCCCTCTGAGCTCCATTGAATTGGCAGGCCTGTCTGAAAACTCACTTCTCCTCCTTCTCTGCTGAGCTCTAAAAATTTGCACTCTTTGTGGCTCTGAGAGCTTTCATTTGGAAAGAGTGCTTTGCATTATGTGTCCCATTTTTATAGAGTGCCACTTGCTCCCCTTGCGCCCCTGTTATGAGGTTTCAGGATTTTGATGCATAGATAACAAAGTTGTTTCATATCTATGATTCCAGCACTGATCCCTACACCACAATCTGACAATTGTATGTTTTGTCCCAAGATTGGAGAATAAACATAGAGACCAAGGAATTCCAGGTCCTTTCTAATATGTTATTCCTTGATTCCCAAGGACAAATATTCTAATATTATTTGCATAATCAGAGCAGGCAGAAAATGTGAAGATCAATGCAGTCCATGGCAAGGTTTAGGGTGTTAATTTGCACGACACAATTTTCATACCTTCTTCACTGGTCGAAGCTGACAGAAAAAGCATGACTCCATCTGTAGCCACTGCTTTGCTTTACACTTCCTAATATTACTTGGAAGCAACAGATGTCTCTTTTAGGGTCAGTAAATGAAGTAAACAACCCCCAAAAAAAAAAAACGTACGGATAGGTAGGTTTGAAGAAAGTGTAGATGCGTTATGTAGAGGAAGGCAGTCACAAAACTTCAACCCAATTAGGAGAGAACCTGCTCTGACAGGAGCAGATTTCCAGAGAAGGAGAGCTGTAGAAGGGATCCAGATGCATGGAAAATTTCTGAAGGAATCAACTGCGATATATGAACTAAGGGCAAAGAAATCAATGACAAAAGTTACTAAAGCATTTGTGACTCATGAAACTGAGAGTTCCAGCTACTTATAAAGGGTGAAATAATAAGTAGGTGTGAAATGAAGCAGGAAATGACAAACAAGAAGTAATGCCACCATAATGGTTTGGCAAGTAACATTTTCATTGACTGTGGAGGTAGCCACGATGGTTTATGATGAACACGATTTGTCAATTCCTGTTTTCTCTATTGAAGTCTAAATGGAGTCAAAAGTCTTTTTGACATGGCAAGAAGAAAAAAAGTCTCAGAAATGGTGGCTAATGTAAGATTAGAGTTGAGGGAACCACAGAAGTAGTATTCCTAAGTTCTGCGAGCATGAGAAACAGCTCCCCGTGAACCGTGTTCTTGCAATGACACCCTGCTCTGATAATTTGCCCTGACACAATCAACAGTGATTCACGATCCACCATAGAGCACCATTCTCACTGACTATGTACTTCACTGACAAAACATTTGGATGACCTGATCCAGCAGCCCTGCAAAGCTGACAACAACTGTTTGGCACAACATTGGGGAAACTGAGGAAGCTTTGTCTACCCCCTTGGTGGTGCTGCAGGGGTAGGCAGATTTTGAGCTGTGCCCCTGCTTGAAGCTCCTGCTGCTGTAATGGTTTCATCAGATTTGGTAGCGTACCCAGTGAAACCGGGTTTGGCATCTCGAGAAACAGAATGATAAGGTCCGGAGACACTGTGCTACCTACAATGGCCTGTAGTGGGCTCTCACATAAAGGTAGCACTCCCAATGGGATTCCACAATGCTCTTCGTGGGATGCCATAACTCGTAATTTGGGCCTTGGTTTAAATTGTAAAGGTAAAATGTTACTATGGGCAGTCCTTGCTTACCTCTATGCAGAGTACTTATGTGGAAACGCATTACTTCAAACTGCCTGAACAAGTGTATCTTCAGGAGCAAAATAGGATGCAGACAAAGCGCACAGAGTGTAGGTACTGCATGGACAGAGACCTGACATCTCAAATGAATGCGGTTTCTCACCAGGGCTTTTGGAGCCCCAACGCTTGTTTGTTCTCCGTGCAAGGGGTCCAGTCTGCAACACCGGCGGAGCCGGTATCATTGCTGGGGTGGGACTCGGTCCCCCAGCAGGCTCTCCTCTCTGCGCGGCACAAGAGGTGACGTCACCCTCCTGGCGCCTTCCAAATCCTCGGAGCACTCCCGCAGCGCGGGACGCGCGCGGGTGTGCCCGGGCCAAGGGCAGGCCTGCCTGCGCCCGTCCAAGACCGATTGAGGCCGGGCAGGGCAACACCCCTTGGTTTTAGGTCCAGGGTTGTTATATCTGGACATCTGCCTTATCACCTCTGCTGAACATTATTGTCGTGGGAGCATTGAAGGAGAACATGACGGAATCCCATTGAGGCGAGGACTATAAGCGCCTAATAGAACCACAAAGCGGTGAGACTAATGACCAACTAATTACATTACTAGTCCAATTTAATCCTTGTGAAAACTTCTATTACAGCGTGTGTAGCAAGGAGGACTTGTATTGGATAGTTGATTAACACAGTGTTTTACATTGAGCCATATGAATTGGTCCACCATAGAAGTATTTTCATAACTTTCTTTCTTCCAACGAACTTTCAGGTCTTAACAATTCAGCCGAACCGTGTTTTGTTTCTTTTTATCATTGTTTTAACCCATTGTTTTTTATCGTGATTTTATCTCGTATTCTTGCCCATTGTACCCAACTCTTTGCAACTCGCACTTGGCACTTTTGCACCTGACACTTTAAATCTAATTCATAGCACCTATCAGTGGTGGAATAGATAGAACGGAACGCCGCCTATCTATGGGATCTGGCATGTTGGCAGTAGGATTGGATGGCAAGGATAGTGGTCTAATGCAGGAGGAAATTGGACAGCCAAGTGGACTTATTCATATTGAGCAACAAGGTACCCCAAGGACAACCGAAAGTCCAACAGTAGCACATATGCAGTCCAAGCCCCTGCAACTGCATACACCTGATGGATCACCAATTCCGAAAAAAAAAAGAGGTTGTAAGAAGATCCAAATAGCTCAGGGGAGTAATAAAACCAGGAAAGGGCCGCTGCAGAATTTGAAAGACCAAATATGTGATGATATAAATACCCAAGGTACCCCTATAAACTTACAAACCTCTCATATTGTAGCTGTTATGGCAACAAAGATTGAAGAATTATTAAAACCACTCTATCATAAATTAGATAAATTAGTTAGCGAAGTAATTAAAATTAATGGTTTGCTACAGAATACAAATGATAGTCTCGGGGACATGAGGAATCTAACAAAGGGGAGTCCTATTGATCAGCCACCCCAGGCAATAGCTGTCACTGATATGGCATTAAGTATGGCAACAGGCAGAAACGTAGGACGGGGACAGCACGACGTGGCATGCATAGGGACCAATAATGGAAGGGATGAGTTGGGAAACCACCCCCATTTAACTCAGCAGATCCCGAATACTCAACCTTGCTAAAATAGAAGGGCAGAGCCCGAGATGGACCAACCAATGACAACGCAATTGAAGTTAAGAGAAAATAAGGCCCTTGTGGGAAAAGCTGACGTCCCTATAAATTTACCACCAGAATGCTGCCCGTATGTTGCAGTTATGGTTAATGTCCCCCTGTTACAGCCGGGCCAAAGGGAGCCACATGATACATTAAAAAATAAAGTGGTCCATTTGCTTCATAACAACTGTGGGTACCTAGTGTTTGGAGCAAGCCAGATACTCTTAACAAGAAGAGTAAACTGGATTGGACACTTAGCCAAGAGTGTCAAAGGGGACTGCATAATTATTAACTTCAGAAACCCAAGTTGGGCTAGAAACACCTTGGACAGAGCAGTATTACCACCAAGCTACGACCAGAATGTGTCACTACAAACACTTGGGGGCATATTATCAACGGCCAGCGATAATTATCGCTGGCCGTGCTTAGCGATAGTTTTCTTATCGCTGGCTATCTCCGGAAATTATCGCCCTGGTAGCGCGTTATTAACAACACGCTTCTCCAGGGCGATAAAAATTCCAGAGATAGCGAGGTTATCGCCGTTTTGCAGGGAACATCGCTGGTTTTCCAGCGATGTTCCCTGCAAACGGCGATAACTCTGCTGATACGACCCTGTGGTCATATCAGCACAATCCACCCCCTATGTTAGGGATGGCTAAGTCGGGATAATAGCAGATGTTAGATTTTGGCGAAAACGGCCGTTTTCGCCAAAATCTAACGTCTGCTATCATCCTGTGGGCTGCCTTGTAAATATCGCGATGTGCACATCGGCGATATTTACAACGTAGCCCATCTGGGAAACGCCAGTAACGCCCACCTTGCATCTCATTAGAGATGCAGGATGGGCGTTGGGGAAAGGGCGATAGTGCAGGGATTCACGCGATAGCGTGACCTTGCTGATTAGGCGATAGAATTATCGCCGCTTTCCGTCCGAAAACGGACGCTAAAGCGGCGATAATTGCCTATCGCCTGGTTGTTAATATGCCCCTTGGTTTTTTCTACAGACATCTAAGACCTACACATGATAAGGAAATTGAAAAAAGCCACTACAGTTTGATACCTGTCATGCCAACCTATTCCCAATATGTGTTACCCGTGTCAAATAGGTGTCAAGCCCTGAGTAATTTACAAGAAAATGATTGACACAGGGCTGCCCGTTTACCTAATGTGGAGTATGTCCCTACTGGAGACGGGTTAAATGAACATGGAGCCGGGGTATCTACAGCTAATGCTTTACTAGTAAATACTTCACCTGTCCTTTCAAACATCAAAGACTCACATCTAGAGACTAGACATATAAGTATATGGGCGAAGATAGGAAATGTGAATGCTTAAGGGATAATTTGGGGAATGCACTAGAAAACGGATATACAATTGTCACATGGAATATAGTCGGCCTTCTAAGTAAAAAGGATTCATTAGGATGGACAGATTTCATTAATGATCATGATATAATCTGTATACAAGAAACTTGGGGGCATATTCTCAAGAATGTGTGATAACCATCGCAAAAGTGACTTATCGCAACCCTCAACATCGCAGTCTATCGCGGGACATTTACGCCGTGTTAACCAAGTATTCACAACACAGCGGTACCATGCGATAGTCTCCAGATAACGCGTCAACTGACCACGTTAAAATCAACGCCACGCCGCAAAAATGCGAAACCCGAACACCAAAAAAGCTGCGATGAGGCCGATTGCGATACAAAAAGCAGCGAAATCCCACGCGTCTGGCGGGAAAATGCACCATAGAAGCAACAAAAACAACACACCAGAAACAATCCAAAGTGCGTAGCAACATGGATGCACCCTGACCCAGCGCAGAGGCCAAGGCGAACCCCACAAGCCAAACAGACCTAAAGCAAGGACCAATGGGTCGGGGAAGGCCAAGGAGAAGAGGGAGAGGAAGACGGGGTGCAGTCCGTAGGAAAACAAGACCAGCGTCACGGATGTGACAGAACACTACCAGCAATTGACCCACAGTCAGACTACCCTGAATGCAGCCGGAGTGCCGAGGAGGCCAATGGAGGAGGCAAAGAGGCATGACGTGAAAACCTAAACCAGGCCCAAAGCCGCTGGCAACAGGAAGGCAACTACGGTGACAGGAGGTGGGAGTCCTGCCCCACAGGAGGAGCTGGAGGAAATGGAGGTCAGTCATCAGTGTGGAGACGGTGCAAGGAGGTGGGAGTACGGACACAGCTCGAGAGGACCTGACACAACAACAACAGGGTGAGTAACGAACAGGTCTTGGGGGTACGGGGGGAGATGGGCACAATGGCACACATGCACAACGACATGTAGCACACTGCACACCCACAATAACCCAGGGTCATGTCCCCCATCCCCGTGGCACATGCAGCACACACACATGGCAATCACAGCACATCCCATGACAATGTGGCACAAAGTGCAACACCGACACTGCAGAACAGGGGACACAACTAGGTCCGCCCATGCGCAGAAACAGGCCAATCACATTTGACAGAGCAGGGAACTGTGAGATGCATATGTACGGGTACAACCTCACAACAGTCATGTAGTCCAAATGTCCACTGTCCCCCCTCAAATTGCCAGCACTGCCCAAACAGTCACAATGTACATTGTCACACAGTCTGCATGTCTACAAGAACAATGCGCCAACATAAATGTCAACACAATGTCAACATGCATCTCCCCTTCACATTGCAGAGGGACAAACATCACTTCCAGCAGGTCAGACCAGACAACCCATCAGTGATGCAGGACACGACCAACACACCTTCGACACTGACCCCCTACAACAGCCCATGGACATCCCACGCAACCCACCACCAGGACCAGGGCAGACAAGCTACTTAGAGGGGAACCCAGCCACTGCAACAGACCACACAGCATGAAGCACACGCAAGCACGGCTGGCCCACAATACTTCACTGACCCACACATGGCACCCCAATGCCAGGTGTCAGTACGCCAAAAGGAGGTGGCCGAACAGGTGCGGGTGTGGTCCGAACCCATGGAAGGCGAACTAGATCACATACGTGGGTGTCAATTACCCTTCAGGGACCACCTACACCCCACAAAGGAGACCCACACTGCCATAGAGACACACGCAGATATTATGTTGAACTGGCTACGGGCACGTGCGCCCGCCCCTTTATTGGCAGGGCCACATAGACAGTGACGCCTGTGCTGGATGTGTGTGGGGTGAGCATAAGCCAGCCCGCACGGAGTGCCCGGTGCTGGCAACAACTTGAACAGTGGACACCAGTGCAATGGAAACAGAAAACACCTGCATAACAGAGTCAACTGCTGAGCAACATGGAGGGAGCCGGAGCAAGTACAGAGGTCACCCAACATACAAACAGAAGTGTCCGTGAGTTGCAGTGCACTGAGGTCGGGGCACTAGAGCTGTGCACGCTCATGTGATGAAAATAACTAGGATTGTGTCCATTTGGGATATTCCTGATGCAGGTGCAGTGAGGTGTGTTAGACCTGCATCAACTTCCTCCTCAACGTCCCAGGTCTCCCACACTGCCTGAGGTGACATTGCTGCGCAACATCTCCACATCACAAAACTCAATCAGTAACGGTCCATTGGTTGCGGTGCACTGAGTCAATGGCACCTGGAGTGCTGAGCAGGGTATCAGGCAGATGATGGCATCCACGACAGGTCTGCGCAACTCCGTCAGTCTGCCAGTACCACTGTCTCGACTCTGGCAGATGGTGGTTGGAGTTGGCCCTGGCGATTGTGGCATGTGTCTCCTGCGGTGATGCGACGTCCGGGCCGGTCAGGACTCGATTTGATGTGTGAGCCCTGGTGGTCCGCAGTTGAGGCCAGAGGAAGCGGACAGCGCTGGGCCACATGCACAAGGCGTCGATGACCCCAAGACCACCGTCACAGAGGTCATTCAATATTCATTCAGACAGGATCCCTGACTTGAGCTGCACAGAGTTAGTGGCCCCGGGTGCACAGCGGCAGGCACAGGCACACCGCCACGGGATGGTGACTTGCGGTCCACTGAGGTAGGGCCACACAGACTGAGCGGGTCCTCGTCGATGTAGAAGGTGAATGTTGCGGAGTGTTTCAGGGGACAGTGGAAGGTGTTCTTCCAGGGCATGATGCAGAGGGCAGAAGCTATCCGGAAGCAGCAAATGGACGAGTGGAAAGCGACTGCCTCGTTGCCACCACCAATTCGGTATCAGCTGCATGAGGATGAAAACTACCCCCTAGTCCATAGACTCAAACGCCATCAATGTACGACCATAGAGTGTCCATGAATGTCGGGGAACAGACTTAGTGGCACCGGGGCTGAGAGGGGATGCAGTCTGCGATGATGCCGGTACACTGATATGTACTCCGACATTGCCGAATCAAGACTCTGTGACCTACCGGACCGCAGTGTAGGCCGGAGGCTGCGGTCAACAGTGGGCCACAGCCACGTGTCGTAGGCTTGCGATGCACAGAGTTAGTGACATCAGGGCAGTTGTCGGTAGTGTTCGATCTCCTCCGTAACGATGATCCTTTTTTCCCCCCAAATGAAACGCGTCATCCTCTTATGCCTCTCCTTGTGTGCAATGATTCGTACTCTGCCTTTGAATAATCAATGTTCAGTTCCAATTCTGTGACCGATTCGAGCACAGCGTAGGCCGAGAGCAGTAGTCCGCGTGGGCCCACAGAATCTTGCGGCTGTGATGATACACTAAGACCTGTTGGCACCACATCGAAGGGTGTATAGTGACATAGACTCAGCCATGATTTATGTGCTCTGCCATGGGGTAATCAAGACTCAGTTCCAAATGTGTGACCTACTTGTCCGCTGTGGATGCTGGTGGAGTACGTCAACGTGAATGGAGTACTGCAGTCCTGTGTTGCGGAGTCCGTGATGGTCTGAGGAGGCTGCCAAGGTCGCAGGCCTCGGGCTTGGAGATCGCACCGGCACGTGGTGGGCCCTCTTCGACACACGCGGGTGTCGGAAGGTGGGCATTGAGGCCTGGGTGCGCAGGGGCGGGCAGGACTGATTCGGGGACCAGCGTCCCGGGATGCAGCAGGCGCACAGGATCTCTGGCAACACCGCTCACAGCGTCGGCCTCGTGGCGGGGTGAGGGGCGCCGCCCTGGCAAAGACGTTGGGCATTCCAGAAGAGGACCATGCCCAGGGTTACATGCCTTTTATTCACACCCCTATGCTGGCCTGGCGTACGCCGGGCCAGCCCACTCTGCTCACGCTTACGGGGGGGACATCACAAGTTACATTTCCTCGACTTCCCCACTGGCTGGGGTGACATGGTTGCGTCCACTGTCCATTACACTCCAAACACCAGCGGTGTGTGTCGATATGGATATGTGTGTGGTCTGCATACTGCAGTCTGGCCAGCACATCCACGCCACACTTGGCATTGTGTACATTCTCATTCATCGGTCTCTTGCCTCCTTCGCACATGCCTGGTCCCCACCTCTTCCGATATTCTGCTATTGTGTGTCCAAGGTGCCATGCCGTTGATGGCTCATGTACATGGCTGGCCCAGGTTCCCACAGTGAGTTGTGCTGTCGTGTCTGGTGGGTGTGCATGTTGTATGTGAGCTTGTGACGTGTGCATTTCCTGTGTTGTGTGTTGCATGATTGTGGAGTTGAGGTGTGTGCATTTGGTATTGGCCAACGAGCAGTGAATTTCCGTGGGTGCCATCCTGGTGGCGCAGGTTGATGATGGACTGTCGGGAGGTGCAGGTATCATGCCCACTGCCTGGGTGGTTGGCGAAGTCGTTGGCGGAGATTCCACGGTGGTCCACTATTGCCTGCACATTGGTGTGATACGTGCGCTTTCTGTTGCTCTTATTGTGTGCAGCGTCGCCAGGGGCCACTAGTAGGACATGTGTGCAGTCATTTGCCCCCTGACACGTGCAGAAAGCCAGCTGTGGCGTACACGCCTTGCTTGGTCTCCGGCTGTTCCTGCGCAGTGTGTGTGAGGTATGGATAGTGGGGTACCAAGCTGATGGTGTCATCCATTACCGTTGTGGGGGACTTGTATTGGCCAGGCTGTGTGACTCCTCGGTCTCAGGTGGAGGTTGGTTGGAGGGTACCAGAGGCCAACACGTGCAGCACGGCCAGCAGCTTTGTCTGATATGGGATGTTGGTTGTCTGCTGTGTTGGTACCGTCAGCCTGTGGGCTATGGTGGTCAGGATGCGGAGGAGGGTTGTCCTTTTGGGCATATAGTGGGCAATGACATTCTCTGGTGTTGGGTCTGTGGGGTTGGTGCATTTTCGGAGGGTCGCTGTCTTTGTCTGCGCTGCCTCAGTGTTGGTCCGAGGGGGGGCGGTGGGTGTCCGGGGGGGTGGGGGGTGGTGGCGGTGGGTGTTGTTGCCCTCTCGGGGCTCCGGGGTGCATGGTGAGTGGCTCCATGGCATCTGTTGTTCTTCAGGTGTGGCTATGGGCTGGGCTCCCTTTTGTGGTGCAGGCTGCCGTCCGACTTTACACCAGGTCAGAGCAGGTGTTAATTTCCTGCTGCTAACACGCATTATCGCATGTTTCGTGGTCTTTTCGCCGATCTGGCTGGTCGTTGAGAATGTTGCGGAGTGGTGTTTTCGTGGCTTTTTGCACGGGTACGCCTACTCTGCATTTCATTAGCGGGGGTCATCTGTGGCGATGTTCTTTGCGGCTGCTATCGCGGGTAAACTGGTGTTATGGGCTGTTAACACCAGCTTGTGAATGGTGCGTTAAATTTATTGCCACTTTGGCTGCGATAAAGTGCCGCTAACTAGGCGATGGGTCTTTGAGAATATGCCCCTATGTGTATTGACCTTGTCCACATAGAAGGGTTCACTTCTTATAGTTTACCGGCGGTACCCTCACCTGCAGGCAGAGCGAAAGGGGGGCTTTTGACTCTTATGCCAAATAAACTACCAGTTGTTGCCAAAAGAGTGATCACAATCAGAGAACACTCACAGATTATATGGTTGTACTGTAAAGAGGGTAGGGATGTGACATTAATGGTGCGGTAATACCAACTTTTATAGGCAGGAACGCAACATCTGTTATAGATCATGTGTTGATTTCTACAAATATCACACATATGTGCTCCACACCAAGGATCGCCCAGCTAGCACTTAGCGACCGTAATTGTATTATAATGGAGTTATTGGTATGGGCCAACATCACTTTATTATCAGAAGGCACTATTACTAATATTGCCCCGATTAGACCAAATGGAATGTGAATAAATGGGAGGGGCTCGATTCGATTAAAGTATTACACAACATTTTTGTAAAATGCGGAGCAGAGATTTCCTACTGCCTCAAAGAGGATGTTAATGCACCCTTGTTGTTATTTAATTTTGGTAAAATAAACACCATTATCGAAGGCATATTAACTGCTCCACCTAGGAAACAAATAGGGGATGGTTTAATCGGACGTGCACCCAGGCCTCTAAACAACTTAAACAAGCTCTTAATAAAAAACCTAGGAATCCTGAACTAATTAAGAGCTTACGAGTCAATTACAAATCCGCCCTTAAATTAAGGAAAAAAGAACTACAAGAGTCAGCGTGGGAGAAATTATCATTGGCAGCAGATACAGGTAACAATAAATTATTCTGGGAAACTGTTAACCTGCCATATCTAAAAACTGACTCATTCCCAGAATTATTATCCCATGTTATCGGTGAAGCATGGGTGTCACATTTCTCTAGCATTTTTAATCCATCCGAATATGAAGTTTCTAGATTCAAAACCCCAGCACAGAGCAAGTGGCCTGTTATACCCCTAAATATCACACTTGATGAGGTTAAGGTAGGACTGAATGGAAGCAGGGGAGGGAAAGCCCCGGGTCCAGATGGGGTCCCAATAGATGTTTACAAAGCAGCGATAGACCTATGGGGGCCTGGTCTTACTGGAGTTTTTAATCTAACAGTGACGGAGAGCACACCGCCTACATGGGGTCAATCAATAATTATACCCATTTTTAAAAAAGGGAATAAATCTGAAGCTAAAAATTATCGCCCCATTTCTCTCCTAGACTCATCAGTAAAAGTAATGAGCAAAGTTCTATTGGTAAGATTTGAGGAGTGGGCGGCTGAGAGTGAGATTTTATCATCAGCTCAATATGGTTTCAGAAAAGGGTTGGGAACACTAGAACAACGTATTAACCTAGAACTTTTAATAGGTAAATATACGTGTGCAAAGCAGGGGAGTCTATATTTATGCTTTGCTGATCTCAGCAGTGCTTTTGATCTTGTTGACCATGCTGTTCTGTGGCCAGCTTTACTTAACCTTGGAGCCCCCGAACCCATTATTTTCTTCCTCGCAAGGTTATATGAGAGCCTATCGTGCAAAGTTCGGTATGGCCAACAGGGTGAGTGCACCCCAAACTTTGAGGTAAAACGGGGCATCCGCCAAGGCTGTGTTTTAGCACCACTGCTTTTTACAATATTTATTAATGAGATTGATAATTCCCTCCAGTTGGTGCAGGCGGATGCACCACATATAGCTGGTAGGCCCATACCAATTCTGCTTTATGCAGACGACGCTGTCCTCTTGTTCAGAACTCCGGTTGGCCTACAACGTTTAATGGACAAGTTTAGTAGTTTCATTACCAGTAGAAAACCTTTAATTAATAAAACAAAAACTTTTACAATGGAATGTGGCACTAAGCATAAGAAACATAGAACCTTTTTTATTAATGGTACCAGAGTAGAAACTGTTAATAACTTCTGCTATTTGGGAATAAGTTTCTCAGGAAATGGGAACTGGACGCACGAAATAACCAACGTCCGTTCGAAGATGTCAAAGAGTATACATGGGGTCTTCCGATTTGCCTCCAAACTGGGAGATCGTCATATTAAGGATATGACAGATATTTACAAGGCTAGATGAGCTTTAATCACTTTGTATGGCGCAGCTGTGTGGGGCCACAACTGTTGCCAGACTTTGTTACAAGAAGAGAACTCTTTTTTAAAAAGTCTCTTATGCTTACCCCCTTGGGCAGCTACAGAGATAAGGCACCAAGAAGTAGGCTTAAATTATCTATCTGATTTGATTCCCATGCGACCAGTAATGCTCTGGAGATCTATATGGGCCAAGGATGAAACCAAACGTACCCAAACAATTATCAAGGACTGTTTACAATTGGATAATAGTCTACGTATCCCTTGGCTAAAAAATATTGTTGATCTATATAATGAATTATTTAAGATTAAGATCTATGAAAACCCCAAGCATGTGTTAACTTTATCTAAATAAGAGATAAAGGATACTTTCTTGGCCCACAAAAATGAGATTCGCTTGAGGGGCGTAGGGAAGCAAACTACATTTATATTTTACCAAACAATAGAGCTCAAAAGCGGCTTCCAATACTATTTGTCTATAGTCACTAAGCCTTCACATCGTTTGGTTTTAACAAGATTGAGATTAGGAATTATAAATCACTTGGCTGCTTACCCTATTATGAAAATACGGCCAACGTCCCCATGCCCTTGCGATGAGCGATCCAAACAGAGGACTATGCACTTTTTGCTATTATGTAATTTTTATTTGCATTTTAGATGTTTTTACCTAAAGCCACTTTTTAAAAAATATAGTGTGAATACAACCCATGCTGTTATGAAACTACTTGTTACTCTCAATGACCCAGTGATATGTTTTTATGTTGCGCTATACATCCAAAAAGCAATTGATGTGAGAAAAAGCACTGCAACTGGATCGTTTATGTACGGCTGATTGTTGCTTTTAAGAAATCATGTTTATCTAATAACTGTTTCTGCTTTTCTGGTTGTTTTACAAACCGAATAAAGCTTGCTGAATTGAATGCGGTACTCTAAACTCCTGAGTGAATACAAGGAGCACAAGATGTTCCATCTAGGCACAGAACTTCACACGACGTGTAAATGGTGGTGTATATCTTGAGACTTGTAAATGGTAGCAGACATCTGAATGCATAGAGTATAAGTTCTTGTGGTATATAGAGTTCCTCATAGCCAATCACGATTCATAGTTGCTGCAGCCAGGACTTACTATTTAGAAGTTTTATAATCTTCGTAACCTGTTCTTCAGGGAAGCTGACAAAAGACATCTCTGGAGTCATAGAAGTATTCTAGTTCAACACTCATATACGAATTTAGAATTGCACTTGAATATTTTTCAGAGGGTCTTCATTAAAGATTGTGAACTCATATATTGCACTTGTTTATATTCCAAAAGGAGTTGCCCACCTCAAAACAAACTTTTATTTTGGACTTAGTCAGTTTACACAGGGAGTCATCCATGAAGATTAACATGGAGTTGTTTATTTCCATAAGGAGTCATCTGCTAGGGTTAAGAATACAATACTGCTTTTGCATTGTTTCTACAAGAGAAACCCATGAAATCTTGTCTTGCAAAGACTTTTTATTGTTATTAAAACACTTAGTCAATTAAGGTATTAATTTGAATGAGTATATGATTTCTGGTTGTGTATGCTAACCAGAGCAAAAATATTAATGACAACTATTAATATTACAGATTATATTGAAAGTAATCAGAGACACAAATGTTATCGCATAATATCGAAGGTAGATTGTATTAGAAAACAAAATTGAAGAACATAGTGTTGTTTATAGTTATCATGTCAACTGTAATTCTATTTCAGCTCAGGAAAAATATTGAATTTAATTCCAGAAAAGAGAGTAGTAAATACAGAAAGTATCAACAGCTCTATCATATATCAATTTCAGACATGGAAGCCAAAGCCAGTACAATAGTCATAGTAAAAGTATTTTCTTGTCTTTAAATATCACTGCGCCTGCAGTGCACACAGCAGCGGCCGGCACAGGCGGTGGGGTGGGGAAGGGCGCGGCGGGGGGAAGCCGACAGACGACGGAATAGGTGTTATTTATTTATTTAATTATACCTATTCCGTCGTCTGTCGACTCCCCCCGCCCACACCACGTTTACCGGTGCCAGCTGCCACTGAGTGCACATCAAGCCCAGCTCTGGTCCTCTAGTTTCCCAATCTTGCCCCATTACTTATTTCCTGTGTCTATTTCTAACATAGTTTGAAGAAGTGTGGAAACTCACATCACTCCTATTGGATCTGGAATTGCAAGGTTAGTGCATCTTGATGCAAATTGCTCATTTTGCAATTTAGACATTTTTGATATGTTCCATTTGTGAATTACATTTGAAAATCACAATTTGTGAATCACTAATTCCATTATGATTCACTTGCATTTGCTTCAGTATTGATGTGTATTAACATATCAAATCCTTCAATTTTGGTTTTCAGTGCATCGCATATAGGACATTTTACATTTACAAATCGGGTTTCTGACTTATTTGAGAAAAGCAAAACTTTAGTTTGCTTCTAAACTGTGAAACACAGTTATAGTGATTTGCTTCTATTTAAAGTAATGCTGGTTGTGTGTATTGCTTTCTGTGACATGCTGAATAATACCTCAAAAAGTAAGAATCCAATATCCCTTTTTATTTATTTAATATTGCAAACTTTCTTTGCAATAGTTCATTGTTTTGTTGAGTGGCTCACAACGGCAAAGTGTGCAGTACTTTCTTGTCCGAAGTAGAGTGTTCTAACACAGTGAGCATGCTGCGATAACCAGCTTATTTATGCAGAAGTAAATTATGTATGGGGTAGTTGAAAATAACATTGTTTGATGTTAGGGAAAGGTTTTCAGAAGTTGGCTTCTTGTTGCTGGTTCCTTCGCTGAAAACCGCCATGTTTTTTCCTTTGAATGACTAGACTAGCCAAGCAATTTTAGCAACAGCAGGTTTAACTTCAAGAATGGGCACACACCTTTAATTGGATGTCCTCCTTTAGTGTAGGCACCTAATATATTTCTGAGGTAAAAGTATAAATTAGAAAACCTTTCCAAGAAAATAATTCTTAACTTGCTGAAAGTTCATGGAAGGCTTAAACATTGAAAAGTTTGCAAATCATTCACAAACTTTGAAAATATCTTCAAGTCATCTTTGTGTTTGCCTTTTTTATATTTCAAAAGTGTATTATATTAGATGGGGGGGAGGAAGAATGTGTTCCAGCAAATTGTGTTCAATGAATAGTGATGGGCCTAAGCAATAGGAGAAAAGGAACAAACACCCTCATCACATTCCTCTTCTCTCTGTATGTGCATACGCACATATGTAAATTACAATATATAATCTGCCCTTGAGAAAATGACCATCTTTTGCATGATGTCCCCCCAAAATATAAGTTGGAATTAAGTGTGAAAACTGCTCCCAGAGTGAGACAATATCCTGGGTGTGGGGAGGTGTTTTTGTACTCTTAGCAGGATGGCCAGTTGGGGTGGACCCAGGAACTTTAAAGAGTTCTACCCTTTTACTAGCAAATTATAGCTGACAAATGGGCTTGAGCCTTCTTTGTTCCCCCAGCCAGGCAGGCACAAATCCCAGTGGCAGAAGAGCTGCCCACAGAACAGGTTTCGAGTGACCACAGAGGAAGTGTCATTAACCTGGCCTCACCTCTTGGTGGGCACACAGGCTCTTCACAAGGGAAGAAGTGTTTCACAATTTTGCATTTTAGGAGTGAGGGGCACTGTGGGATTGTTTGCAGTAGAGAAGACAGGAATAGCCACAAAAGTCGGTAGGGCTACTCCTAGCAACTTTTACTCTATAGATTAGGGAAAAGAAAGGAGTCACCGCCTCCACATGCTGGTGCCAGGTATAAATGAAGCATCTTCTGGCACCCTCTCCAGGAAACTTCAGCCAATCTGCCCAGGGTGTGGTGTCGCTGGCTTGAAGATTCAGGTTTCTCCTATTTGGGGCTTCTCCACAGCAGGAAATCAAGTTCAGTTTGACTTCGCGGAAAAGATAACTGGTTCCGTCATCAACTACAGCTTGCACTCCTGCCCTGCTGAAGGATTCCGACCTACAAAAAAGTGACTAAGCTCAAATATAGATATCGACTCGCAAAATGACATGTACAACTGTGTCAGAGACACTGTTAGCGATTCTCAATGGGGTCGCAAATTGCATGCCTCATCAATATTCATGAGGCACTCGCAATTTGCCACTCCATTGAGACTGTCTGGCTGGCCCTCCCAGGTATGGTGGCCTGCTGGGCTCAGCAGACCTCCATGTCTGGGACTGCTTTTAAATAAAGCAGTTTAAAAAAAAAAATGCATCCCGTTTTCCTTAAAGGAAAACGGGATGCATTTAAAAGAAAGATTTTCGTTTCATTTTTTAATGCAGATAGTGGTCCTGCTTGCCCCTAAATAATAATTTTGCCTGCATTTGCAAAGGGGAAGGGGTCCCCTAGGGACCCCTTCCCCTTTGCAAATGCATTACCACCCTCTTGAAGAGGGCGGTAAATTGCAAGTGTTTTGCAATCACAATTGCGGTTGCAAAACATTCTTACATAGGGTAGCGAGTCGCAATTAGGAAGGGATGCCCTTGGTACGCGCCTTCCTAATTGCGAGTCGCAATTCCTATTTAGCGAGTTGCAAATAAATTGCGACTCGCTAAATAGGGTTTGTACATGGCCCTGTAGGTTTTTGCATGCGCAAACGGGTCGCAAACCTGTTTGCGCATGCAAAAAAGGGTCGTACATCTGACCCCCAGTCACAAGGTAAAACCTCCAACCAGGTAGAACATGCTTATTGTATCTGACCCATGCTCCATCACGGTCGGCCCCAAATCTACCAGGACAAGGTGACTCTGGATGGCTCGAAATGCTTTTTGGTGCTCTTTTTACTTTACACTTTAAAATGTCATAGCTTTGGTTCCCCTTATTCCATTTTTGTCATTTGGTGTCCAGTTTGGGATTTTGATTGTTTTGTGTTTTGACTTTACTACTGGTTGGGTACTGCATAGCCCTAAGTAAAGCTTGTCTGCTCTGCACCATAGCTACCAGGGTGTTGAGCTCAGGTTAATTTAGTGACTTTAAAGGTTCACCCTCACAAGGGTTGTGATTAATACTTGAGGTGGCTAATCTCCCCCTCAACTAGTAACCCAATTTCTTACAGCACTTAACCAGCACCATTAACAATAATGCACACCAACCGCTCGTTGGCAGACCACAACTCAAATTGCATTCTTTCAAACTTTTATTCAGGACTCTCTCCTCTGATATTAAAGTGCCTGTCCAACTTTGACTTTTCGATTGTTGTGCACTGGACAAAAGCAATAATTTGAAAGATATTGCCTGAGTATGTCACATGAAAGTGATGGCTCTCCCCTTTTCGGAAGATGTCAATCATTGAAGGCCAAAGAAAATGCTTTGAAGCAGCAAGCATTCAAGAGCAAAGTAACTGTTAGTTTAATATGAATTCATCATGATCCTTTGCTGTTAGGTATATTGTGGGATTCTAGTAATACTGTTTTACGAAACAAGGACATTTATTATTTATTCAGACACAAAGAGAGGATTGCCAAAAGGAAAAGAAATATGTATATGGGGTTCCCAAATATATACTCCACCACTCCACCTCTCCACCAACTCCAAGGAACTTTTCAGTGTCATTCAGGAATTCACCAACCCACGCAGCGAAGCCACAGACATCACCCCATCCCAAGACCTCTGCGACAATCTTGGAACCTATTTCCACCTCAAGATCAAAAACCTCTACGACAACTTCATCGACCATCCACCAGACGCCCCAGAAACACCAGCCAGCCCACCATCTCCAACTGGACACCGATCACGGCCGAAGACACCGCCGCGACCATAAAAGGCATCCACTCAGGGGCCCCCACTGACCCCTGCCCCCCTCACATCTACCACAGAGCCGCTGCCGCCATCGCACCTGAACTACAACGCACCATCAACACCACCTTCAAAACAGGCACCTTCCCAGGCGACTGGAAGCGCGCAGAAGTCAGACCCCTGCTCAAGAAGCCCACAGCTGACCCCACCGACCTCAAGAACTATCGGCCCATCTCTCTCCTCCCCTTCACAGCCAAAGTTGCAGAGAAAACAGTCAACAGGAAACTGACACGATTCATTGAAGAGAACGCCGTCCACGACCCATCCCAATCCGGATTCTGAAGCAACCACAGCACAGAGACCACCCTACTCGCCACCACAGACGACATCCGCACCCTCCTGGACCAAGGCCACTCCACAGCCCTCATCCTACTCGACCTATCAGCAGCCTTCGACACCGTCTCCCACCGCACACTAGTCGCCAGACTACATGACGCAGGCATACAAGGAACAGCCCTGGACTGGATCCAATCATTCCTCACCGGAAGAAGCCAAAGGATCAGACTCCCACCCTTACTCTCCAACCCCACGAAAATCACCTGCGGAGTCCCAGAGGGTTCATCACTGAGCCCCACCCTCTTCAACATCTACATGGCCCCCCTCGCAGCCATCGTCCGACAACACGGGCTCAACATCGTATCCTACGCCGACGACACTCAGCTCATCCTCTCCCTCACCAAAGACCCCACCACTGCCAAACTCAACTTCCAGAAAGGAATGCAAGACGTCACAGTCTGGATGACCAACAGCTGCCTGAAGCTCAACGCTGAGAAGACAGAAGTCCTCGTCCTCGGTACCACCCCTTCTGCATGGGACAGCACCTGGTGGCCGACCGCCCTCGGAAGCCCACCTACCCCCTCAGACCACACCAAGAACCTCGGCATCGTACTGGACTCATCACTCACCATGAACCGACAGGTCAATGCCGTCACCTCCAGCTGCTTCAACACCCTCTGCATCCTCCGCAAGACCTTCAAGTGGATTCCCCCTGAGTCAAGGAAGACAGTCACCCACGCACACATCACCAGCAGACTGGACTATGGAAACACACTCTACGCCGGCATCAACAAGTCCCTACTCCGCAAACTCCAGACAATACAGAACACCGCCGCCAGACTTGTCCTCCGCATCCCCCGACATGAACTCATCAGCCAACACCTACGAAGTCTCCACTGGCTCCCCGTGGAGAAAAGAGTCACTTTCAAAATCCTCACTCACGCCTACAAATGCCTACACAACAACGGACCCAAATACCTCAATGACAGAATCAACTTCCTCGTACCCAAAAGAAACCTCCGATCTTCCAACCTCGCACTGGCCGAAACCCCACGCTATCCACAGAGCAGGCAGAAGATCCTTCTCTCACATTGCAGCCAAGACCTGGAACGAGCTACTGGCAGACATCAGACACGCCCCCTCCCTGAACACCTTCAGGAAGACCCTCAAGACCTGGCTCTTCGGCTAAACAGATCTGTGGACCTCAGCACCTTGAGACCCTCACGGGTGAGTAGCGTGCTTACAATTCCCTGATTGATACTTTTCTAGATATTTAGGTTTATACACTTAGCATTGTCAATAGAAGATCAGAAGAGGATAGATGAATGCCCATCACAAATAGTGTATCAATTGATGATTATGTATATAGAAAAGGGTGACTCAATATTGTCATTAACCCTTTCGCTGCTTCTGTCGGCCAACAGCCGTCGCGAGCGCTACCTCCGTAGTGCTGCGCACGTCCGTTGGCCGACGCGGCCCCGCCCACTCTTCAAAGCCGCCGCACCGCGGCGAAATTTTGGCCGCGGTAAAGGGGTTAATATTGACGCAGAAATAATCAATTCAAAATATTTAGACTAAATCAGAAACATAAAGTTGATGTTTTGGTCCCCGAAGGCAAGAGATGCAGGAGAACCTTCATCTGGACAGTGACATGTTAAAAAAAATTGTCTCCACTTGTGCATATACTTTGATGTCATGGTCACTGGTCATCAGAGATACAGAATATAGGAGTCCTTGAAATTTAGGAGGCAGTTTACTAGCCCATCTATGAGGCAGAGGCCACATAACGAATTAAGAAATCTCCGAAAAGCTGACTGGAGTTATTTTGTCGACAGTGCTGAAAGAGAACAATCATCTAAGTATAAACTGTCCACACATTATGTCGCGAAAGTTTATCTCTAAAGCTATACATCAGTGGTAGTCTTATACCTACACCTGGGTTAATTACCTACTACAGGACAATTCTAAATGATTTCCAAGAGTACTGCTCTAAATTTGTGACTGCCACAAATTCCTAAAATTACAATATGCCTAAACATTTCGTCTTGCATGCAACAAGTGTACATTTCTTCATGCAGGAATAAAGTATGAAAGTGCATTTGCAAAACTTATGTTTCGCCCATGGGAAACCATTTTGCCTACACCCTCATCAATTCCTAAATGATCACAGTAGATTCCCACCCTATGTATAATTTTACTGGTACCCTTGATATAAGTCAACATCTGATTATACCTAGGGTCTAAATATCACCGCCAAAGTTTTGCGACTAACTAATATATTGTAAGATTGTTGAGAGTTTACCTTCTTTGCCAGGTAACCTTACCCTGGAACACTCAAGACCTATTCTAATGATCAACTTTACTCACACAGTAAATTCCACAATAGTGGCAGAATTTTAAGTGTCTATGAGAATCCATTTACAAGCGCTGACATGATCTTACATTTCCACATTTTGGTCTTTGTGTACATAAATGCCACTTTTTGTGCAAACACCTTTGCAAAATGAACCCTATGAGTCATCATAACATGTCACGATTCTTCCAGTGATATCTGTAGATCCTAATGCTACTTTTCTTCCTCCAGTATGCACTCTCAATATCATGTAACCTAATGAAAGAAAGCAAGGAGCCAGCAATTAAATACGCTTAATCCTTAGTGCTAGACACTGGAGTGTGTATGACTTTGCAAACTTCAATAATTTTGCTCAACATTTCAAAAGGCAAGTTTTCTCTGCGAAATAAATAAAATCTTTGTAATATATTGCGCATCTAATGTAGACTGAGAGATGTAGTGTGTGTTCTAATATAATGTAGAAATCTCAATGTTAAAATGTACTTTCTATTTACCTTTATATCCTGGTGTTAGTAGATGGCTGGCAGTGTATCCTGTGTGATGCTATCCTAGTGTGTTTGAGAACCGTAGTGTTTTGTTTAAAGATACAGAACTGGTTGGGAATATGAACAGTGTTGTAATAAGAAATCTGTGAAAGACTTTGCAATTGCTACTGCACCCTGAAACACACACAAAAGGGCATCAAATTTATCTGGAGAACTGAACAGCAAGAAGCTTTCACAACTGTCAAAGCTGATTCAGATGACACTACTCAGCTCACTTATGCCTGGCTTTCAAGATCGGGAGCTGTGTTGTCTCAAAAAACTACATGAGAAATGCACACTTTAAATTTGAATCTCACACATTCAGACTGCATGATCATCTCTAATAAATCAATCAATCAATCAGAACATTTGTAAAGTGCACTACTCACCCGTGAGGGTCTCAAGGCGCTGGGCGGGGGGGTGAGGGGGGGTGCTGCTACTGCTCGAACAGCCAGGTCTTGAGTAGCCTCCTGAAGGTTAGCAGGTCCTGGGTCTGCCGTAGGAGGATGGGGAGGGTGTTCCAGGTCTTGGCGGTGAGGTGGGAGAACGATCTGCCGCCGGTGGTTGCTCTTCGGATGCGGGGGACAGAGGCGAGGGCGAGGTTGGCTGAGCGGAGCTGGCGGTTCGGGGCGTAGAAGGTGAGTCGTCTGTTGAGGTATGCTGGTCCGTTGTTGTGGAGTTCCTTGTGTGCGTGGGTGAGGAGCTTGAAGGTGATCCTCTTGTTGACGGGAAGCCAGTGCAGGTCTCTCAGGTGGGGTGAGATGTGGCTGTGGCGTGGGACGTCGAGGATCAGGCGTGCCGAGGCGATCTGTATACGTTGCAGTCGTTTCAGGAGTTTGGCCGAGGCTCCCGCGTAGAGGGCGTTTCCGTAGTCCAGCCTGCTGCTGATGAGGGCCTGGGTGACCGTTCTTCTTGTTTCGGTGGGGATCCATCTATAGACCTTGCGGAGCATGCGAAGGGTGTTGAAGCAGGAGGATGAGACGGCGTTGACTTGCTTGGTCATGGAGAGTGTTGAGTCGAGGATAAACCCCAGGTTGCGTGCGTGATCGGTGGGTGTCGGTGCTGCTCCCAGTGTGGTGGGCCACCAGGAGTCGTCCCAGGCTGAGGGGGTGGAGCCGAGGAGGAGGACCTCCGTTTTGTCTGAGTTCAGCTTCAGTCGGCTGTTCTTCATCCACTTGGCGACGGCCTTCATTCCTTCATGGAGGTTGGTTTTGGCGGTGAGGGCGTCCTTGGTGAGGGAGAGGATCAGCTGGGTGTCGTCGGCGTAAGAGATGATGTTGAGGTCGTGCAGTCGGGCGATGTGGACGAGCGGTACCATGTAGACGTTGAACAATGTCAGGCTGAGGGATGATCCTTGGGGTACGCCGCAGATGATCTCGGAGGCTTCGGAGCAGAATGGGGGGAGGCGGACGCTCTGGGTTCTGCCAGAGAGGAAGGAGGTGGTCCATTCCAGAGCCTTGTCTCGGATCCCTGCGTTCTGGAGGCGTGTGCGTAGGGTGCGGTGGCAGACAGAGTCTAAGGCGGCTGAGAGGTCCAGGAGGATGAGGGCCACAGTTTCACCGTTGTCCAGCAGGGCCCTGATGTCATCGGTGGCAGCTATGAGGGCAGTTTTGGTAATGTGGTTGCTGCGGAACCCGGACTGGGACGGGTCCAGGATGTTGTTCTCCTCGACGTAGCGGGACAGTTGTCCATTGACAATCTTCTCGATGACCTTCGCCGGGGACGGGAGCAGGGAGATGGGCCGGAAGTTCTTGAGGTCTCTCGGGTCCGCCATGGGTTTCTTGAGTAAGGCGTTGATCTCGGCGTGCTTCCAGCTCTCCGGGAAGGTCGCGGTCTCGAAGGAGATGTTGATGACCTTGCGGAGATGGGGTGGGATGGTGGCGCTGGCTTTGTTGAAGATGTGTTGCGGGCATGGGTCTGACGGAGAGCCGGAGTGCATGGTGTTCATGATTTTGATGGTGTCGTCGTCGTTCACATTGGCCCAGGCGAGCAGGGGGTCGAAGTGGATGGTGGGTGGCGGGACTGAGGTGTCGGAGATGCCGGGGCAGTCTGGTTGTTGAAGCTGTCGTGGATGTCTGCGATCTTGTGATGGAAGAAGGTGGCTAGGGAGTCGCACAGGTCTTGCGATGGTGGGATGTTGTTGGTGTTGGAGCTGGGGTTGGAGAGTTCCTTCATGATGTTGAAGAGCTCTTTGCTGTTGTGTGCGTTGTTGTTGAGGCGGTCCTTGAAGGAGGTCCTTTTGGCGGATCTGAGAGGGTGATGGTGTCTGCAGATGGCGTTCTTGTGGGCCGCATAGCTGTCCGGTGTCTGTTCACAGTGCCATTTCTTCTCTAGTTTCCGGCAGGTTTGCTTGGAGGCCTGGAGGTCGGCGGTGAACCAGTTGGCTTTCTTGTCGGTGCGTCTGTTGGAGGGTTTCTTGATCGGGGCGAGAGTGTTGGCGCAGTCGTCGATCCATCGCCTGAGGTTGCGGGCGGCGGTGTCGGTGGCGTCGGCGGGTGGGCTTCAGGCGAGGGTGATGTTTAGCTGGTCTTTGGTGACTTTGCTCCAGCTGCGGCAGGGGATCTGTTGAGTTCGGTGGGGCGTGGTGGGTTTCCGGAAGGTGAAGTGGATGCAGCGATGGTCGGTCCAGTGGAGTTCGGTGGTGTGGCTGAAGGTGATGTGGGAGCTTGCGGAGATGATGGGATCAAGCGTGTGGCCGGCGGAGTGGGTGGGCTTTGTGACGAGCTGTCTGAGTCTGAGGTTGGCGAGGTTGTCGATCAGGGTGGTGGAGTTGATGTCGTTGTTATTCTCGAGGTGGAAGTTCAGGTCTCCGAGAAGGATGTAGTCTGTGGAGGCCAGGGCGTGCGTGCTGACGAAGTCGGCGATGGAGTCGCTGAACTGGGGCTGGGGTCCGGGGGGTCTGTAGACGAGAGTTCCTCTGAGGGTGGTGTTGGGGTCAGTGTGGATCTGGAAGTGCAGGTGTTCGGCGGTGCTGAGGGTGTCGTCGGTGCTGGTCGAGACC
Organism: Calotriton arnoldi; assembly: GCA_963921515.1. Taxonomy (NCBI): domain Eukaryota; kingdom Metazoa; phylum Chordata; class Amphibia; order Caudata; family Salamandridae; genus Calotriton; species Calotriton arnoldi. Next base: position 1,057,163 of record CAWUFW010006852.1, on the reverse strand, counting down.
CTGAGGGTGTTCTTGTGGACGACGGCGATTCCACCTCCTACTCCGTTGGTGCGGTCCCTGCAGGTGATCTTGTAGCCGTCTGGGATGGCTATGGCGATGTCGGGAGCCGAGGAGGCGTTCATCCAGGTCTCTGTCAGGAAGGCGATGTCCGGAGAGGATGTGTCGAGCAGGTCCCAGAGTTCGACAGCGTGTTTGCGTGCGGAGCGGGTGTTGAGTAGTATGCATCTGAGGTGGTTGCGGCCTTCCTCAGTAGGCGGTTTGGTGGCTCGGAGGCTGGTGAAGCTGCAGTTCCGGCAGGAGAAGGGTCCTTGGGTGCGCTTCAGGGTGGCCAGGAAGCAGGTGTGTAGTCGTCCGATGTTGAGTGCGTGGAGGGTGCTGGCGTCGTAGTGGCGGCGGTCGTGGTGGCAGTCGCGGGGGCCAGGGATTCTGGCACTGGGCGCGGTCCAGGCGCGGACGGGCGCAGACGGGCTTGCCTTAGGCGGGCCCCCCTGCGCGCGGCCGCCATAATAAGGGGAGGTGGGAGGGAGGAGCAGCTGGGAGGCGGGAGCGGGACAAATGGGCGAGCAGGGGGGCGGGGCCGCAGGGGACGCAGCGGCGGGAACGGGCGAAAGTGCAGGGGGCACAGAAGGCAAAAGGGGAAAGGGGCACAAAGGACAAGAGGGCAAAGGGGCACAGAAGGCAAAAAGGGCAACAGGCAGAAAAGGTTAAGAAGGCAAAAGGCAAAAGGGGCACAGAAGGCAAAACGGCAATGAGGGCACAGGAGGCCGAATGACAATGAGGGCACAGAAGGCAAAACGGCAATGAGGGCAAAAAAGGAAGAAACAGTACACCAATAACAGCAATTACACCATAAAACACAACCAAGGCAGAGGGGCCTCGAACTTACGGCGGCGGCGGCAGCAGCGAGCACAAGGGACACGGGCACACAGGTGGTGCTGTGCGGCTTGGGGGAGCGACCTGCCTGAAAACAGGGTCAAGGGTCGCTAAATGGTAGAGAGGGAAATGTTGGCCTGTAAATGGGCATTAAAAATGTTTAAAACATATATGGATAAATGCGCGTTCAAATAGGGCCACTGCAAGGCGAACCAGGCTAACACAAAATTGAGTGACTATCATTTTGCAGTGGTGTACATTCCTCTGTCTAATATCAAAAAATTAACTGTCTTTCAAGACTTGTTTTGCCTAGTGGCTAAGCTGATGATGCCACAGGGGAGGAGAGAGATGTGAAATATTTAGATGATAGCGTGGTCTGGTCTAAATGTGACTGCTTTTGAGTGGTTTTGTCAATGTTGTCTTTGGTTTTAAGAAGTAACTTGTAGAAAGTGGTTGATGTAGTGTCTTCTGACGTAGAGACAAAGGGACCTGTTTGGTTGCTGATGGACTGCGTAGGACAATGACGTAAGTGCGTGGGTGATAGAATTTATAATGTAGAATGTTCAGTTAACTGTTACACGCTAAAGAATAAAGACGTGTAATAACAAGCTCCATTTGTGGCATGATCCTTTTCATGTACCCAGGCTGGGGAGGACTTCACAACTGGTGACAAGATAGGGCATTACAGAGTTGTCATTCATACAGTACGACAACACTACAGACAGCAACAACCAGGTACAAAGAAGTGCTGAAGGAAGTGATAGTCAAGTGAAAGAAAGCTCAAAAAGCAGAAACATTTCTGATGCAAACAAACACTAAAGGCAATAGAAACCAGATACAATGCAAAGAGGTGGGAAGGTTGAAGAACCCGTGCAAGAAATCAAGCTGCTGAAGACAGTGCCTCACAAAAAGAGAGAGTGGGTGTGATGACCCAGATCTTAGCACACATCTAGGGCTTAACGTAGGTGCCAGTCCCAGTGGGTACCCAATGTGGCCAGAGTGGGTTCTGCTCTTGGGAACAGAAAGTTCTACAGGTTATGATGCTGCAGCATTCCTAAATAAACCACCTTCCTTTGATTCCACCAAAAAGCAGAATATTGGCAACCGATGCCCTGCCTAGATCGAAACCTTCGAAGATTTCATTGATATCCTGGAAGAAGTAAATGACAAAAAGATAATGAAATATGTGAAGAATTTGGTGGGTGAAAGAGCAAAAGAAGTGATAAAGAAAATATATGGTGGTGAAGTGACGTACAATCACATCAAAGAGGTACCAAATACCAAGTTCAATCCAATACCAAAGTTGACTATGAAAGGTACATTTTCAACCAAGAAAGGCAGAAAGCTGATGAAACAGTGGATGAGTTTGTAGAAAGATTTGATTCGCTCAGCAAGCATTGCAAGTTCTACGAGTAAATTGATGAAGAGGCCATGCGTTTCTGAGTAATAGATGGTTGTCTCTCCGATCCCTTCAGACAACAAATGCTAAAAGAGACACTCCATCTCCGAGCGAGTACTCGTGGCTGCCAGAATGAAAGAAAGAGCTGACAGACAAGCAGCCAACATGGAGGCCGGAATGGCCCAAAATGAATCAGCCTTGAGGTTGAAAAGTAAGTCAAAATACAAGGTAGAAGGCCATAAAGTAATGTCTACAAAGAAAAAGTTGTGTTGTCGATGTGAATGTTCCTTTCCACATGAAGGTAAATGTCCCGCTATTGGACAGATATGCAAAGGATTTGCATATGTTTTGTAACAGTTTGCAAAGCGAGGAAAAGATCAAGTGAGTCACGTCGAGAAAACAAGATGGAGGATGGATAAAGTGTGTCACGTCGAGAAAACAAAGTGGATGCCAGAAATTTCCAGAGATGTTCCAACCATACTGTGAAGATTGAAGTCCCAATTAATCCAGGAGACGATGGAAGTCCATAAAATGAGATTTATTCGTTCTAAGGAAACTCCAGCCACTAACTGAGAAGCACAACTCAGCCAACTGTCTCCCACCAATCCAATTCAACTATACACATTCCACTTAGAATTCTCTGATGCAGCAGAAAAGACAGTGGAAACAGACACAGGGCAAAATAGTACAACATCATGAAATAAACAATGAATGGACCACAGGGAAACATAAGATGCACATTTCCACACACACCCACAAGGTTATGCAGTTGATGCAATTAGAAACTGAATGACGTTGAATGTTGTCAAATTTCTCGTTTAAAAGTTCATCACCGTCATTGTCAAGCAACAGGGAGGAAGTCCAATCAATCAATTAGGGGTTTGTAAAGCGCACTACTCACCCGTGATGGTCTCAAGGTGCTCGGGGGAGGTTGGAGGTGCAGCTCTAGGTCAGCCAAAAGTGTGCAGGGTGGGGGAGCGTCTAATATTGACTGAGAGTTCATTCCACGCTTTGGCTGTGACAGAGGAGAAGGCTCTTCCTCCCCCACTGGTTCTGTGGATACGCGGGGTCGTTGCTAGGGCGAGGTCGGCGGTGCAGAGGTTTCTTTTTGGTGCGTGGAAAGAGATTCTTTCGTTGAGGTATTTGGGTCCATTGTTGTAAGAGGGATTTGTAGGCGTGGATGAGTACCTTGAAGGTTACTCTCTTCTCGTCGGGGAGCCAGTGGAGGTCTCGCAGATGATGGGTCATGTGCTCATGTCGTGGGGTGCCGGGGACGAGTCTGGCTGCGGTGTTCTGGATGGTCTGGAGTTTTCGTAACAGGGATTTGTTGATACCCGCGTAAAGGGCATTTCCATAGTCCAATTTGCTGGTAATGAGTGTGTGGGTGATGGTTTTTCTGGCTTCGGGTGGGATCCACTTGAAGGTCTTGTGGAGGATGCGGAGGGAGTTGAAACAGGTGGAGGCAACAGCTTTGATCTGGCGGGTCATGGTGAGGGAGGAGTCAAGTATGATGTCGAGGTTCCGGGCATGATCCTTCAGGATGGGTGGGTTTCTGAGGGCAAAGGGCCACCAGGAGCTGTCCCACGCGGTGGGGGAGGGTCCAAGGATGAGGACCTCTGTCTTCTCCGAGTTCCGTTTTAGGCAGCTGTTGCTCATCCAGGCTGCGATGTCTTTCATTCCTTCTTGGAAGATGGGTGTGTAATGTCAATGTTGAATGCTGGATGACGTGCACATGTAGTATTAGCTTCTTGCAAGGAAGAATGCCAGTTGAAGCTAGGTTGACAAGTGAAAGTGCGAAATTCATTCAGACACTCTCCCAAAATCACACTCACTGAAATTGAATGGGTGCTCCATGCCTTTATTCATAGACAGTGCTGTGTTGATAAGCATTATGACAGTACAATGAACTGTCTCCAGTGCCCTGTTTAACCCCGTCAAAAACCAACGTTTATACGTGGGTTGCTTCAACGCCACTACAAAGTCAAAGTTCATTCATAGTAAATGTGAAGCATAAAAAGAGTGACTTGCAAGCACCAATTCATGTCCTGCAAAGCACTTCAGCGAGTGCATTTTTACTCGGTTTCAGTACTGCTGCTGACATTGGGCTGATTTCTCTCAACTGTTATGTTATGTTATGAGAATTTCTAAAGTGCAACGGTTACCCGGGGGTGTCCTGGCGCTGATGGCTACCTCTCTGAGTTCAAGAACCTATCAGGAGATTATCAGTGGAGGATTCTATCCTTTGAAGAGCCACGTTTTCAATTCCCTTCTGAATACGAGGAGGTCAGTGGCATTCCTAAAAGTCCAAGGGAGGTTATTCCATGCCTTGGCCGCGCACCTGATGAAACTTCTTCCCCCCACCTGGCTTTCCTAATGGGGGGTAAGATCACTAGTTTGGCTTCTGATGAGCGCAAAGTTCTGTAATGTTAATGCCTTGCATGAGATAGTTAAGTTTCCATCCTTGTTTCATGGACTAAGAAGACTTCAGATCATAAAAGTGCAGCTTCACAAAAATGAGGACATCCGTCCTGTTTCTCAACTACATGGCTAAATTGCATTTCATTTACAACAGGCTGTTGAGAAAGAACTCGAGGCACTATTAAAGCACAACATCATTTAGCAATCCACTGGTCTGACGCCATGGGTTTCACCCATAGTGGTAGTGCTGAAGAAGGATAGTGGAGGAGCCGTGCGCATCTGCGTAGATATGCGCCAAACAAACAAGGTGATTGAAAGAGAACGACATCTAGGTCCGTATATTGCTGACATGATTACGCAGCTGAATGGAGCTAGTCTTTTCCCGCGTTGATTCGAACAAAAGGTATCACCAACTCAAAATGAAAGAAACGTGCAGATACATTACTACCTTTTTAACTCATGATGATTTATTTAGATTTAAAAGGCGAGTGTCTTCAGCTGCAGACCTCTTTCAGGATGTCTTTCAGGGTACTTTCTCTGACTTGTACCTTTTATCTTGTTATCTGTTTTTAAAGTATACTGGTTGTAACTGTGGGATTGGGTCGGGAGCTACTTGTCTGGGTAGGAACTCTTTTGTCTTGTTATCTGTTTTTACAGTATACTTGTTGTAACTGTGGGGTTGGGTCGGGAACTTTTTGGCTGGGTAGGAACTCTAGTATCCTCATTTTTATGTGCTGAGCTGACCTCTTGGGCCTGCTAATTTTAACATTCCATCTACTTACCTATTGCGTCGTGTTTTAATTCTCTTTTGTTCTCCTTTCCCTTGCCTCACTTTCCTGCTTTTAGGTCCTTTGCGGCTGCTGTGCTGTTTGCTGCGGAGAGAGCTGTACTGGAGTCTGCCCTCACTTCCTGTGTGCCTTAGACCACCACCATTTTGGGCAGGTCACCATTCTAGCTTCTCTCACCTCAACCAGCACTCAAACACTTAAAAGCAACTACAGGGCGTGGACGCACCGCCAAAGGTGTGCCAAAGTCAAGCCCACCTGCACCCGTCCATGCCTGGATGACACCAGACGCCAGGACCCCCTGTTCCTTTTTCTTATTCCTCCTACACTTTACTCTATCTGGCCCTGGGGCTATTTCAGCTTTAAACATGGTAAGAAAATTTACCTCTGCTGAACTATTCCAATTTCGGACGGCCAAGACCAAATCTCCTCATTCCCCCCTGAGCTGTAATCAAAGCTTTCCCCTACTGCAGGGTCCTGTTTCATGTAGAAACTGTAGATCCTCTTGTTTAGCCCCTGCCGATCTGCCTATGTAGGAGATGACACCCTCTCCGACAATGTCACTCTTTAACCTGCCTGGCATGTGCTCCAATCTTTTTACTTCCTCTGGCTTCCCTCCCGGCTCTGAAAAACCTAGAAAAATACATCAGCTGTACTGTAATATCAGATCCGTGGCTAAGCATGCCATAGAAGTATGGAAGTATGGGACCTTATCTCTTCATCAAATCCCGGGATCTGTTTCTTTACAGAAACCTAGCTTTGTGCCTCCGCCATCCCTTGCATCTCACTTGTCATCCCCGAGCACTACTCCCTGGTCAGATCTGACAGGACAGACCGCCCGGGTTGGAGGGGGCATCACCATTGCATCTCATGACTCCTTTAAGGTTGAGCTCATTGACACACTATGTACCGGGTGGCTTGTGAGTTATATTTTTAAATTGCCACTGTTACCTACAGAAGTCTGCAAAGGGGCACTGTTGTATTGCCCCCCAGGTGCAAAGAAGGACTTCTCGCAAGCACTAACTGACTTCATTGCCCCTTACGCCTTGGCCACACAAATGTTTTTAGTAGTGGGTGGTTTTAATTATCATGGTGAAAATTCAGACGATCCCTGCGTCACCCAACTTTTGGATCTGTTCTCTATCAGACTGAAGCAGCTGGTGTCCAGCCATACACATAGGGCCGGTCATATGTTGGATCTCATCTTTACTAAGATGAGGAAATGGCTGGTGACTCCTTGCTGCCGATTCCCTTGTAAGACCATTATCTGATCCATTTCTCCATCTCACGAAATAAGGCTTGTAACATACCTTTGAAAGCAGAAAGAAAGCCACAGCCTAACTGGAATTCTGCTACCCTCTCTGCTTTCACAGAGGTTTTCAATTTCCAGTCACTTCCCACAGTAGATGTGGACGCAGCACTATCTATCCACCAGGATTCCTTAACGAACTTTTTTGGCCATGGTTGATAATATCAGGCACTCTCTTGACACAGGTACCCCTATTATGCTGGTATTTCTGGATTTGTCAGCAGAGTTCGACACAGTCTCCCATTCCATCTTAATCCACAGGCTTTACGAGACAGGACTACACAGCAGAGCCCTGCATTGGCTCTGAAACGTCCTTACTAATTGAACACAACTGGTGTGCCTGGACTCCTTCAAGTCACGTCTTATTATGTCTAGTGCCCCAGGGCTCGTGTCTAAGCCCCACCCTCTTTAATTTCTATGTGGCATCACTTGGCCGGATCGTGAGAGCCTGCTATGTGGAGATAGTTTCATACGCGGATGACACCCAACTTCTTATTTCCTTCAGCCCAGACCCAGACAAAGTGAAAAGTAAGTTTGCTAATTATATGAGGGAAGTCGCTGTTTGGCTGTCTAGCAACTATCTCCAACTAAACAGCGACAAGACTGAGTTTATGCACTTTGGGAAGCGTCTGAGCTCTGCTCGGCTGACTGGTGGCTGCCTGAACTCGTTCTGCTCAGACTGTATTTCCTTCAAGAAGGGTTTGAAGACCGGCTTGTTTTTCCTCTCATAGCAGTACAGTGCTGAGATACTCCTTCAGGAGTGATTTGTGCGCTATATTAAATGTCTATATCATTATCATATAATTTCTTCGCATAATACAGCCAGTCACAAATGCTTTCAATTACAGTGATGACATTCTAGTTTTGGGGGGCCACATGAAAGGAACATGATAAAGCTCTTACACAAGTGTGTCATATACGTGTCGATGTAGGTCTCACTTTAAATGTGGCAAAGTGTGAGGTTCATAGAACCAAACTGAATTTTTTGGGTCATATCTTTTCTAATAGGGGAATGACTTTGGATCCAATCAAAGTACCCCCACAAGATGTAACTATTCAGAGATCATTCCTTGGTATGGTAATTTACTGTAAAATGGTATATACATGACTTTACCACTGTAAGTGCCCCATTGAGAAACTTATCAAACCGAAATGTTCCATTTCAATGGTCACGTGAATGTGAATAAAGCTTCAAGAAAATCAAGCATGCCATTGAGTACGCCACTAAAATGGCATACTTTGATGCAAAAGGGAGGATGTAGGTTGTTGCTGATGCAAGCCCAGTGGGGTTGGGTGTCATACTTGTCCAGCACACTAGACATCCCAATGCTCCAAAACACATTGTGACTTATGATAGCTAGAGTTTGTCATCAACTAAACGTGCTTATTCACAAACTGAAAAAGAAAGCCTCGCTGTGGTGTGGGCCTGTGGGCGTTTTCATGTGTTCCTATATGGAAAGTGTTTCACAGTGGTCACCTACCACCATGCTTTACTCACCATTTTCAGCAATCCTAAAACTAAGATGCCCCTCACATTGAGAGGTGGGGATTGCAATTTCAGGAATACGATTATACAATGGTGCATCATCCAGGAAAAGTTCAAAACTCTGCTGACTGCTTCTAATGTACACCAATACAGTGCCATGGCACTGCTTCTAAAGTGGCTGATGCTTATGAAGACTTTATTGTGAAATCTACTGTCCCTGCTGCCAAATCGGTGGAACAAATTATTGCTGCCCAGAGAACTGATAGAGATTTCCTAATACTCAAAGATATTATTACACACCAATTGTGGTGAAAACATACTTGAGCTCTTCTTGATGACCTTGAATACCAGAAATGCAAAAATGTGCAGGAAGAACTTTCAGTTACCCCAGAAGGCATCTTCTTATAAGGGTTTCAGAAATATCCTACCGATAGTCTGAGACAACAAGTTATTGAACTGGCCCATGCAGGGCATCGTGGAATTGTTGCCACTAAACAAGCTCTACAGATCCGAGTGTGATTCCCTCCTCTTGATGAAAGAGTTGCAAAAGAGTTAAGGGCATGTCATTTGTGCAACTGGTTATCATCCACAATAACCCTGCATCCTTTAAACATGTCTGATCTTCCAAAGCATGCATGGGATAATATTGTAATTGATTTCTTTGGCACTCTTGACAATGAACATCACCTCCTAGTAATTGTTGATGAATATTCCAGTTTTTCCCTTCTGGAAGATCTGTCATCAACTACTCATGACATAGTCATCGAAAGATTAGAAAATATTTTTGCACCATGGGGTGTTCCTCTGATCCTGTAATCTGGCACGCCTTTCAACAGTCAATAATTGTAAGATTTTCTCACTCATCTAAAAGTCAATCATGAGTAAAGCACACCTCACTGGCCACTGACCAATGGTGTGGTTGAGAGATTTATGAACACCCCCAAGAACACTGTTCAGCATACTCCTCTGGAAAAGCTTAAACTCATATCAGTTCTTCAGTCTACACTTCATGCATACAGGTCAACTACCCATTCTACCATGGGTGAAAGCCCTGCCACCTTAATGTTTGGGAGAGCCATAGGAACCAAATTGCCAAAATGGACTTCTGAGAGATCTATTGACATTGATAAACTTTGCACTACTGATTCGTCTCACAAACGCAAAATGACCTATGTGGATAGATGCCATTGTTGTCGGAGCACTGTGTTAAAAAGAGGAGACCGAGTCATTGTAGACAGCAACAAAAAGGCAAGTTTGATGCTCCTTTTGATGCTGACCCGCTGAGTATTGTGACTAGTAAAGGACACACGGTGCCCGCTCACCATCCTGGAATGTCCATTATGCAAGATTCTTTGCATTTCAAGCACCTGCCTCGACATTCGCCAACTCTAATGCCAGAAGTGAGACTTATCCACCTGAGAATCCAGAACACAATGACTGCCACCATTGTCAGTCATGGGCACTTCTGCTGAATCTCCTCAGCCTCACATGACTGATTGATTCGAGCACCAAAACAACTTATTGAATAATTGTGATGTACATATGTATTATTTGTACTTTTTATTTAACAAAGGGTGAGATGTAGTGTCTTGTGAGTTAGAGATGATGGGACCCGTTTGGTTCCTGACTGACTCCATAGAACAGTGATGTAAGTGCGTGGGTGTGGGAGATAGAATTCATGATGTAGAATGTTCAGTTAATGGTTACAAACTGAGGAATAAAGACGTGTAATACCAATCTCTGTGTGTGACATGATTCTTTGCATGTACCCAGGCTGGGGAGGACGCTACAGTTGAGTATGTCAAAAACATATGAAAGATAAAGAAGCCACAAGGATTACAACCATTTAGGAACAATGAATGAATAATAACTTTTGTTAGATACAGGTCTTTTTTTAGAGAGTAAACACGGCAACCCAGAGAGACAGGTTTTTGCACAGAAAGAAGGAGCATCATCTTGGAATGGCCTTAAGTTAATAAAATAGATTCTTGAAACAGCATGTCTGGCCCAGAACGGGCCACGGCATAAAAAACAAAGGGGCATATGTACAAGCCCCTATCGCAACCACAACGTCACTATTACCGACGTTGTGGTGGCGATAGGGGCTGCGCCTTATTTACAAGGCAGTGTTAAGCCACTTAACGTGGCTCAACGCTGCCTTGTAAATAAGGCCCCCTTTCATGCTTTGTTAGCGTGAAAGGGGTGGGCAGTGGATGTTGCGGTGGGCGTTCCACCGCAACACCCATTCATTTTGACGCAGGTAAATCCTGGTCTTAAGTTGGCGAAAGGACGAGAAATGCATTAGTTCTCCTCATTTTTGCTTTTTCCGTGTGTGCCAACTTGTGCAGCACACATGGAAAAAATAAATTGCCATGGTTTGTTTATGTACAGGAAGGTGTCCCTTCCTTTACTTAAACAATCTTTTAAAAAAATTCAATTTTGTCATTTTCATGTGTGCTGCATGAAGCAGCACACATGAAAGTGACAGAATGGCATTTTAGGATTTGTTTATGTGCAGGAAGGGGCACCTTCCTACACATAAACAATCCTCCCCTGCACACAGACACCCTTGCACTATGGTGGAAATGCAAGGCTGCACCACATTCTTGTAAATATGGTGCAACCTTGCGTTTCAAAAGAGGTAGAGAGAGGCATTAATCCAGGAATGCTGACGCCTCTATCCGCCACTTCATGGTACATATGGCCCAAAGTGACATGTTACACCTTATGAATGCAATTAGCCATACACATACATTTTAAGTGCAAAGTGATGCATAAGGTAACGGATGAAATATCAGAGAAAGCCTGGAAAAGAGCTAGTAAGTAATTAAGCGCCTTGCTTAAGGTTCTAACATCAATATACAAGTGTTCAATTGTTTTTGTATGTAAGAGATCAACATGGTTTGTGAAACGCTGTGTGAAGGATCTAAAAACCAAAAAGGTGCTATCTCTTCTTACAGACATGTTCAAGTGACCTGGTCACAGGTGATGGGGTGCAATTCAACTCTAAGGACATGCAAAAACTGCCATAGGACACAAAATGTGCAATGTATGCCACCTGCATGATAATGGTATGGCAAACAACAAATACATTAGTAAGTGGTTATGTCAGGTGGATGGTAGCGACTTGGTTTGCATTGATGAATGCTGTAAAACAATGTTGTGGGCTTATCCTAATTAATCCCAGTGGTATGATAGTGTTGCCAACGTTTGTTGCATAACGAGGAAGTGAAGTGCATGATTTATTGAAACTGACTTGGCTGGATAAAGTAAGAACTTGTAAAGAGAAACTGAAGAGGCTGATGATGTAGAAGAGAGAGTGCATCAAATATTATTATCAACTATTAGTAATATGTTTTGAACAGTGTGTGGAATAAAAATATACATAAGGGAGAGAGGGTATGTATCAAGTTGCCTGGGTAGGTGAGGAAAGAGAATTTTAAGTTTGGTGGTGGACAAATGGTAAAAAGCAATACCTTTCACATATGGTAAATATCAGTGGTAGAATCAAAAAAGTGTGGTGAAGGGTAAAGATAAGTGTCGTACTATAGGTGCAGATGTCCATGAACAGACAGGTAGAACATGATATTCAAAATGCGGAGATGCTTTCAGACTTTAAATATTCTTTATTGTATATACAAACATACTTGTGTTAGTAAGATGATAATATTGTTTTCTCCTTTTATGCTTATGTTCTCATTGTCTTCCAGTCTGTGGTATTGGTTGTATCTGTGTTTGAAGCAGCACATATCTTTTGCAACGTGTTTCTAGTGAAAGCTGGGCGACATAGCTTTTGCTTTTATGCAATCAAGATACGTAAGGGGTTAGAATGTACTTTCTATTTATCTTTCAAGTTTGCTTTCAGTTGTGTCCTCAGAAGGCTAAGTGGTGGACCTGACATCCTTGGCATGGTTTTCCCCCAACATTTTGCCTTCCTTCTTCCTGTTTCTGCTGACTTTGTTTTTGCTGGCTTTAGGACGTTGTGCACATTACCACTGCTAACCATTGCTAAAGTGATTGTGATCTCTCCTTCAAACATAGTAAAATTGGCTTACATCTAATAGGCACATTTAATTCACTTCTAAATGCTACTAGTTGTCCTGCAGCACTGATTGTGCTACTCACATAAGTAGCCCTTTAAACATGTCCCCGGCCTGCCATTGCAACCTGTGTGTGCAGTTTAAATGGCCAATTTGACCTGGCAAAATACATCTTCTGCCAGGTCCAAACCTTCTTTTTAAAACATATTTGTTGCTCCTAGAGAAGGCCTTAAACATACCAGAGGGCAGGCTGCAGTGTATTTAAACAGTTGGACATGTACTATTAACTTTTACATGTCCTGGTAGTGAAAAACCCTTTTGTTGTTTTGCTTCCATAGGATGACATTGGTTTACCTTATCACATTTAATACGTGCTAACTTTCAATTGGGAGCAAGTAGGAATTTTGAGTTTGGTGGCTAAAAACTTGTAATTTAAAACGCTCTTTGATGGGAAAGTTATTTTTAAGTCACAGATCTGAAATTACAAAGCTGCCATTCTCTCGTCCTAACCATTTGGTGCCTGTAGACTGCACCCTGGGTCACACTGACTAGGTGTAGCTGGTAGTTGGTCATTGTGTATAGCTCCCAGACTGTAAGACAAAGGGGAAAAGGTCTGGCAGGATGGGCTATATCTGACTTGAAGTGGGGGAGGAGCTGTCACCTACCACACTTGACTTTGCCTGAACACACTCCCAAAGAATTTGACACAGGTCTCCTTTGACCCAAATTAAAGCTGGGGCCAGGGCTCGGGGCAGGAAACCCCTTTGGGGTGGAAATCTCCTGAACCTACTCCTACTTCAAAATGGGCAGCATGTATAAATATTAGACCTTCAAATCCAACTCTTTAGTATGCCTTTGGACCTGTGGAAGACTCTGAAGGACTGCTGAGCTGCTTTGCAAGGAGGACTGCTTTCCTGTTGCCCTTTTGCCCTGCTGTCTTGCTGCCTGAGAAGGACGGTGTTACAAATTAGGTCTCTAGTTGGCAGAGGTAGGCACCCTGTCCAAGTAGGGACCACAATCCTAGTCAGGGTAAACTAGATACACACTAAATGATAACCTGTGCTCACCCTCTGGTAGCTTGGTACAGAGTAGTCAGGGTTATCTAAAGAGGCCAGTAAGTAAGTAAGTAAATTTATTGTTTTTGATTAATTAAAACCATTACAAAAATACACTCTAATAAAACATTTTTGGTTAGTTAGCCTTTTCAGTCAGTGCTCTTTTAAAATTATTATATATTATAAAAATGCAGGATTGTCCGAATACAGCAGAGTTCCCAGTGTGACAATTTTTCTCTGAGCCTCCGGAGTCTGTGCAGAAATTACAGTTTGGAAAAGTTTATGTTTTTTGTTGTTTTAGTACTTACACAGGATGCCACCGGGCCTTGCTTGGATGCTACTAGTTTCAAGAACTTGACTAGCTTCCCATTTAACTGCGGGTCACTTGGGTTAAAGCAGGCAAGAACTGCTTGTCTCCGGGTCCATATGCCTCGTTCATTAAAGTGCCATTAAGATGCCCTTTCCTCTTTTAGCCTAATGCAGGAGCATGTCAAATGTTCGATATCTTCATTTCCAACTCCGCATAGCCTGCATAATTTCCCGCAATTCTCTCTCAGCCACGGTGAAAGATGTGGTATAGCTGGAAGAATTCCTAACCTGTGTTTTAAAAAGGATTCTTTTGACTTCCTGGAATACCCCAAATCGAAGTATGCCTGTGTCCCAAGTAGTTTGTAGCTGCTCAGGGTCATCCATGCATGGCTCCTATGTGATAAGGTGGCCTTGTCTTCTATGAAGGAAAGTCTCTTGATAACCTTATTTACAATATCTTTGAAGTGCGAGTGCGTTGTTGGAATTTCCCATAAGTCGGCTGATCCTGTAGTGGCCAGTGATTCCTCCAAGTAGGTTTTGGCCGGTGAGATGGATGTGTTACACAGTTCTTGCCAGAGCCGGTGGTTCAGTGTGTTCCTGGGCGAATTCTTGATTTTATGCCAGCGCTTGATGTACGAGCCTCGCCTTGCGAGGAGTTGCTTCGTTAGTCCAAACTCGAGTCGGATCTGTGCTGGAGAGGTATATGACGGGAGGCTCAGCATAACTCTGTATGCCTTTGCCAAGGTGGTATCCAGCAGTAAGGCATCCCTGCCTCTCAGCACTTCGCTGCCATAGGTGATTGACGGTGGAATTTTTGCTTGCGCAACACGTAGCAGTGGTGAAAAAGTTGATCCAGTCAGTTTTGTTTTAAGTTGTCTTAGCGTTGTCGCGATCATCATCCCCTTTTATGTCCTCCAGATGTTTCACAAATTGGCCACCCTTGTCAATTTTGACACCTAAGTATTTATACTCGGTGGTATTCACAATTTGAGTTTTGGCCAGGGACCATACATGAGACCGTTTTTTTCCCATTGATTGTCAGGGTTTTAGTTTTGTTGATGTTAACTTCCAGGCAATTTGCGGCTGCATATTCAAGCAATGCGCTAAGTAGCCGTTGCAGTCCTACTTGAGTATGGCTTGCTAAAACGACGTCGTCCGCATATGACATACTGGAGATGGCTTTTCCCCCTAATCGAGGGGCATGCGCGTTGCAGGCACTTAGGGCTGATGTCATATCTGCTGTATAGAGGTTAAAAAGAGTTGGTGCGAGCACACAACCCTGTTTAAGACCTTTAGTTGTTAATATGCGCCTCGAAAGGTGGGAGCCGTTGCCTAGCTTAACCTGTAACCATGTGTTGGAGTGTAATTGTATCAGAAGATTCAGAAGAGATGGAGGAATCCTCCAGAGAGCCAATTTGCTCCACAGGTTAGCTTGGTTGACGTTGTCAAACGCCGCCTTAAAAAGCAGAAATGCAGAGTTTGTTTGGTTAATTTCGCCTTGACAATAAGTAGTGACATCGCTAATAGGTTTGTTGTTGTACCAGTCTCTCTGGAAAACCCTGTCTGACAAGGGGGAATCATGTTATGCTCTGATGCCCATTCTTGCAGCTCTGTTAGTAGAAATCCCGCAAAATATTTTGCCTCAACATCTAACAGTGCGATCAGGCGGTAGTTCTTTGGTTGGGTTTTGTCTCCAGCTTTATAAATTGGTGAAATAATGGAGCCCTTCCAAGATGCGGGCAGGCACCCAAACTGTCTAACAGAGTTGAAGAGAGGAGTCAGAATTTCTGACCAGTATTCTGGATCTTGTTTAAAGAGAGCTGGTGGAATCCCGTTTGGCCCGGGTGCTCCTTCTTTCCTCCCTTTAGAAATTTGTTCCCTGACCTTGGCGGCGTCGATTTCGTTTGCCTCGACCACATCAGTCCTCACACTTTGGGTTAAAGGGGCTGGCTGGTTATCCTTGAAAGCGGGTAGTCCAGATACCTGTTGGTGGAAGTGAAATTCTAAGTAAGATGTCCAAGTGTTTTCTGTGATATGCGAAGTCAAACCGCCATGTTCTGGTTTTAAAATTTTGTTTATCGTTAACCAGAATCGGGCACTATTATTTCCTTTAGAATCGTAATAAAGTTTGGCCCAGAATTTGTTTTCATTTTGTCTATTCGTGTCCCATCTAAATTTCCTAAGTTTGGCCTTGCTATTATGGAGCTGTTGGAGTAGGCCCTTGTCCCCCGTCCGTAGCCTCAATAATCTCAGTAGTTTATTCACAGATTTTTTGAGGCATTTTAAGGTGGACCTCTGTGTACTTGTGGCCTTCCATTCAGCCATGGGGTCGTTAAACGGAAGGTATTGGACTACAGATGAGTGGGTGTTCGCAAACAAGGCTGTGAAAATTTCCCATATACAGGTAGGATTTCCAGTTGGGTAGTCAAGCTCGATTAGCTGTTCTTTTGCTGCCAAGAGCACCTCCCCAGAGTTTGCTATGGATGACTTGATTCTTTATAAATTTATGGTGTGGCATGCGTACATACCTGCTGGATTTGGAATTGATTTGTCTGGGAATGTTTGGATTAGGACTTCCTGAGGCCGATGATCACTGTCCCCTTTATCTCCTAGGCGGTAGCCTGTTATGTGTTGGAAAAATGGGAGAGACACTAGGGTGTAGTCAATTGTGGAGGTCACGTGTCCCATATGAAATGAAGTGGCCGGCGGAGAGTCATCGACAAATCTTCCATTTAGCACCCTTAGGCCAATATGCTCGAGGTCTTCTAGCAGCTCAAAGTCACACTTAGAGGTTTTTCTATGATCGCTATGGGTTTGAGTTGGGTTGTTCCAGTGGAAAGACTGGACCTGGGTATCTTCATTTTGAATGGTGCCTAGAAGGTGTTGATTGAAGTCGCCGGACAGAATGAGGTTTGGTGTAGTATGTGAACTCATTTGTTGAAGCAGATGTTCGATTAGACTTGTTGATTCCTGTTTTTTCCGTTTTGGATTTAAATATATGTTGAACAGCAGCACCTCCTCCTTTTTTCCTCTAAGGTTGAGTTGAGCCTTTGTGGAGTTTGCGGCTAGGAGGGGAGAGGGCAGGTCCTGGGCGCTATGAATTTTTGTTATTTTAATGTATGTGGCTAGGCCGCCAGATAGACGGCCATATTTACATTTCCTTTGAGCGGGAGTGTGAAAGCAAATATATCCCTCTAGTTGCAGAGGCTCCTCTAGCCATGTTTCCTGCAGGAAGAGGATATCGAAAGATTTTAGGTAAACAAGGAGCTCGGCATTTCCAGCCTTGTTAATCAGCCCATTAATGTTCCATGAACATAACCTCAGAGGTGATTCATCGGGATTTCCTCGATTCCTCATTAGGTCGCTCTGTCATTGTCGGTGACTGGATGTATTGACGATTCTAGTAATCCGAAGATGATCGGAGTCAACGGGGTTGTTAAATGAAGTCCTCATTTGTGGGTTTGACGCCTGTTTACTGTGAGGCGACCATCCTAGGTCTCCCCTGAGCACCGAGGCTGTTTTAACTCTGTGGCAGGGCATTCCTTCTCGTGATCTAACAAGCAAGGGGAGTGGATATCCTATGTTTTAATACACAGAATATTGTATCCCCCAAGCTTTGAAGGTTTCCTGTTCTTCCAGAACTTTGTTTGCGATGTAAGTGGACCTCCAGGTTACTTTAGTAGATTCCCTGCCTTGTGCTTTACCCGACTTTATAAATTCTATTGAGAGAAGGTCCGTTGAGCTAATGCCTTTTAGTGTTGGTATTACACCTAGAAGTTGGAGGATATTCCCTCTATTCAGTATGTTGAAGAGATCTTTCGAGTCATATTCAGGCGTGAAGAGTGTAATAGCGGGGTTCCTGGCTTGATTGGCTGGAGAGGCTGTTACAGAATTTAACCCCAAGTGATTGTCTCCGACGCTGTTGGTGGGCTGCTGAGTTTGCCCACTAAGATTATCCGGAGTCGGCGGATCTATACACCTGGGGCCTGTGGATGCTTCTGAACCGCGATCTGGGTTTTTATTTGGATTTTGCGTTGCAGAGGGGCCCGGGTGCCCAGTTAATGTAGTTGGTTCATAGCAGACTCCCTGCGCCTCGTTGTTGACTTTGGCTGTTGTGTAATTTTTTTGTTTTACTGCTCCTGGAGCCTGGGTCGAGGCCTGAATGATCCTATACGTCGGAGGATCAATTGGCATGGTTGATGTTTTGAAGTTTGCGTCCTGTGGGAGCGGCATGAGTGAGTTTGAGGTTGCAGCCAACGCCTGGTTTGGACCATGCAAGGAAATTAACTCCCTATCCTCAGTTATTTGTGACGGTGGGCTAGTTGTGCTATCGTCCTTTTTCTGTTCGACTTTAGTTTTCCTGTTGCCTTGGATGTCCATTTAGTTACCTAGAAGTGTAAACCCAAATAACGTCACTGGGACCTGGGTATAGAGCAGTACATATGGAGAATGGTCCCAGTGTATGAATTACTGTGTTTTAAAGAACCAAGAAAATCATACACAGTTATACACAGAATCGTAGTATTCTTAATGAACAGTGTTATTTAATCACACTGAACAACCTGTATTGTATAACATTTGTTAACACAATATTCAAAGCAGTGCCCCAGGAGGGAAGGGTGAGGGTGTAGTGGATGAAGTGAGGATATGGTAGTGAATGGAACAGTCTACAATTCACAAACTTAGTTATTTCTCAGAAAGGGGCTCATACAAGAGCCAAGTAAATCACATTATATCCAGATATTTAAATAGCCATAGTTATAGATAAAGCCACAGTGATCAATCGCTGTTGGTCAGATTGGCTAGTGTGGTAGATGTCGACGTTTCGACCCCTGGAAAGTGGTAGGTAAGTATGTCCCTTACGATGGGGTCCTCCTCAGGACAGGAGTGTGGGGAGGGGAGACTGGGGGCGATTTACCATCAGTAGCCCAAACGATGGGCCTGAGGAGAAAACAGGGCGTGTAGGCTCCAAATCGGTGTGAGCGAGCAAAACTTCCCAGGCCCAGCAGATTAATCCTGACTGGACCCTTCCTTCCTTCCTTAAACAGCACCAATAGAGTGTTTTGCTCGCTAAGTTTGTAAATTGTAGACTGTTCCATTCACTACCCTATCCTCACTTCATTCACTACACCCTCACCCTTCCCTCCTGGGGCACTGCTTTGAATATTGTGTTAACAAATGTTATAAAATACAGGTTGTTCAGTGTGATTAAATAACACTGTTCATTAAGAATACTACGATTCTGTGTATAACTGTGTATGATTTTCTTGGTTCTTTAAAACACAGTAATTCATACACTGGGACCATTCTCAGTATGTACTTGGATGTCCAATTGGCTGCTAGGTGGTGACGGGGCTACCCCAGGAGATGATATTCGTGCTTGTGCTGCGTCCTTGTTTTCCTTAGGATGGGTTTCCGTTGGCTGGTTAGTTCTTCCGTCGGTTACAGAGGCATATGCTGAAGTAACGTGCGCTGGCGCTAAATGCTGTGATGTTTTTGTTGCGAAAAGAGGGTAAACTTTTGTGAGGCTCGAGGAAGATGTTTTGTTACAACCTTTTCGCCTAAGCTGGCGGCGTTGCTTTGCATTCTGGGTTAAGGTTTGCTCCTTGGGTGATAAGATGATCCCAGGCACCAAGCTGCCCTCTTGACTACTCGTAAAATTTCTGCCGGCCAAATTTTGAGCAGCAGGGACCATTTTCGCGGACTCATTGCGCCCTACTTTGTGAGATTTGACTTTGGTATCTCTTGGTTTGGGCTCTTTGGCAGGCCCTCTATGAGGGTGGATATAATTGAGGGAAGTGATGATAGTTTGTCAATGATAGGACCACAGCTACAGGTCAGTTTCGCTTCCTGCTGGGCTCTGCTAATTAGAAGATTTAGGTTGCCCAGTTTCTCATCTATCCCCCCCACAAAAAGGGCAAAAGTGTCCAGTAAGGTCAATTGCAGGTCCATTTTGTCAGACTGATAGTGTAACACATCAACAGTTCGTTGCATTGTGTTTAGTAAAATGTCCCATGTGTTCTGTGCCAGTTTCCCAGTTTGACATGGTGAGCCTAGAGTAGAAATGGGGATGGAGGGGCTTTGGCGTAGGATTGGGTTATTGATCGCTCCTTCCTGATCACTGACTTGTTTGCCTCCTTGAATGGTTCCAGTTCCACCGGTAAGCGGAGACTGTTTTTCCGGAGAGTCCAGGGCATAGGAGGCAACTAGGTCTGCCCACTCCTTTGATCCCAGGTAGGAGAGGGCACAGGAGGCAACTGGATCCTGCCCACCTCTCCTGGAATCCAGTGAGATTTCGACGGGTTCAACAGGTTCAACGGACTCTTTGGAGGTTACAGCTCTCCCCCTTATTTCCACTTCTGGGCTCAAGTGTACGGTTACATGCAGGATGGCCTCGGGCTGTATTGACAAGTTGTTAGTAAATTCTTGAAGGTCTTTTTGGGACCGGATCTTATCCTGATGTTCGGGAGAGCGGTCCAGACTAAATCTATTTCTATTTAAAAGATTTGTAGAGCGCGACAGCTGCCCCAGCCAAGAGGCGTCCCGGCGCTAACAGTAAATAGGAGACCACAACACAGGGGAGGACCCGAGCGACCTACACAGTGGGAAAGAGAAGTGTTTTGATAGCTTTCCTGAATTCGAGGAAGTTACTGAGGCCTCGAATATGAAGGGGCAGCGAATTCCAGAGAATAGCCACTCTGTACCGGAAGGAGCGCCCTCCGGCCCGAGTCCTCTTAACCCGAGGGACCACTAACAAATGCTGGCCCATGGAGCGAAGCTGACGGGAAGGGACGTAAAATGAGAGCAGATCAGTCAGAATTTTAGGGGAGGCGAACTTCAAGATTTTAAAGGCTATACAAAGAGCCTTAAACTCAATCCGTTGAGCCACAGGCAGCCAATGAAGGCGGCGGATTGTGTTGGTCACCGAACAGACTCTGCGCAGACCCAGAAGAGATCTTGCTGCGGCGTTCTGTACTCTCTGTAGCCTGAGTACTTCCGCCTTGTTAGCCCCCAGATACAGAGAGTTCGCATAATCAAGCCTAGATGTAATCAAGGCCTGAATAATGATCTGTCTAGTCGGGGCATCAAAGAAACCCAGAATAGGTTTGAGTCCGCGTAGCAAACCGAAACAAGTACCCGCCACCTTCTTCGTTTGGGTCTGGAAGCTGAGAGAGGCCTCCATCCAAACTCCCAGGTTCTTTACAGCCTGTTTAGGAGGGGGGGGGTGCCTAGATTCGTGGGCCACCAATACTCATTCCATAGCCCATGATCCCTGCCCACCAGCAACACCTCCGACTTGCTGGCATTCAGCTGGAGGCAGTTAGCTGTCATCCACCCGGCAACTGCAGCAAGATCGCCTTGAAACTTAGAGGCGTCGTGCTTAGAGTTGCTCGAGAGGGCTACCACCAGCTGAGTGTCGTCGGCGTAGGAGACCATGGTCAGTCCTCTGCTCT
Source organism: Calotriton arnoldi (assembly GCA_963921515.1). Lineage (NCBI taxonomy): Eukaryota > Metazoa > Chordata > Amphibia > Caudata > Salamandridae > Calotriton > Calotriton arnoldi. The sequence goes on along the minus strand of CAWUFW010006852.1, from coordinate 1,036,035 downwards.
TGGCTATTATAGCCAGAGGTTGTACATACAAATTAAAGAGCAGGGGGCTTAAAGAAGAACCCTGTGGCACCCCGTGCTTGATGGGGAAGGTGGGTGAAGAGAAAGGGGGAGCAATCACCTGAAAAGTCCTGTCAGAAAGAAATGACGCAAGCCACTTCAAAGCAAGGCCACTGATGCCAGCCTCTTCCAGACGGCGCAGCAGGATTGCATGGGACACAGTGTCGAATGCGGCACTGAGATCCAAAAGGATCAGTGCCGATGTCTGTGCTGCGTCCATCGCTGTCCAGAGATGTTCTGTCACCGCCAGGAGCGCCGACTCAGTGCTATGGCCAGGGCGAAAGCCATTTTGCGAAGGATCAAGGATATTGTTGGAGGTCAAGTGGTCTGAAAGAATGGAGTTGATATATGCCTCCGTGATCTTGGCAGGCCAAGGGAGCAATGAAATTGGCCTGAAATTTTCTGGTTTTTTTAAGTCCAGTACTTAACTCATCATGCCCTGAATATGTGCACTTTCCATCGTTTGTTGTTGTAACTTGTGATAGTTGCACTTCGTTCTGCCTATTGTGGTCAGTTGTTGCGGTATTTGTGGTTTTGGCAGTGCAGATGGGAGTGCAAGTTGGCAAAAAGTGGCAGGTGGAGTACTCCTCTACTAACAGTGCGGCTTCCCCCGCTTGTGGTTCAGTGGAACTGCTTTTTTTACATTCCAAAGTTTTATCTAGTACATGCGGGGAGACCTCAGGATGGACTGCTAAATGTACTGCTGGATGGACTGCTGGAGTTTCCTCCGTGGCTTGGACCTTGACTGATGTAGTGAATAGTTGTAAGGGGAGTAGAGCATCATGGAGGCCCTGGATTGTGCCACTGGAGGAGAAAATAGACGATGCAGGGTCCTTTAAAAAATGAAACTCTGAAGAGATTTTTGGTTGGTAGAGATGTGTTGGGTGACCTCCTGATCGCTGTGGTGCCAGGCTGCAGGGGGCCTCTGTTTCCTTGGAGGGTGAGACCAGTTTCGAGGAGCTTGGTGTTGTCTTCCCCGTTTGTTTGGATTGTTTAGATTTATGCACAGGGACCGCAAGCTGGCCCCTCTTCCTACCGGACCTCATGATGGAGGAAGCACTTAGTCCTCCGGTGCTCCTCCGGTACTCCTCTACTCTCTCCTCATACTTTTTTTTTTTTACACCTCGTGTTGTGTTTTGCGTTTCTATTGCGTTGCGGAGACTTTCAGACTAGCACTTTACCCGCCTGGGCTTCACAGCACGTGCACTCACACCGCTCGCACCACTCGCACCACTGGGACTGCGGACCGCGGGCAAACTTCTCCTCCTTCTCCTCACAGGTGGACGCGATCAGCAATCTGGCTAGCAGTAGATTGGGCCCTGAGGGGCATAATAAGAAGGGCAAGCAGGGCACTCGAGGTGGGACTGCAGGCTGCACCTGAACTAATCAGGCCGCCTCCGCAATACCACCGGGGGCACACACTCACTGCGTCCGTCTGCTAAAGGGTGGCCGCGCTTGCCTTTTGACAGCCCTCTCTCACTGCCTCGCTGCCTGCCAATAGACTGAAAACCTGGAAACCGCTTTGTTCACTGTTGCTGCTGCGTTTGCTGCTCCTGGCTTGGGCTCGAGGCTCGCAGCTCTTCTGGTGCTCTGCTCTGCAGCAAAACACAGCGATGCACGGGACAGGACGGGATACGGCGATGATGAAAGTAGGTGATGACAGGAGCACTGTGGAGCACTGTGGAGCGCTGTGGAGCGCCGAAACTCTTGTCACGGTTAGCCGCCTGGTCACCAGCTGCTAAAAGAAAGCTGAAAGGGGGCTCACCGCCACAAGGAGACACGAGTCTGCGGGAGTCAGTGGAGTAAAGTGCCGTGAGGCAGCAATACATCGTTTGGCCGCCCGGCTGCCCGCTGCTGAACGAGGGCTCCCGCTGCGAGGAGTCAGGAATCAGCGGGAGCCGGTGGGGGCCGGCGGTGGAGTACGCGGTAGAGCACCACAGGGTAGCAGTCTGGCGTCCTCCTCCTCAGCGTCCTCCTCGCTTGCTCGCTCGCCTGCTTCTTGCAGCGTCGGAAGGAAAACGTGGAAACGGATCAAAGAAAAGCCACACCACAGACCACAATCTGACAGCTAGTCCCACTCTCTGTATCATCCGCAGAGCCAGGATGGAGTCGGTATCCCCAAGCAGCAGTCAGACAGGTCTAGTATCTCGCAGGATCGTTGCGCTCGGCATCCGCGAGGTACAGCCCCAGCTCACTCCTCTTGACTCGCAAGCTGTTTTTTTCTGCATCAACAGGGCGTCTCCGCTCAAAAGTGCCCCTCTAAAGAGGCAATGTGTAAAGTATTTGTTCAACACACACAGTATCACAATGAATGCACCACAAAAAGATTCCACACTGGTTTAGAAAAATATAGAATATTTATCTGAGTAAATCAAGACCAAAAAACCAAAAATCCAATAAGTAGAATCGCAGTTATGAATTTTCAAAGAATAAACCAAAGTTAGTGCTTAGACGTCAATAGCGCTAAAAGGTTACTTGATGTCGCACAAGACCAGGGTAAATTCAAAGTTCAGTCCGACCATGATGGAGGGCAGACCAGCTATAGGATTCAAACAGGTCCCGCTGTCAAAGTACCTTGGGTGCAGCAAAGCATTGTCGTCGAGAGTACGATGTGTCTGTTTTGATTCACATGCATCGAAGTTGAGCCTGGCAGTCGGGACCACTGCATAAGAGTAGAACCTTGCAGTCAGGACCTTGGATCAGCGCTGCATCATCATTGAGCCATGCAGGGTTGTATTGAGATCTGCACTGCATCAGCATTGAGGCGCACTGTAGCAGAACCTACTTCTGGGGCTCAGAACTGGAGGGGGCATGTCAGGCAAGGGTAGGACTCACAGATGGCACAGAAGCACCAGCAGAGGTGCAAGAAGTCTTTTATGACCCTGAGACTTCAGAAACTAGGAGGAAAGCCCTTGGAGTCTCTCTGGGTTCAAGTGAGATGGGTCCAGTCCTTGTCCTCAGCAGGGCAGAGATCAGCAGGTAGCAGGGGCAGCTCAGCACAGCAGTGAAGCAGTTCCTTGGAACAGACAGTCAGTCAAGCAGAGTGGCAATCCTTGTAGCACAGCAGTTCTTACTCCTGGTAGAGTTCTTCACAGGTCCAGTAGTGTACGGTCTTGGTACGGTCAGAGTCCCAGTACTTATACCCAAATGTGCCTTTGAAGTGGGGGTGACTTTAAAGAAGCTCCTTGAAGTGCACAGGTCCCCTTTCATCCCAGCCCTGTCTGTCAGGCTGTCTGTGGGGGGTAGTCAGTCATTATTTGGGGACAGGACACAGCCTATTCAGATGTGTCAGCTCACTCTGCCCTTTCCTGCCCAGGAAGGCCATCAGAATGCAGATGAATACAGATGAGTCGTTTGATACACCCACTTTTCCTGTGTTTGTGGCTGTCAAGATGGAATGCACAAGGTGCAGCTGTCAGCTGCATTGGCGACAGGCTGCAGGGACACAGAGCTAAGTTAAGATCAGAGAAATTTCTACTTTCTAAAAGAGCCATCTCTAAATAGTAATGTTAAATCCAACTTTATCACTAAAGAGGATTGATCATTACCATTCCAAAGATATGAAACATGATTTAGCTACTCCTTTCTAATCAGTAATTACAGCTTAAAGTGTTTTAAGGAACTACCAATGCTAGCCTATGAGGGGAGTAGGCCTCACAGCAGTGAAAAACAAATTTAGCTGTTTGTCACTACCAAGAGATGGAAAACTTTAAAGTACATGTCCTACCTTTTACTTACACAGCACCCTGCCCTTAGGGCTATCTAAGGCCTACCTTAAAGGTGACCTATGTGTAATAAAAGAGGAGTTTAAGGCTTGGCAAGTGGTTTTAAATGCTAAATCGAGGTGTCAGTAAACTGCACACAGGCCCTGCAATGGTATGCATGAGACAGGTTGAGAGGCTACTTGTGTAGGTTGTACAACCAGTGCAGCAGGTCCTCTAATAGCATTTAGATTCCAGGCCCTGGATATATGGTAATCAGGTATATACCAATGTCACCATGTTTATGCGAGAAGCACATGCACTTTAGCACTGGTTAGCAGTGGTAAAGTGCCGAGAGTCCTTTTCCCAACAAAAAAAATACAGCAAAGAGTGGATGTAAGGAGGCAAAAAGTTGGGGGAAGACAACCATAAGGATAACAGGTCTAACAGACTGGACATGCATTTTGAACCCAGTACCACCAAAGTGACTCCAAGGGCTAGTTGGCTGGCCTTCTGATCAGAGCCTCAGGGACAGAAAAGGTACCAACGACCTTGAATCAATCACCTGGACTCTGTCTGCTGTGATTCCTACCCCTCAGGTAGTGATACCCCAGTACTGGACCATTGGGCCTGTAGGTGCACGGCCAATCCAGCTGTGGTCCTGTAAGCGGAGCTGATGGGAGAGTGACGCATCTACTTGCAGCTGCATCGGAACCACTGCTACGTAATGCATCCCAGACACAGGACCTTGCATTGCTTATTCAGAACCGTGACTCATCCTCAACACGGTCTTTCGCATTGCAAGCTCCTTGTTGATGGCAACCTTGAAATTGACATAGGACTTCACATCGCTGCCCCGCAGCTTCCTCGCAACCACCAATGCGCAATGCATACTCGACTTGGGACCTCACAATGCTCCGAGACCAGGATTTATGGTACTATGTTCAGCATGCCAAACTTCATCCCTGTATCCAGTCTGTGCTCCCTCACGGTTGGCCTGAACTTGTGCCTTTGTCCATGTCCTGTGCATCTAGATAATCACAGTATTCTCTTTGTGTTTTTTGCCATTTTTGTCGTTTCAGTCTGAGTTTATTCAATTTTCTACATTGGTGTAGGATTTTTCTTGTGTTGGGTTTCAGCTTTATTACTGCTTGAAGTGCTGCATAAATACTTTACACATTGCCTCGAAGTTAAGCCTGAATGCTTTTGTGCCAAGCTAACAGAGGGTTAGGCACAGGTTAATTTGAAGTTGCTTGTGACTGTTAATATCCGTGAACAAGATGTCATTACACACCATGATCTATGCAGGCCCGACCACGGCACTACTAATAAATGCAATGTTGATGCACGTCACAAAATGTGCTTGCATAACATTGTCGATACCAGTAGAAACAATGTCAAAGTATGTCATAATCTGTGCACGCATAACAATGTCAATATCAGTAAAGACAATATCGATGTACGCTATGACAACTGTACGCCCAATACTGAGGATATTGGTAAAAATATCAATTAAGCCAGGTTAATAGTACACATTTTAATGAAATAATATCATTGTTGTTGAATTCACCCAAGGTGACCTCTCCATCAACCCCGAGCCAGAGATACGTGGTCAGACAGACATAGTGACCCAAGCCTACCAATTGACAAGTCACAGGTGGGGTTACACTTAGCCCAAAGACAAACACATACCCAGGGAAAACCCTCACAGATCCCACAGATAGGCAGTTACTCCACAAACAGGTCCAAGTAAATTGGCCCCAATAAAACACATTTGGACAAATGTGCGTGTTCCCAAACTACCACAAAGAAAGATTCCACTTACAGTTAGGAACACGACGCCAATCAAGACACAGCATGCACACCATATGGAGTGATCACTCGCTCCCCATGCCAGACATCTGGACACATACACACTAGCCCACACTAGCTCTCCCGAGGTCAAGAGCCACCTGTGTCCCCCTTATCAGATGGTTGCACTTGTGGTTTATGACTAGTCCAGGAATGCCAGATCAGTTTATAGTACCTCATGAACAGTATAAATGGTCAGCCAAAATTTCTGTACAACGAGAGACTTTCTGCAGACGCTACTCTGTCGATACTCTACTGTCCGCTTCATTTATTTAAACCAACTTTAGCAAACGTATCTCATCTTTTTATTTTGTAAGGTAAATTCATATTCGAGCAACACAACTTCACCCTGCCAGGAATTGAGGTTGGAGCTTGAGTAGGGTTTCACCCCACTCAAACAGTAACCCAATTTCCTACACTAAGGGCCCGATTATGATCTCGTTCAGAAAGCATTCCGACCTAATTGGTTCCGGAATGCTTTCCAAATGACTCGGATCGGGGGAGTCCGACCGACCGAGTACGATGCATCCGGATGCTTCCGGATACAATTTGGTCGGGCTCCCATTTATTTCAATGGGAGCCTGTGTTCCGAACGAGAACACAGGCTCCCATTGAAGAAAGGGGTGGTTGGGGAAAATTGTGCACCCTGTGGTGGGCACCCCATGGTGCCTGTCACACTGTGCATGGTTGGAAAGGGGGGGCCCCTTGGGTACCCCCACGGTACCGATTCGGAAGGCCACGGGTGAAGGGGGGCCTACGGGCCCACAAAGACAGATTCCGGCAGCCGATTCGTTCTGGAGAAACTGAATCAGAACAGCTGTCCGAATCAGTCATCGTACTCGCTCGTTCAGTAACCGAGTCCATAGAGCTTTACGATTCGGCTCTGAAAGACGCAAGCTGTCCGAATGCCTTTCGGAACTGATTCGGACAGCCCTACCGGTTTCCAGTCATCATACTTGGTTGTTAGGAAGTGTGTCCGATTCGGTCGGAAACAAGGGCTCTGGATCGGATTTGGAAAACCCGAATCCGATTCAGAGCCCTTTCGAACGAACATCAGAATCGACCACTAAGTATATAGCCTGACTTAGGGTATCATTTCCGTTGACTTGCCTACTTCTTGTCTTGATAACATATCTTTGTGTAGAACAATTTCCTGGAGATAATCATTTGAGAAATTTTGCATGTGCAAGATATCTGTCAAAAGCAGTGCATGTCCTTCCGACCAAACTTGTGGTTCCCACTCTCTATTTAGAGGCCATTAGGGGCCATATTTACCAAACATTCACGCAACACAATGCTGTAAGCCATTTTGTTGCTCTGCGCTGTGTGAAGGGAAAGGGCAGGAATGCACTGTAACTAGCATTATACAGGGCATTCCTGTCCTTTCCTAGGGCTGACACACTTTTGGCTGCTTAGCAGTAATGCAGGCATCTTTGCGTCATGTTACAAGGGTGTGTGCATTGCAAGCAGGATTGTTTTTGTGCAGGGAGGGACACCAGTCTGCACAAAAACAATCCTTAAAGGCATTTTCCTCTTTCATTCTGCAGCACACATAGAAAGAGGAAACAGTGAGGCGAAATAAAAATATTTCTCCTTGTTTCACCTCTGGTAGTGGGGCGTACATTCTGATGCATTCACAGGTCTTCTACCAATGTTGGTATATCCTAGACTGTAAATACACACACACTAGCCCTAGTATACAACTAGGGGAGGGAACTAGAGGCACAGGGCTTAGGGACGAGCCAGCCTCCTATCTAGTATTAAAACACAAATAAGGCTGTCCCTAGTGAGGTTTCCTACAAGTACCTACAGAATCTCTAGAGATGTATATCCACAAGGGGCATCTCAAAAAAGGTGAGAGACTGGCCTCACACACCACCTGGTGTCATGCTTCATCATAGGCCGTCCTCGCCCTCTAAAAACTCCGTTTGATAGAGGGTGGGCATACACCTGAAGACAGGGATGCACTTCTAAAACTAAGTGGTGGCCCGAAAAGTGAGTGAAAGTGTAATTTAAAAACCATTAAACTTGTCCCCAAGAAGTTTAAATAAGGGGCAGATCTATGGTATTAAAATAAGTGAGCGGTAATCTGGGAATACAATATCCCTTTACCGAAATAGATGGTCAACACGTTTCTGCTCTGCGTCCCATATGGGTACATAGCATTCGTCAGGACCGAGATGGATATTGGGCTCTACCTTTATACACAATGTGCATGAAAGGGTTACCACTCTACCAAACGGGGGTGCAATTACCGACTCCCCATATAGTGCAAAATCTAAAATATAAGAGTATCTAAGGACACTATCCTATAAGCTTCATGGGAGGTCGAGGGTGGAAGAGCCTACTGTGGCTTATTTGTCATATTCAGCGCTTCCAGCAGTTCCATCTAGGTTCATCCGCTTCGCCTCCCCGCCGGTGCCATATTTACCAAACATTCACGCAACACAATGCTGTAAGCCATTTTGTTGCTCTGCGCTGTGTGAAGGGAAAGGGCAGGAATGCACTGTAACTAGCATTATACAGGGCATTCCTGTCCTTTCCTAGGGCTGACACACTTTTGGCTGCTTAGCAGTAATGCAGGCATCTTTGCGTCATGTTACAAGGGTGTGTGCATTGCAAGCAGGATTGTTTTTGTGCAGGGAGGGACACCAGTCTGCACAAAAACAATCCTTAAAGGCATTTTCCTCTTTCATTCTGCAGCACACATAGAAAGAGGAAACAGTGAGGCGAAATAAAAATATTTCTCCTTGTTTCACCTCTGGTAGTGGGGCGTACATTCTGATGCATTCACAGGTCTTCTACCAATGTTGGTATATCCTAGACTGTGTCAGAATCCATGGGTGGATATGTAGGAACACCCAAGCTCCACCCATGGCACAGTTCAGTGCCGCAGAGTAACACAAGGCAGCGAATTGCATTGCCTTGTGTTACTCTAGATTTATCAAGACACTCAGGCCATGCAAGGTGGACTTGCTTGGCTTGACAAATCTCATTTAGATTTTGCATCATCCTTGCGATCAAGGGCAAGACGTATGACGTTTTTTAGCGTGCGCAAACGGGTCTTAGACCCGTTTGAGCACGCTAAAAAGCATGGGCCCATGTACAAACAGTATTTTGTGACTCGCAACTAAATTGCGACTCGCAAAATACTGTTTTGCGATTCGCTATTAGGAAGGGGCATTCCCTTCCTCATAGCGACCGCAAAGCAGTGTACCAATGTTTTGCGACCGCAATTGCGGTCGCAAAACACTCGCAAATTACCACCTACGTCAAGTAGGTGGTAATGCATTAGCAAATGAAATGAAAATGAAAACGAAAATTAAATGAAAACGTTACTTTTTTTTTTTGTTAAATGCATCCTGTTTTCCTTTAAGGAAAACGGGCTGCATTGAAAAAAAAACCAGCTGCTTTATTTAAAAGCAGTCCCAGACATGGTGGTCTGCTGAGCCCAGCAGGCCACCATCCTTGGGAGGGCCTGTCATTCCCAATGGGCTCGCAAATTGCGAGAGGCTTAAATAATATTCATGTGCCTCGCAATTTGCGACCCCATTTGGAATCGCAAACAGTGTTAAACACACTGTTGTACATGCCAAATAGCGCCTCGCAAATTGCAAGTCGCAAATGCGACGCAATTTGCGAGGCGCTATTTGGCAGGTCGTACATCTGGCCCCCTGTGCGTTGTGCAAGGGATATGCAAAACTTTCAAAAATATGCTCCCAGGTTTCTGACAATGGAGCCAGAGGAGGTTCTGCCAGCAGTAAATATTGGTCATCAGTGCAGACTCAGTCGCTGGACTCTTGGTTAATGTAATTCAGGACTGCAGGGGAACACAGGAAATCCAAGAAATGACCCTACACACTGGGAATAAACTCCCAGCCAGTCAGGGGCATTTCTTTTTTTTTTTTTCTACCAGAAACCTTGGAAGTTTGTTTTGAAAAAGACAATATTTCAAAGATTAAACATGGTACCCACTCTGCATAGTTTCTGTGGCAATTCAGTGGACATCACAGAGATCCTCAATTGCTTGGCAGCTTAGATCTTTCAATATAGTGAGTGCTCTTCTGCCAGAGGAGCAAAGGATACCCCCCAACCCCCCCGAGCTGGTGGACCAGCGGACTGGCTACCTATGTTATTTATAGGAAATATGCTTTTCCAGCTTGACTTATAAGTTGAATTTGTCATAGAAACAGTCAATCGAGAGTGCTTTCTCGGTGGTTATGTATTGTGCACCTTCTAATACTAACCTAATACGAGGAGAAAAACATGTTCTATGGAGTTAGGAACACCATTGCAGTTAACTATGGTGACATGATTAATATATCAGTCAGCAGAAAATAGAAGCACATCTGAAGTAAAAAGCATTAAAGATTAAGGACAAATACAAATACCAGAGGGGCAAGGCTAGCTCTCAACCTACTGGCCTCTTAATGAGGAGCTCTTCCTTCTCTGCTCTTAAACCATCACTTTTTGGAGGAGTCCATGCCTGCTGCAGTCCCTTTAGTCCGTGGGAAGAATGGTGGAGTCAAATGGAGCCCGGGGATGTCACTAGTGCAGGGCAGAGGCATCCCCTTGTGATCAGAGCCACCGCTCAAAGCTGAGGCCTGTGCATGCATGAGCGGCCAGGCACAGAAGGGATGCTTCTTAGGTCAAGACATAGGCGCATGTGATCTGGGGTAGCCGCTTTGTGGGTGCATTCCTGGCCTTGAAGGAATCTGCCGTGTGAGGCCTCCTAAATTAATAGAACCAGGGGCAGGGAAGTGGCACATGTAAAGAATGGCAGCATCGGGGCCCTGGCTGCGGCGTTCTTCATTTGAGCAGTGCACTTGGTTCAGAGATGGCAGCAGAATAATTCTTGCAGAAAAAAGCGAAGTGGGTCAGCTCTTTGAGGAGTGCTGTCTTGCTGATAGAGTTGTACTTGGATGGCACATCACTAGGGGGAAGATTGATGCATTCATTCTCATACAGTTAATGCATTTTGCTGCCTGGTACTGTGAGGAAGGAAGCTGAGCATATGCTGTAACTATAGTTGCACAACGTTGATCAATATGACTCACGCACACATGCTTTCATAATGTACATCCACAGCAAGCAACAGTGTGTTGAATACTATCTACGATAGTGAAGACAAGATGGGGAACACCGAGGAGAGTCAGGGCAAGCTTTGATAAAATAAGCTTCATGAACCACTGTAACAAAAAATGTTACAAATTGGTGGAAAAATATAATAACACTTTTTGAATTAAAGAACAATTACATTTATTTCTTGAACATATCAATACAATATTAATTTAATTAGTTATTCATTTTCAAACAAAAATAAAACGTAGGAGAAATAAAGAGTGTGGTCAAAACAAGATCACAAAAGAAACAGAGGCAGAAATGAATGAAAGCCTTATCGATATCTTATCTAACAGACAGCTAAATACTTCAGAAATCAATCTTCTCAATAAAGTACAATCTTTAGCACCAAGTTAACACATAGATATTTTTGAGGTTAAGGTGGACATTTTCAAATTCATTCAATAAACTTAAAACAAGTTTTTTACATGAATCCTGCTAAACACATGTCCAATTCCTATGAGCCAAATATGTCAACTTTAATAATAAGTGAGTTAAAGGATATCAAAGTTATTTGTAGTCTTGAAAGAGGAGATTGTCCTTCGCTGCAAAATGTAGCCTTTTCTTTGAATGTGGAAGAGTTCAATATCATGTATAGTGGTTTAAACGAGAAATTGACATTTGTGCCTTAACTGTCTGATGACAATTTGATTGATGTATTTCATAATTTGGTGTTACAAAATATAAGGAAAATCAGATGTAATAAACATTTTGAGAACTTAAACAATAAAGAGAACTTAGGATTAAAAGCCTTGAACAATGACTCAATCATAATTATGAGAAAAGTGGACAAAGGGGGAAAAGAAGTTATACTAAACTCTGAGGAATGCAATAATGAAGCTTTGAGACAATTAAACAATATGTCTGACTACTGTACCTCTAACATTCAAGAATTAAAGAATGCACACATGGCATTGTATTTATTATGAACAAAGTGGTTTAATGGAAATGTATTAGATGATGATGAATATAAATATCTTAAAGTGAAAAATCCCCAAGATTCCAGTCAATTTACTTTCTACCAAAAGTACTCAAAGGGGGGGAAATTTCCTCGAAGTAGACAGATAGGGCCATATTATCAAGAACGGCGATAACATTATCTCTGCTTTAGCGGCAGGAAACAGCCGCTAAAGCGGCGATAAGGGGCTTGATAATATGCCCTATAGAATTCCAATAGATGCCCAGGTTTGATGTCCTTCACACCAGAACCTGGGCTTCCATTGGAATTCTATAGGGCATATTATCAAGCCCCTTATAGCCGCTTTAGCGGCAGTTTCCTGCTGCTAAAGCGGCGATAATGTTATCGCCGTTCTTGATAATATGGCCCATAGTTTTAGGAACTGGTTCGCTAACAGAAACAGAAAGGGTCTCAGAATATATAGACATCTAGAACTAATGGTTATGGAATTACTGTCTTATGTAAAAGATATGAAAGATGTTCTTTGAAGATTGTATGATATAACAGGGGAAAAAGACTATCTTCTTGTGACTTTATGTGTTAAAAGTCTGTATACTATTATTGAAATGAAGAAAGGAATTCATGCTCTAAAAAACGTTTTCTAGAGAAAATCTAGTAGTTACTTACAGCAGGTAAACATGATCATTGAATTGACAGAATTTACATTGAATGACAACTTGTTCCACCAACAGTCTGAATTATAGCCACAGATTAGGTGTACAGCAATGCGTTCCGGGCTTGCTCCCTCTTATGACAATCTCTTTATGGGTTGGTATGAGAGTGAGTTTGCCTGGAACAACAATCCAACAAGTCAATGCAATTTGAATATACTATGGATTAGATTTTTAAAAAAAAATTTTTAGCCATAAGTTTACTTCATAATAACAACTTAAGATACGAAGAAAAAAGGGAAACATCTCATATCAAATATTTAAACATACATAACCTAGGAGGAAACCACTATATATGAAGTAAGAAAACAATATCGTTAATTAAAGCTTAAAAAGAGGGAAAAAAGAATGCAAACATGCCAGGAAAACAGACAGCATCAAAATTCAATAATCAATTCCATTGGAGACTGGCCCATATCTTTTTAAATTTAAGCCATGATGGTGGACCTCTAGCTTGAGCTACTGCTAATTCCATTTCGTATATTTGCCTGAGTAATACCCAAAATTCATTAATACTTGGACTCATACTATGGATTAGATTTATAGATTATATATTTATGATATGGCTAGGTATTTTCTTTTGAATTATGTCAATTTATTGAATAAGAATGAATTTAACATTGAATTGACACTGGAATTCAACAGTATTTATATACACTTTTTGGATTTACAAATATATATGAATGAAAATAAATTGATGTGAAAATCTTGTAGGACACCAACATTGAGCAACAGCATTCTTCATTTTAATTCAGGTCATCCATACATTCAAAAAAGTAATATTCTTTATGGAAAATTATTACAAGTGAAACAGATTTGTAGTGATGTCAAAATATATAGTGAAGTAGAGAGTTGAGCGATTAATCCTTTTGTTCAGAGAGTTTATCCAAGGAGATTCTTGAGAGAAGCCAAATATAAAGTTGAAAAACTTGAAAGAGAAACCCTGTTGAAACACAAACAGAGCAGAAATGTAGGAGAATCTGTTGAAAAGATAAGATTCATAATCACTTTCAATAGTGAACATTGGGAGATTGCAAGAATTTTTTAAATACATTAGCATTTTAAAAATTATAAGGACATCAATCAGCATATTGGTGATTATCCATTGTTTACTTATTGTAAAGCAAGAACCTTACAGACATTGTTAAGTCCAATGACACCATAAAATATGGCCACAAGGAAAAACAGAAAACGTAGCTGCCAAAGGAGCCAGAAGGGTGTATATTTTTTTAAATTGTATTTGCTGTACATATGTTCCAAATGGAATTCAGGAATTTTGTGTATCAAATTCTTAAAAAGGAAAAAGATAAAATCTTTTATAACTTGTAAAATCAAATTTTGTTTCTATTTATTTCAACGCATTTGTGATACATTTTGCATTGGCTCCACAGTTAGAATGTTGAAAACCAGGTAGCAAGTCTTTGGGTATGGAGTGTGTTCAAAGCAACAGAAGAGGAGGGGATAGATCAAAAACTCTCTGCATCAGGGACATCTGTTGGATCGATAAATTTGACATTGTTGAATATGGTCTGATTATTGAACATGAATTCTGGCAGCTCCTATAACAGAACAATTAGTATGAAGGTTTTTATGTCACTAATTAAGAATATATTTATTTTCCAATAAATAATGTGTAATATTATATAATTATCTTACAATATTGTTACTTTCATAGTGAGAAAGTGACAATTCTTTTGTTGGTGAGTATCATTTAATTATTATAACAAGCGGATCCGTAAAAAAATATTTTTTAAAACAGTAAACAATCGAAATATGTGAAGTAGAGGAATCATTTGATGAGCATAAATGAATTTGAACAAATAGTGAAATGGTTAATACACAGGAAAGTACTTCAAATTGAATAAACAGGGACTTCAATAAACCAGATAATTTATTGCGTTTTATTGTTATGTTTTCTATTGATTTATTTTCTCTTTTTTTTGTTTAGTATGCAAGTTATAACTCTTTATTGGGGAGTATTATTTAAATAATATCACAAATGGATCTGTATTTTTTTTTAAGTAGAAGAATTGAAATATGTGTAATAGAGGAATTGTAATGGGTGGGGGCTTGTGAGTGGATTGGATAAAAGAAACTCCTGTTCTCGTTGGTGTATTCTATGCTGATTTAGGAAACAATGTATTTATTGGTCAATTCTGAGCTACATGTTGAGTTTAAGAAACTCAGGTCCCTACTGGTGTACTTCTAATCAAATGAGGAGTCAGTGATTGCACGTTCCTATTGGTGTATTTTTATCTGATTATAAAACAGTATTTGTATTGCCTCATTATGATCTAGTAGGCAAGTATAAAAAGGGTGTGGTGATGGTGAAAACCTCACTCAAGAGTGACTGGCAGTTCGATGAACATGTGATGGACATTGGGAAGATCGCTAAGTGAGAGATTAAGACCACAAACATTTTGGCATACTATACCTTAGCCATAGTTGGGTTGTTTGTGTTGCATAGGTGAAAGGAAATGTGGCAATGTATACTTTTAACTTTAATTATCCTTACGTTTTCTATTAATTTGTGGAAATTTGAATTTGAATCAATATTGTGCTTGGATCTTTGAACATTCGGACTGAATTATATGTAACAGGGTTTGCTAAATAACTAGGGAAATTATAAAATGTTTAGTTTTCAGAGAGTCTGTGAATAA
The DNA here is from genome assembly GCA_963921515.1 of Calotriton arnoldi. NCBI lineage: Eukaryota > Metazoa > Chordata > Amphibia > Caudata > Salamandridae > Calotriton > Calotriton arnoldi. The sequence goes on along the minus strand of CAWUFW010006852.1, from coordinate 1,021,016 downwards.
TTTAGATAAAAGTTGTCCATTGGTGGATTACAGAACGAAGGTTATTGAGTTCCGATTGTTACTTTGATTTTGTAGAATGAATTATTAGTTAATGAAGAGATGTGGGGTATTTAACCTGATATTAAAATTCAGGATCATGAATTTGTGGATTTTGGATGTTTGAGGTAATTGGCGAATAAAGCTTTGAAAAAGCAAAGGATTCTCTTAAAAGTGGGCGTGCCCCTCCTCCCCCTTTTTCCATTGAGAAGAATGTTTTTATAGTATTGGAATTTTGGATACTTTTGAGTTATGGCTCTTTGTTTCTTCTTTTCTATTTTATTTTGGCAATATATAAAGTCTTTTTATAATCAGTTCGTTTTGAAAGAATTAACGTGATGTGGAGCTAAAAGAGAATGGGCCCGATTCACAGAACTAACTTAAGATAAAAACCTAAACTTACTACCATTTTGGTATTCACAGAAGGCACTTACTCATTTTGTTATTCACAGAAGGCACTTATTTACTCATTTTGAGTAACTTACTCATTTTGTGTAACTTACTCATTTTGGTATTCACAGAAGGCACTTACTCATTGATGAGTAAGTGCCTTCTGTGAATATCAAAATGAGTAAGTTACACAAAATGAGTAAGTTACTCATTGATGAGTAAGTGCCTTCTGTGAATATCAAAATGAGTAAGTTACACAAATGAGTAAGTTACTCAAAATGAGTAAGTTACTCATTTTGGTATTCACAGAAGGCACTTACTCATTGATGAGTAAGTGCCTTCTGTGAATACCAAAATGAGTAAGTTACACAAAATGAGTATGTTACTCAAAATGAGTAAGTTACTCATTTTGGTATTCACAGAAGGCACTTACTCATCAATGAGTAAGTGCCTTCTGTGAATACCAAAATGAGTAAGTTACACAAAATGAGTAAGTTACTCAAAATGAGTAAGTAAGTGCCTTCTGTGAATACCAAAATGGTAGTAAGTTTAGGATTTTGTCTTAAATTAGTTCTGTGAATCGGGCCCAATGTTAGCAGTTTTGGAAAGATATTCCAAGTTTATTAGCTTGTGATAAGATTTGAGTAAGGTAAGCGGATGCACTGTGAGTGGCCAGAAAATATGTTTGCAAACCAAACCCCGAATTTGGTGACTTAGACACAGTCAGTTTGTGTTAGCAGAAATGCATTGAGTAAATAGTGTAATGGTTAAACACAGGCAAGTACTCCGGATTGAATGAATAGGGAGTTTGATTCCCTATCAATCCAGGTAATTAATTAGAGGAGATTTGATCAAGGACTATTTGGAATAGTCAGGGAACATGTAAGCACTTCAAACTTGGAATTTAGAAATTCTTTTTAAAAATACCTTCTGACAAAATGGCGATTCCTTCAGCTAAAATGGTATTTCAGTGAATGCTTATTTGTACTGATGCCTTTGTTGTTCAAACCTCTTTGCTTTTATGATTTCCATTTCATTTTGAATATTAAGTAAATAAATGTACATGAATTTGGGAACATTTCTGTCTATTTTTTAGACATGCCCAGACGTGTGTACCATGCTCTCTATGCCACTGGAGTCAAGCTAGCCTGGCTGATGAGGGTTGAAACCCCAAAACCGGTCCTAGGATGCTTGCTTCCAGTCCAGGGATGACCTGGCTTGGCAGTTTGAGCTGGACTGTTCCCATTGGGAACAGGGTCAAGACTGATTTGCATATGGCTGGGTCCAAACTGGAACGGCATGGGGAGCAAAAAAACAATGGATATAGGCCCAGATCTCTGTACTGGGATGAATGAATTGCATTGTTCACTATTCTGTCCATCAATTGTTCTTTTTGTATTTGTCATCCTGAGTGGGACGGGTATGCCTAGATGTGGGTCCTGTGCTCTCCATGCCACTGAAGTCAAGCTAGCCTAGCTGATGAGGGGTGAAACCCCGAAACCGGTCCTAGGATGCTTGTTTCCAGTCCAGGGAGGACCTGGCTTGGCAGTTTGGGCTGGACTGTTCCCATGGGGAACAGGGTCTAGACTGATTTGCATATGGCTGGGTCTAAACTGGCATGCATGGGGAGCAAACAAAGTGATGGATTTATGCCCAGATACCTGTACTGGGGTGAATGTATGACATTGTTCAGCATTCTGTCCATCAATTGTTCTTTTTGTATTAGTTCTTCCGAGAGGGACGGGTATGCTCAGACATGGGTCCTGTGCTCTCCATGCCACTGGAGTCAAGCTAGCCTGGCTGATGAGGGGTGAAACCCCGAACCCATTCCTAGGATGCTTGTTTCAACTCCAAGGAGGACCTGGCTTGGCAGTTCAGGCTGGACAGTGTTGTGTAGTTCCTACAAATCTATATAGGATCTGCACGTTTAGACAACATAAACCGTGGGATTGGTGTCCAGACTGATTCCAGACACCCCCACCGGATATGTTTGCCTGTATACCAGCTAGCTCACAGTGCCACTATGAACCCCTCTTACCAAGAAGCAAATAGTTTCTGGCAACTATCCAACATGACAACCCTGACCCCTCAGGGGTCGTGGAAACAGTACACTACTTTTCGCTCAGTCGCTTGTGCTCACTTTGTCTCAGACAGAGACCCAGAATAAACGATGGGGAAGTTTTCAATAAGCATTTATTGAACCAGCGTCATTCTAGTGAAAAATACCTGTGCTGCAACAGCCATAAGACAGAAACAGTAGCACCAACAGAGTAAATAGATGCTAGAATTCTACCATAGTGCTAAAACAATTAATATATGCAGGCATATAAATACATGACAGTAATAATGCATACTCCTATGATGTTCACCCTAACTAGATGTACCTAAATGTACCTACCATGTATGTAGGTGTATCACCAAGAATCCCCCTAGGAAACAGCCAACCCCATTACCTGATGTGAGAGAATGAAGGACCCCGTCTTGGTCTCGACTATGCATTTAGGCCCAGATCTCTGTACTGGGTGAATGTATGACATTGTTCAGCATTCTGTCCATCAATTGTTCCTTTTGTATTTGTCACCCCAAGTGGGACGGGTATGCCCACACGTGGGTTCCATGCTCTCCATGCCACTGAAGTCAAGCTAGCCTGGCTGATGAGGGGTGAAACCCGAAACCCGCCCTAGGGTGCTTGTTTCCAGTCCACGGGCAGTTCTGGCTGGACTGTTCCCATGGGGAACAGGGTCAAGACTGATTTGCATATGGCTAGGTCTAAACTGGAATGGCATGGGGAGCAAACAAAACGATGGATTTAGGCCCAGATCTTTGTACTGGGGTGAATGTATGACATTGTTCAGCATTTTTTCCATCAATTGTTCTTTTTTTTTTAGATTGAGCGCTTTGTTTATTTTATCATCATCAAACAAGCTTTATTTTGTTTATGTACAAACCATAAAAGCGTGACAATATAATAATTTGTACAGTTCATAAAAACTATAATAAAAACACAAACAGCATAAAACATACTTAAAATAAAAGCAACCCGTACAATACAGCCACAAAGATTCACAAATCACTGCTGTTTCTTAGTCTCATGGGATATTTAAAAAGCAAACTACATTAAAAATAATGCCTAAAGGTAAAAATTGTAAAAACAAGACAGCTGGACATTCATGGGTAATCTGTGCCCGTTTCAACACTGGGACTAAATAGGCATTCCTAGGAATAGCATAAAACTGCAAAACGTAATAAAATGCGGGGCATCCTGCGGGGACACATTGTCACAAACGCAGGCCCCAAGAGTACTGATATCATGCCTATGCTGAGGAATGGCCAGCAGATGATGCAGGAGATCAAACCTAAACCTTGTAAGTAGGAAACAATCAAAGTTACTCTTTACTACTTAAAGATAGGGTTCAATAGTAGGAAAGGACTTCAGCAGGATATACCTACGCACCCTAGGCAACTGAAGGGCAACTTCCTCCCGAGCAGCAAATCTCATCGTCCTAAAATTTTTTCTAATCCACTTACAATCAGATTTCACTATGGTCTTCGGATCATTAAATAACTCAACTCTACCTAAACTCTGCAGGGTCTTCTTAATGTACTTGAGCCAGGGGATATATGTGACTGATCAAGGGCGAGGCAATTTTCACTAATTTCTGATTTAGCTTTGTTTCTGCCATTAATGAAATATCATTCCGAAGGAGAAGGGGGTGGAGCATCAGTGTGTCTGCTACATAACCAACTCCCAACTCCTCATGGAAGGACTCTGGGGGCCACATAAAATAAGTTTTAAAAAATTATTTTCTACTGTCTATAACTGATTCGAAGCAGTGTATCCCTTGATTTTGCTCCCATATGCTATTGTTGAGATACATTTTGTCATGATATGCCTGCAATGAGGCTCCAATTGGTCTACTGCCCAACCTGGATGCAAAGTTAAAGGCCGCTGAATTTGCCCTTAGGAAATCAGCCTTTTTTCAAGAGACCAAAGGGCTCCAGCTAAGTGATGCATCCAATAAAATTTCCAATTATGAGAATACCTTTGTCACTGTTAATGTGTGCATCCCAAACTGAAAAGATTTTGTTTTGGTAGAGTGGGGCCCAGAACCATAACATAGGATTTGCTGCCATTGCCTGACAATTGCAGATCATCCATAAATCCTACAAAGGAGTCCAGTGAAGCCTGCAAACACCTAGCAGTTGTGGTCATTAATATTGCATCATTTGCATACAGTAATACAGGCAGGGGACAGATTACAACACATGGGCAATCAACATTTGTATCTAAAAGGGCCCGCTCCCACTTATTTACGTATAGAGTAAATAAAAAAGGGGCAATAATGCATCCCTGTCTTATACCTCTAGCAATTTTTAAAAAATGGGAGAATTCTATATTGTCTGACTAACGTACTGAAGCCATTGTGTTAGCAAAGAGGTCTCCAAGGAAGAGTACTATGTCCCGATCCACCCCAATTGATATCATTAACTGCTGCAGCTTGTCTCTACTGAGCCGATTGAAAGCTGAGGTAAGATTTATGAAGACTAAGTGGATCGATCCTCAGCGAGCAACTGTTTGTTTACCTAGGAACAGGTACAAATTAGACATTGATCCATCGTCGAGCTCCCTGGTCGAAAACCATACTGCACACTAGATAAGATGTTGTGTGCCTCAGCCCAGGAAGCTAACCTCTCCAAAATGCTACAACCCGCCACCTTGACCACTGAGTCTATCAAAGAGAAAGACCTATAGCATTTGGGGGTATCCCTGTCACCCTTTTTAAAAACAGGGACAATAATTGAGGTAGCCCATGACTGAGGAGGACCCTCCAGAATTGCAGCATTCATGGGTTGAGCTAAGAGTGGAGCCCAAACCTCAATGTCATTAATATATAGGTCCTAGGCCCTTGTTCTTGGGCAAGCCCATTATGCCCTTCTTGACTTCAGCTAACGTAAAGGGCAACTTTGAAATACCACCCTCCCAAAATTCAACTTCGCTCAGGGAGAACACATCTTTACATTCCCTCAAAAGGAGAGACCCAACTATCTTTTGTAATGTGTGAGGCAAGAGTTGCTGTATCATCTGATGCAAGTGGTGGATTATTAATAATTCTGCAAAATTTAGCGCTAGATCGGAGCATACATGCGTCCAATAATTTATCCCACGCTATTTCTCTTAATGCATTCCTACTTCTCGCAGTTTCAGCCTTCCATTTTTTATGACAGGACTAAATTATTGCTGAGACCCTTGGTTTGATGCGCATGGCATCTTTTAACTATCTTAGCACTTGAGAGCATCCTCTATCAAACCATTTGTGATCCCCAACACTGCTTAGGCGGCGGAGCAGCCAAGAAAGTCGCTACAGCATGAGAGATGGAGTTAAAGGCCTTCAGGATCTCCTCGGGGTCTGAGCTACTGGTCAAGCAAATTGTAAACTCCTGTGCACATCTGGAACACAGCGATTGATTGAAGAATTCAGGAACTACTTGTGACCACCTGAGTTTTCTACCCTGATTAGTTGCCTATTGAGATCTTCTAACCGCTAGCGAGCAAAGCCTGTCCATGTCTTGCATTTGCTTCATAACACTTGACACTCATAGATGATCAGTTGTGCAAGGGTTACTGCTATCCAGTTCTGGTCACATGGTCACGTTGAAATCCCGTCCCCATATCATATTACGCACCTTCCTTTTGTGGAATCTAGCCATGATATCCTCAGAAAATTCTGGGGCATCAGTGTCTGCAGAATATGTATGTAAACGTACAAGCAACTTCATGCACTGAGCTTAGAGTGGAACTTCCACCAGCCATCATCATGCTTCAAGCATATATGTGAATATTTTATGGAGACCCCAGGCAGCAATCTTTACAGTGACGCCAGGAGACCTTCACACAACTACTTAATATAGTAAGAAAACATCTAATGCCTTGGAGCAGTAGCTAGCAGCATCCATTAGTATCTTCCTGTTAAGCTGAAGTTCCTACCCATTTTATTTATACCATAAGCAGCACTAAGATTTACAATATTAACGTCATAGAGCAGACAATGCCAAGATTTTGCATTGTACCAGCTTTTGAATCACACAAATCACCAAAGAGGTACCCTGGTTGACACAATGCACTCATTTATGGTTTAAATCTTTTATTAGTAATCACATGAATCAAAGGCAGTGGAGTACAGTATTCAAACTATCATATTCAGCTTTCACATATAGTATGAAGGTCTCCATCTCAAGTGACTCCTAGTTTGACATGTGGATTTTATCAGCTGACCTAACACAACTAAAAAGTGAAAAGAAACCCCGTCTAAACCCCCCGCCCCTCCAGTACTCTCATTTTGGGTGTGTGGCCTTTTTGTTGTCAGGGGGTGGATCTGAGGCCCTCCCCGTGGCATGTGGTTCATGCTACTCCTTCTCCAGAAGCTGGAGGATTCGTAAGTATTTGGGACAGGTAAGCTCTCTGAATTCTGTGGACAGGAGACTGAGAAAGGGGTACCATATCTCACGAAATAAGGCCTTAGACATTGTGAGGGTGGCAGACATCCTCTCCATCCCCAGTGTATACCATAGCCTGTGGAGCCATCCAAGGTGTGTAGGGGTGGCAGCAGACCCCCAGTGCGAGAGAATATTCTGGAGGGCAGCTCCTAGGGCTAACCTCATCTGCCTACCACTGCGAGACTTAAGGGAAAGGTCAATGGGTTTGGTTTGCCCAGGACGGTGTAGGACAGGAACCGGGGAATTTAGGTGTCGAAATGCATGTCTATCTCATCTAAAATCTGTGTCCAATATGCAGAAATCTGTGGACATTCCCAGAATATGTGTAGAAGCGTGGCTCGGTGTCTGCAGCCCCGCCAACAGTCTGGGCTACGTCCAGGATTGCCTTTGTTGAGACGTACCGGTGTCATGTACCAGTACGTCGCTATTTTAACAGCCATCTCCACACTATTCGTGCTCCGCGTTGTGTGTCGAGCTCTGAAATATATTTCCCCCCACTCTTTTGAAGGTAGATCCCTTCCAAGTTCCTTTGCCCATATAGCTTGACTTGGAGTAGGCTGAGTGGGAGTGGGATGGCGAAGTAGAACACATAGTTCATCGATCAGCTGCTTGTCTGAAGACTTGGTGACCAGCCATTTCTCATATTTGGTGAGGTGTCTGCTAACCATGGTTGTGTTTGTGGGATGCATTAAACAGTGGCTCACCTGGAGGTATTGGAGTCTCTCGGATTCCGGGAGATTGTATTGTTGACGCATTTGCGTAAAAGAGAGGATGCCCACCTTGTCGAACATGTGGCCTGCCGCGCGGCATTGTGATCGGTGCCAGGCCGCAAAAGTCCCCCAGAGAAGACCCCGGGTAAAACTGCCATTCTCAAACAGCGGTGTCATGGGGGATGGGAACGTGGTGAGCCCACACGACCTGCCACGGAATCCCAGACGTCCAGAGCTGTCTTAGTGATGGGAGAGCCCAAAAGGCTCTGCGGTCTATCTGCTCTTTTGAGAAAGGACACCTTCCAGAAGGGGAGCCGTGCAAGTGCCCTATCTTGAACCAACCAATGTTTCTCAGACTCCTCTCTATTCCATTCTATTAGGTACCTCATCTGGGCCGCCTGAAAATACTTCTTCAAATCTAGAATGCCCAACCCCCCCTCATCTGGTCTCATATAGCTTAGGTTCCTCCTCATGCGTGGCCTCACCCCAAACCATATGAACCTGTGGAGCTAACTCTGTAGCGTGGGTAGCACTCCTGGGGGGGGGAATACAGGGATCATCTAAAAGAGATATAAAATCTTTGGAAGTATGGACATTTTAATCGCCCTAGGAGGAAGAGGAGGTGGTTCTTTCAGCTGTGAGGCTCCCCTTTAATTTATTGCAGGAGAGTGTTGTAGTTGATCGCAACGGTCTGTGCTACGGAAGGGGCAAGCTGGATCCCCAAGTAGGGTATGGACCCCTTCACCCATTTCACCGGGCAGCTTTCTTTCAATGTAGATAAGTGTGCCCCCATCCCTGGTAAGCCCAAGGCTTGAGATTTCCCCATGTTTACCTGGAGTCCTGAAGCTAATCCGAAGGGGGAAAGTTCCCCGAGAAAAGCCAGAAGGGATGTGGTGGGGTTGCTTAAGGAGGCCAGGATGTCATTGGCATACAGACTGACTGTGTGTCTCTCGCCTCCAAAGGGGATGCCCTTAAATTTTGGGTTATCCCTAATTATCTTTGCTAGGGGCTCTATGTATAAAGCAAATAATTAGGGTGATAGGGGGCACCCCTGTCTGGTACCTCTCCTGATGGGGAAAGGAGGAGAAGAAACCCTGTTTACCCTGACCACCGCCTTGGGGGAGCCGTAACAGCTCACCACCCAAGCCCGGAAGCGGTCACCAATTCCGAAGCGGGCTAGGGTCTTTTCCATGTATTGCCAGTGAACCCTATCGAGTGCCTTCTCAGCATCGACTGTCAGGAGAAGGGATTCCAATCTTGTGGGGTTTGCCTTATCTATGAGGTGCAGAATGTGCTCCTTGTAGTCACTGCTCTGTCTACCCTGGATGAAACCAGCCTCATCCAGGTCAATGATTACCGACATCATAGGGCCCAGGCGTGCTGCTAGAATGCTTGTAAAAAGCTTGATATCGACGTTTAACAATGATATAGGCAGTAAGAGCCAGAGTTGCTTGTCCTTCCCCAACTTTGGGATTACTACGATAGCTGCTGCCAACATATTCGAGGGTACCGAGCCAGGGCCCCCAAATGAATTAAAAAGTCTTGTGAGGACTGGAGCCAGGACCTTACAGAATGACTTGTAAAAACAGGCAGGGAATCTGTCAGGGCCTGGGGACTTAAATGGCTTGAGACGGGAGATAGCGGAGATGACCTCCTCCACCCTGATCGGGGCATCTAACGCTGTTGCCTGGGAATCATCCAAACTTGGAGTATTCGTCCCTTCCAAATAAGTCTGTATGTGTTGCGTTGTTAGCACTTGACTCTCATATAGTTCTGCATAAAAATTGCAGAACTCGTTTGCTATCTGCTCATCTCCCACTATCTCACCTCCCACCTGGGATTTCAGGGACTGAACACTTGTCTGTTGTCTCTTGGCCCTTAACTTGTTTGCTAATAACCCCCTAGATTTGTCCCCCCATGTAAAAAGAGTGTTTCAGGCAGAGGGCAGCATACTCCACCCTGTCGATGTCAATCCCTGCCAGTTAAGCCAGCGCCAAGCTTAATTGGCACCAAACCCTGGGAGCTCCTGTGCGACTATGTATGCGTTCCAGTTCCCTGACTTGGGCTGTCAGCTGGTCCAGTTTCTCTCTACGCGCCTTATTGTCGGCTGCTGATATCACTACGAGTTCCACCTCAACTACAGCTTTCATGGCCTCCCAGAGTGTGGAGATAGTGATATCAGGGGTATCATACTGTGCACGATAATTGTGGATGGCATCCATAAGTTGAAGACAACTGCGGGTCTCTGCAGCAAGGTCTCCCTTAGTTGCCAGGTCCCATATTGATGTTTCTGCAGTGGGACCTCCAACGTGAGAATCACCACATCATTGTCTGTTAACGCCGCTGGCTCTATCGCTATGCCCTGCGTATTGAGTTGGATCTCCCTGGCCCCTAATATGTAGTCCAGCCGGGTGTAGGTTTTGTGGGCATGTGAGTAGAATGTGTATTGGGTAGATTGTGGGTGGGCTTCTCTCCAGAGGTCTAGTAACCCCATTTCCTGCAGCCACTTGCATCCTCCCCTAGAAAGAGCCCCAGCTTGATCAGACCTTGAGCCAGAGCTATCCCTGCCAGTGTCGAGGACCAGATTCAAGTCCCCCACCAGGGTCATGCGGTTGTGTGTGGACATCACCTCTGAGACTGCTGTCTTGAGGTACTGCTCTTGACCAGTGTTCGGGGCATAAAGGGATCCCACTAAGAGGTTGTGACTCCCAATTTGGACTGAGTGTGCTAAAAATCTGCCTTTGACCTCTGCTATTTTGGGGCCCACCTTCCCTTTAAACCTCTGCGCTACTAGCAGAGCAACTCCTGCTTTTTTATCCGGGATGGAGGAGAAGAATTGGTGTGGGAACGCTTGTGCTTTAAGGCAGTGGCAATCTTTGCTCAACAAGTGAGTCTCCTGGAGGAGGCAAATGTCCGCCTCTGTGTTTTCCAGGAATGATAACATCGCTCTCCTCTTGATGGGGTTATTTAGGCCCTTAACATTTAGTGAGAGTACCATAATTACCTGTGGCGCCATAACTAATGTGGGGTGATCATCTAAGTGACCCTCGCTGTGTTTCATGATACAGGTCTCCTGCTGCCCCCTTGACCAGGGCGTTATTCTTGTATAGGCCATTCGTACGCGTGTGACACTCTTTAAGTGAGTACTGGATCCCCGCAAACTTGAAGCAAATATAACTGAAAACTTAAGGCAGTCATTTTGAGTCCGAGACCCACAGGTCAAGTCCACAAGTCCCTGGGAAAGGTAAACATTAGTGATGTGTGGTGGCCCATGTGTGTCCCCCCAGCAGCCCCTGCCCGCCACCATATCAAACCAGTATGTGTAGCCTTACTGGTCCGGGGATTTCATGTTACGGCATTGTCTCGTTGTTCCCCTGATAGAGACTCCAGGACCGCCAGGCGCTCCTTCGCCATAGTGGCCCGGTCTGGCTTCACGTTGTGCTCGCTTGGTCGTCATATTGGGATCCAACGATTCCTCCTCCGCTGCAGCCTTGGCTCTCCCTTCTCTGAGTCTTTGTCCGAGATGTCTGCTATCCCACGATGTCACATGTTTCTTGCAGGGACCAAAGCTGGAGCAGTTTACCCTCGCACCGAAAGATCAAGTGAAAAGGATGGCCCCAGGAGAAGGCAATACTGAGGTTGCATAGGTGTGCAGTGAAGTGTGATCATGACCAGATCTGATACAGTGTTGGAGTATGACCCTGGTACTCCAATGACTGCTTTTCCCTTGCTTTTCGCAGAATAGTCTCCTTTAACTGGAAGTTTGGAAGGTATGCTAGGATGTCTGGAGGAGGAGCAGCAGGGAGCCGGGGTAGGCCCACTCTCTGCGCCCGGTCAATTTTGATTGCGCTGTCCTGTGGGGCCCCTAGAAAATAACTGAAGAGTTCCTTTAGATATTGAAAGATATCCGAGCCCTCTGCCTGTGACAGCACTCCTTTCACTCGGATATTATTGCATCAAGAGCGGTTCTCTAGGTCCTCAGTGTGCGCCTGTAGCTCAATTTGTTGCTCCCGGAGGCGAATCACCTCTTGTCGCAGGGACTCCACTTCCTCGTCTAACGCATGTTCGCTGTCTTCCACAGCCACCACTCTATCCCCCAGGGAGTCTACCTCCCGCCGAACTTCTTTGATGTCACTGAAGAGTTATCCTCGAAGAGTCTGGATGTCATCTCTCAGTGAGGCAAAAAGGGACTCCAGGAATGCGCGAGTCACTGGCTCCTCCGCTTTCCCCGACTCTTGGTTAGATTGGCTACACTGGTGCGCTTGTCCATCGCACTCTGGCCCGAAGGGAACCTGGTCAGCATATCTTTTAGGGTACGGTCCTTCTTCCCCCTTGCGGCCGCCATATTGGGGATACCATCCGGCAAGCGGTGCAAGCCACAAATGCTGTTGCCTCTGTTGAGTGGGGGTTCTTTCCCTAGGGGAAACTTGCAAGGGTTCAAGATGATCCTCTTCAGCTAGACCGGCCTGCACTCCCTTCCTCAGCTCAGAGGGCCCAGCTTCAGCCACGTTGTCTGCAGCATTCCTCCTGCCCCTCGGCAGTCCAGGGCCCTTAGCTCCTGGGCCCTCTGAGGTCCAATAGCCCTAACTCAGGTTGCTGGTGCCTGGCCGGGGCCCTCCTGTTTTTCTCTGGGGCTCGGGGTCCACCAGCCAATCCCCCGGCCGTCTCTCAGGGGACTATTGCAGGATCCTACTTGGGCCTCCTGTGCGCCGTACATTGGGATATGTCGTGGGTGGGGGCCCGCTGCTCTCATTCTCCCATACTCCCTGGAGTCAGTGGCAGGCCTCAGCTGGCTGTCCCCACCTTCCTACTCGGCCTGGTGAGGATCCTCTTGGCCTCGAGTGCCCCTCAGGCTCCCTCCGCTAGGGCATGGTGTGCCCCAGTAACATGGGTCCTGTGGTAGGCCTTGTGGCTCAGGCTCGGCACCCTCCGGTTTCCCCCTTTGCACACACGGGGACGATCACCCCAGTCTGGCTGCTGTTGCTGCCTGCGCTCATGGGCATGTGGTTGAAATGATTCAATGCTTTTGGCTCCCAGAGTGTTGGCTGAGCTCAGCCGCAGCCCCTCGCAGTGCCGCTCTCACCTCTCATGCAGGCTGTATGACCCACAGACTCCCCCAACTAGACTGCTGTGTGTCATAGTAGCATAGGGCCAGCTGTAGACCTTGTGGCTCAGGCGCGGCGCTCTCGGATCTTGCCTTCCGCACCCACAGGTATGATCACCCCGGTCTGGCTGCTGCTGCTGCTGCCTGTGCTCGTGGGCATGTGGCCGCAGTATCTCGGTGCTTTCCACTCCCGGAGTTCCAGCCAAGCTCAGCCGCGACTCCTCTCAGTGCTGCTCTCACCTCCCATGTGGGCTGTGTTACGCAGGCCTCGGGGGCCCTGCCGCTCCCCACCTCTGCCTGCCCTTTCGCCGCTCCTCTCACCTCTGCTGAGGTCAAAGGCTCCGCTTTCCCCCACCGCAAATCCCTGGTAACCAGCGGCTCCAGCTGGGAACTTCTCTGGTGTGCGCCCACAGGGACTCTAGCTGCTTCCTTCCTGTTGTGGCCTGAAGCTAGGTGCGGCAGCCACCATTACATCTCCGTCTCGTCTCACTGAGGCCGTTCATGATGCTGCAGCGACTCCCGCCAGCACAATCTCACTCCAAGTAATGGCACTAGACGGTGGTCCCCTAAGGGATCAATTTATGAGACCCCTAGAAGTCGGGGGTTGCCTTATGCAAGCGGCAGGCAGTAGCGAGCCGGAAGACGAGGACAGACACGTCCTATCCGCTCGCCATCTTGAGCACGCCCCAATGCACTCATTTAAAGCCACATGCATTACTACTTTATTTCTTTAATGGGTTTTTCTGTAGAACACAGATATATAGATGGTGCCCCCTCTAACACAAATGAACATGCAGTAAAATATATTGAGTGTTTCACCAATGGTGATAGTGTGGTGATGGCTGTGATTAAGTGTTATATTTTGAAATCTGTACCAACATCAACTCCCTGGTGCCCATCCTCCCACAGTGAAAGCCTGTTTGTTAATCCGTGAATTTTTAGATGTGAAGTCCCACTCTTTGTAGTTTTGCAACAGACATATATTTTCTGTCAGGTGGAGTTCGAGGTGAGGCGATGAAGGAGACCCACTGCGCACCAAGGCGGACCAATAGCCAGAGTCATAATCCTCATAACCACTTTACTAATATGTTCGAGTAAGAGAGCAAATGAGTCGCCAGGTGCCATGTACATAGGATTTCTCTGATGTGGCATTGTAGTGTATTGTGTTGATTTACTTTGTGTTGAATTATGCTGTGCTGTTGTATGTTTTTATTTCCTTAGAGCACACTAACAGCATGCATATGCTTCTATCTACATTTTGTTTACTTCTTGCTTTAGAGGATTGAGCTCTTTTTTATCTTCGTTTTATTATATACTTAAAGCAGCACTTCAGTAACAGTTGCACTCCAGATAGGCATTACCATTGTACATTTAAAAGTTATACAATTGCCTACCTGGTAAGATAATGCTAACATTGTTGAAGAAGCATTATAGAATTCAAGTGGAATGAAAAGAAATAACAAGTAGAAAAAAAATAAGAAAACTTACATCCAGCAAGTTTAAAGAAAAGCTTCACAAAATCCTTCAAGTGGTAGAATAGCAGACAGTGCAAGTAACAGTATGTCTGTATGATGTCACAGGCTAGATTGACATATTATGCATGCATATGCATTATTGCATGTATCAATAACATTCTTAGCTTTAAGGAGCCAAGCCCAATATAATGCAATATTACAATATTATCTGTTAGAGAACAACTGTTCATAAGCACTTTACCTAGAATGGTGGTATTTCATCTCTTTCGACTTTCAGAGCAGCGGTCACAACATCCCATGCTGTTACTCCTCCTCTACCACACAATCTGCATTGTAGGGTATTAACTACTAACAATTTGCTGCTCCAGACTGTGACAGGGCCTGCACCAGTTTTCAAAACATGGGCAGCTGCCACTTAGCGATCAGCCATGCCAAATCCACAAATACATTCTGCACCTGTACAGGTCTAGGCCTTTGGTAAATGCCCAGAATAATTACATCGGGAGAAGGGGGGTGGGTATTTCCTGCATGTTATCTCCTGCACTCCCCGCCCCCATACTGCTTCTCCGTACTGAGTGAGAACTGAATAGTTACAAAACATATGAGTAATATCTAAATCAGCCTGATAACGTGTGGGATACTCGTTGGAAGCATTGAAGTTAATCCTGTGTAATTTATAACAGGCGCGGCTGGCACAGGTAAGAGCGGTGGGGCGGGTTGGTGGCGGCGCAGGGGGAAGTTAAAAAACAACAGGATACGTCAAATTAAATTTAAAAAAATAAAGCCATTTACCTTGCGCTCGCCGCAGTGCAAGGTAAGTGGTTTTATTTATGTTTTTATTTAATTTTACCTAAACTCTTGTCTGTCGACTTCCCACCTGCTCTCCTCCCCACCACTCTTACCTGTGCCAGCTGCGCCTGATTCATAAGGTGCAAAGTACGCTCTATGGAGTATCTTAAACTGTATCATTTTATAATGGGCATTGCGTAAGACTCTTGATAGATCAGTTAAGCCATCGTCCTTTGTTTAGGAGTCAACTGCCCTACTAGATCTAGTTGCATTCAGCCATTAAGGGAGTAGTGTCCATCCTAGATTGTTGGGCAATACAGTGGTATGGGATTGTAAGAGCCTTACTAGCTTTGCCATGCATCAGTAAGTGTTGTAGTAGACATGAATGGGCTGCTCTGCTGCACCCTGACTCCAAATAAGTTTCATTTGTCAAATCAAAGAGGCATGTTCTAGGAGTTGATGCATCGGTATGTGTGTGTTCTCTCGTACCTGTCAAAAGAGAACATTGGGGCATATTAGCAAGAACGGCGTTAAAATTGTCGCCGCTTTAGCGGCAGGAAACTGCCGCTAAAGCGGCGATAATGGGCTTGATAATATGCCCTTGAGAATTCCAATAGAAGCCCAGGATCACAGCAGAACATGGGCTTCTATTGGTATTCTCAAGGGCATATTATCAAGCCCATTATCGCCGCTTTAGCGGCAGTTTCCTGCCACTAAAGCGGCGATAATTTTAACGCCGTTCTTGCTAATATGCCCCTTCATGTTTATTAACAAGTCCCTCATCCAGTGAGATAGGCTGATGTCCAAATTTCACTCCTCAGAGCATATCCACAATGGGAGCTTTGGAACATATGCTACTTCAGTGTTGGTGCAACTAAGGCATTTCCTCCAGCAATGTTTTGCAACACACAGCAATCATGATCACTGAAGCAATGTACCTCCTGCTTTCATCTCTTTAGTCAGTAACAGTTCCTTGGTTTCAGGTCTGACCATCTAAAACAGCTTGTCGAGATGTTTGCCCCTCATCTATTCCACCACCCACTGCAACTGTGCTGCCAAAAATATATTTCTCAAAATCAAGGGTGGCTTGACCTCCCGCCCGAGTCGGGAGCTGTAATTTGTGTAATGCCACCTTGCTCCAGTAGCCACCTCAGATTAAATTGAGCTATAAACTACTCTGGCTCAATATCACTCTATACTATTCTGTTCCTAAAAATAATCTACCAGTAACCACAACAGAGATGTTGGAAAGTGGTTTAATAGTAGTGATAAGTAGAAACGAACCAGTAGCAATAATGCCATAAACACAAAGTTTCAGTCAAGGTCTCAATAAATTATTCTCCTGCTCAACCCTTAGTAGTCAGTTGTGAAAAGCATTTAAAAACACCAATACATTAAATAAGTAAGACACAGTACACAATAAAAATCCAACACCAATTTATAAAAAGGTTATATTTGTATGAACAAATAGACACCAAAATGACAGAAATCCAATGTATTGACCAGAGATATGACTTTTTAAAGATTAAAAGCAAAACTAGCCCTTAGAAGCACATAGCAATCAAATGGTTGAAAAAGGTCCTGCTGGACTGGGACAAAGTCAATAGTTCTTTACACTTACTTCCAGAAGTATTTCCTGATGCAGGAAAGTGGTCCACAGCACCAGCCAAGGGTTCAGAAGCTCTGGTTTGCCTCCTTGGGTCTGGGACTCCCACAATGCACCTGGTAAGCATATGGAGCTTTTTACAAAAGTTGCTCTAAACTTCTGGAACTTCTTCCTGAAGTTGCTGCTGTGGGTTCCAAGCGTCCAAAACACCAATCCACGGGTCTAGAATCTCTGACATGGTCCTTGAGATGTTGGGACTACAATTCCCACAATGCACCTATCAAAAACCGTAAAAGTCGACTGGATGCACCTCAGGATGGGGAGTTCTTGATGCAGATGATGCAGGTGAGCTCTGTTAACCTGTAGCTTTCAAGGAGTCCACTCCTTAATCCTTGTGAAGCCAAGCAAAGTCCTTAGGGCTATAGTACTAGATTGTGCAACAGGTGCACTCCTTCAGAGTTCAATCCTTTGGGTGCAGACCATTGTTGCAGCAGGGCAGTCCTTCTTCACCTTGTTTCAGGTAGCAGATCTCGTGTAGCGCTTTTGTTCTTGTTGCTTTCAGGGAGAGTCTCTCCTTAATCCTTTTTAAGCAAGGCAAAGTCCTTAGTGTTGTTGATCCAAAGTGTGCAGCAGGTGCAGTCCTTATGAGTGCAGTCCTGTGGGGGAGCAAACCAGGTGTTCCAGCAGGGCAGTCCTTCTTCTCTTGATTATTCCAGGCAGGGATCTGAGTTGCTTGGTAGCAGTCTCATATTTATTCAGAGTTCCTGGGCGTGAAGCAGGGGGACACCCCTGACCAATGGAGTGCAGGGTGCCGCCCAGGTGTATGACCACTTCCACCAAAATGTGACATATTTTTGCCATGGAAAGCACTATTCTTCCAAAATCCAAGATGGAGAAACTCTCTCCTGAACAGTTAGATGTTGCTAAGCCAACCCACTGGTGTATGAGAGGCTGTATTGTAGAGGGAATGTCTGTGTGAATGGCTGTATGGGTGAGAGTGGATGTGTGAGTGCTTGTATGGATGTGTGAATGGGTATGTAAGTGGTTGTATGGGTGTGTGAGTGAGTGTGTGAGTGAGTGCTTGTATGTGTGAGCGAGTGGCTGTGTTGAGAGGCTGTATGGGTGAGTGAGTGGGTGGGTGTGTGAGTGGCTGTTTAGGTGAATAAGTGGGTGTGTGATTAGCTGTATAGGTGTTTGTGTGGATGTGTGAGTGGTTGGATGGGTGAGTGACTGGTTGTATGAGTAGCTGTATGGGTGAATGAGTGGTTGTATGAGTGGTTGTATGAGTGAGTGAGTAGGTATGTGAGTGGCTCTATGGATGAGTGAGTGGTTATGTGAGTACTAGTATGGGTATGTGATTGGCTGTATGGGTGTTTGAATGGGTATATATGTGGTTGTGTGGATGTGTGAGTGGGTCTGTGGATGATGTCATCAGTGATATAATTTGAGATGTCATCAGTGATGTCATCAGTGATGTCACTGACCATGTCATGAGTGATGTAATATGTAAGGTCATAAGCAGTGCATTTCGGGGGTGTAAATTATAGTTTGCCCAGGTAACTATAACTGCTGAATTTCTATGGTTTTGCACGAGTTTAATCTAAGCCTAACTATAATGTCTCTATAACCTTTGGTTTTTCAGTGAATTAGTAAATTATTTTTATTGTGTTTCCTATCTATAACGTCCCTGTATCCTTTGGTTTTTTTCAGTGAATATATAGGTTTTTTTAAACTGTATTTCCTAACTGTAACCTTTAACCTTTGAGAGTGGGTATGTGAGTGCCTGTGTGGTTCTGTGAGTTGGTGTTTGAGTGCTTTCTGGGTCTCTTGGGGGTTTTTGAGTGCTGCTATGGGTCTGTGAATGGGTATGTGAGTGCCTCTGTGGGTCTTTGAGTAGGTGTGTGGGTGCCTATCTGGGTCTGTGAATGGGTCAATGAGTGGCGTGATAGGTCTATGAGTGGGTGTGTGACTGACTGTGTGGGCCTGTGAGTGGTTGTGTGAGTGCCTGCATTTGTCTGTGAGTAGGTGTGTGAGTAGTGCTATGGATTTTGAGCATTTGCATACTTAGGGTATTTAAAATGGAGAACCATGGCTCTTCTCTCACCAGGAGATGACAAGAAAGAAACAACTTATCACAGTCACAACAGATCAGATTGTGCTACAATAGATCAACAATGCATTCACCTCCATTAAGGATTTTATATTGTTTTTCAATGTTGAATATGAGAGGAAACACACTTGCTTTGCCTTAGCAATGCCCAAGAAGTTAGGATTGTTTGTGCTTTACTAAAAAGTGGAGCTTCAACTGGGACACCTGCTAAGTTTATATTTGTTTGTGCTGTGAAATAAGCATCAGGGCCAGAATGTAACCTTGTTTAATTAAAGAAGAGTCCCCAGTTTTGCCAAAAACATCTCCCTATCTGGAATACTTTCTACTGGCTAATTACTAAGTGCTACCTTTACGCGTAAATGTCAAGTGCATATTTTACACTACATCTGCATAAAGGAACACAAAGTAGTGTCTCCAGTGACCTTGTGTACTTGTATTTTTGGCAATGTGACCGTTCTTTGCATGGTCTTCAACCACAAATCTGTGACAACATGAATCCTTCTCAAGAGAAGATGACGAAACTACAAAAAGGTGAATCTCCAGCAAATAGGGCTACACTTAACTAAATGAAGTAAGTGCATATTTGTTTGTTGGAGATGTCCTCGTATTCATCTGCATCATTAACGCATCACCAAATTGGGCAAACGTGCTCAGGTGCCTTTTGTTAACCTGTCCATCAATGTGGGAAAAGGTGGGAAGACCATTGCATACTACTAAGGAAAACAGGACGTGGCCAAACGGGAGGGGCTTGCAGTTGATTTTAAGCATTTTCATTCTCAGGGTAAAAGGGAGAATCTTGGACTCTGCTCTCACCATGAGAATGAAAACACTGACCACAGTCACCCCCGATCAGCTTGCGCTCCAAAGATCAATGATGCATTTCATTAAGGATTTCAGATAGTTTTTCAAAGTGGATGACAGGAGGAAACACACTTGCATTGCCTTCATCAATGCCCAAGAAGTTAGGCTTTTACTGAAGGGAAGGAGGGCAGTGCAGCCCCTCTCCCTGGGCTGATTTTAGCCCTAGGGCCCACAACTTCCTTGGAGCATTGCCAAAAATTAATTGTGGCATCCTTCAGCCCTGGGTAACCCATCCCCGGGGCCTGGACACGTCTCCCTGGGTGCCCTGGCCTAACCCAGAGCACCCAGTGTGTATGTTAAGGACTGCGGGGGGAGTGTTGTGGTTGCTTCCTTACAAGGAATGCTTGGTTAGCAAGCATTCCTGGAATGTTTGTATTCAATTTGTAGGAAGGTTGGAGTCAGCTGTTGAAAGGACACCGATGAAGCTGGCGGAGGTTTCCTGTGCTCCTCAGGAATAAAGGAATTTGCCTTTACCTGCATCCAGAGTCTGATTTAACACTGTCGACGAGCGCTGAGGAGCGTTAGAGCCTACGTGTGCAAGTTTTACGAGGGAATTGCTGCTGTTTTTTTTCCCTTGCAATTGGATGTTTCACATTTAACTAAACCAACTTTGGACCACTTTGTTTGTGCATCTACCGGGGACTACGTGTTGTGTTGTGCATCTTGTGAGGAGTTCTGCAGAGTATTTGAGCTTTGGGCAGTTTG
Source organism: Calotriton arnoldi (assembly GCA_963921515.1). Lineage (NCBI taxonomy): Eukaryota > Metazoa > Chordata > Amphibia > Caudata > Salamandridae > Calotriton > Calotriton arnoldi. Next base: position 1,000,735 of record CAWUFW010006852.1, on the reverse strand, counting down.
GCGTTAGCTGTGGATCGGCGTTGCAGTTAGACAAACAACGGTTACTGCGGACATCAAACGTACCTGGTTGCCAAGTGGTGCGTCTTTCCATTGTTTCCAGGACGTCTTCAGCACCGTTCCGTGTCCGTGTCAACAAGCTGCCATGTTGCCAAGTGAGTGCACGCATTCTTGTTTCCAGGGAACCTTTGCGGCATTCGTCTTGCGCATTGACTGGCTCCGTCAGTCACGATCTGCCTATTTTTCTTACGGACGCCACGGGAAGTAACGTCATGACGTAGGGTCACGCAGCGTGACCCCCTCGGCGGCCATTTTGAATTTCACTGCCGGTCCTGCAGAAATTACCGGCAAGATCGTCAAAACTACTCATCAATTCCTGCCATCTGTGGAGTGTTTTTCTTTCTGAACTAGATGCCGGATTGCTCAACTATCTTTCACACGGTATTTATGGAATGATTGTTTATTATTCTATTTCCTTTATCCTTGCTGGATCTTCATTTTTGCTTCTTTATTGAATAGAAGTTTGGGATTTTTTTTTTATTGTGTGTGGTGTAGTAAGGACAGTGATTAAGACACTGAACTAGTCCATGTATTATGTCCACGCAGAATTATAACATCAGTGCTCCCCAACCTTTTTGGGCATATGGACGTGAACCTCCCATGAAATGGTTAGAATGGAGAGCATACTTCAAGAACTATATTGATGCAGTGGATAAGGCCGGAAAGATGGCTGCAGCTCAAAAAAACATATTACTTTTGCATTCCTAAGGTCCAGCTGGATTAAAGGTGTACGACCATATGACTAAACCCGCTGTTTCGGGTGATGCCAATGTTTTTGATCTGGCTGCATTACATCTTGATAATTATTTTGCACCAAAGGTCTGTATAGGCATTACTAGATTTAAATTCTTCCAAAGGAAACAGGGTAAATCAGAAACGGTGGATAACTATGTCTCGGAACTTAAAAAGTTAGCCTTAGATTGTAAATTGGGTACGCTACATGATGACTTTATAAGAGATCAAGTGGTTATGCATGAATGCAATCCAGCTATCCAAGAAAGACTTTGGATTAATGGTGACACACCTCTAGAAGAAATCTTAGCCTTGGTTCGCAAGGCAGAGATGTCTAGTAGGTGTGCTGTTGTTTTAAAAGATGATGTACAAGAAGCCATAGTAAGTAAAATTAACTATTGTGGTGAACTATTTGACAAATTTAGTTCACCAAGGTTTGATAGACAAGGTCCACCTAAAATGGGTCGTGGGAGAGCTAGATCCAGAGAACAAACAAGGTGTTACAGGTGTGATAGTTTAGATCACCTTGCTCATAGCAAAAATTGTCCAGTAGCAAAACAAAAATGCAGTAATTGTGGTATTATCGGTCACTATGCTAAAGTTTGCAAACAGAGGAATACTAAAGTTAAATTCGTAGGTGAAACTAACAAAGAGTCCACTTTTCAAGAGTGCTACGAGGACGATATTCCTGTTGATAATCTGGTTATGAATTTGAGAAACAATTTAGTACTTAACATTAATGATACATTATGTGGCAACAAACCTGAGTGCTGGATGAAAATTGGGGGTGTTAAAATTAAAATTTACGCATATTCAGGATCTCCTTACACAATCATTAATGAGGACTTGTGGAAATCCTTGTTTGTTTTAAAAGTGGGGCATCATTTGAATGAACCCGATATACACCCAGAGGGATACAGTGGAGAAAAGATAGACCTATTGGGCTTTAGATGGGTCATATTTGAATTCAAATTCAGGCAAAATCGTGGGAAGTTATATGTTGCTAAAACTGGTCCACCTGTTTTGGGTTGGCTGGACCAAAAGGAACTACACCGTATACTGGATCCTAACAGTAAGGAACAGGTACTAATAGTGGATGAAAGCAGCACACTGGGTGAAAGATTGTGAGAACAGTTTCCGAGTGTTTTTAACGATAAATTGGGAAACCTTTTAGATTTTGAGCATTTAATTCGCCTGAAGGATAATGCCGTACCCAAAGTCCATAAATGCAGGAATGTTCCTTTGTTAATAAGAAGTGAAGTCGAAAAAGAACTCAACAAATTGGTGACTTCTGATGTAATTGAGACTATTGAAGCTTCTGACTGGATTTTTCCGGTGGTTATTGCTAGGCGTAGCAATGGAAAAATTAGGCTTTGTGTGGATTTGAGCCACTTAAATAATAACATCATAGTGGACTGGTTTCCATTACCTAAAATTAATGAAATTGTCACTTGTTTGAAAGGAGCGAAATGGTTCTCTACTATCGATCTCTCATCAGCATACCACCAAATTTCACTGTCTACTGAGTCTAGGAAATATACATCCTTTATAACACCTTTCGGCTGCTATCTATACAAGTGAATGCCCTTCGGCTTGGCTTCCGCTACAGCTGTTTTTCAACGCCTTATGTTTCAACTGTATAATAATGTTAAGGGTGTTACCTTTTTTCAGGATGATACCCTAGTGTTTGGTGCAAACAAGAAAGAACATGTGTCCAGGCTGCTTACAGTTTTAAGAATCTTGCAAGAAAAAGGTCTTACAGTTGAACATTCAAAATGCAATTTTGCTAGCAATAGTGTTACTTATTTAGGTCATGTAATTGATGAGAGTGGAGTTAGTCATACACCCTCACCTGTATCCGCAATTGAAAATGCTTCCACACCGCTCACCAAGGATGATGTAAGATCTTTCTTGGGTATGGCTGAGTTTTGTGCTAAGCATGTACCAAACTTTGCTGACAAATGTTACAATATTCGGCAATTGCTTAAAAAAGATTGTAAATTTCTCTGGTCTTCTGAGTGTGAAAAGTATTTCAAATGTATCAAAACAACAATGGTACGCAGGCAAAATATCGATTTTTTTATATTGACCTACACTAATATCGAGTTTTTAATCTCGTAGGGACAGAATATCGATGTCAAGAATATCGGTGACCAAAATACCGACCTTAAGGTAAGTAATATCGTTTTTTTATATCGAAGTAAGTAATATCGAAGTAAGTAATATCGTTAGCAAAGATATCGTTGTTAATAATATCAATATTTATATTAGTGTTATGTATTTTAGTATGTATTTTATATGTATGTTTAACATTTTTTGTAATGTATTATTATTATTTTTAAATATATGTATTAAATGTTTAGAAATTAGTAATTGTTTTTAAGCAAATTTTGCGTTTTAGAATCAGAGCGGGTTGTGGGTTTATAGGGGAATAGGGTGGGAAGTAATTTAATTATAATTAATTAATTAATTAATATGTTTTTATTTATTGCTATTGATTATTAATGTATTGTTAATTAATCATTAATTGATAAAAAAATTTTAATTGATTAATTTATCATTATATTAATTATAATTAATTTTTTATTTATTTATTGTTATTGTTAATTAATTTATTGTTAATTTATCAATTGATTAATTGATAATTAAATTAATTGTGTTCTTTTTTATGTGTAGCGGGTTGTGTGTTTATGGGGGAATAGGGTGGGAAGTAATTTAATGTTATTTAAGTAAATATTAATTTAATGTTATTGGTATTTATTATACATTTTTTAGTTAATTAATTATTAATATGTTATTTATTTTACAAAAATTATTTAATTAATAAGTATGTTAATTTAACCCCTACGCTATCCAACACTTTCCCTACTGTTGCACTCACTGGAGTGGGAATAGTAGTTTTTACCCCTACGCTATCCAACATTTTCCCTACTGTTGCACTGTTTGGAGTTGGAATAATAATTTTATTACCTCCGCTATCTAATATTTTTTGTATTATTTTAGGTAATGTAGGATATAATTAATTTTTAAAAGATTAAAAATAATTTCAATTTTTTAAATTTGTTATATATATTTATTTAATTTTTATTTATATTATTGTTTTATGTGTATAGATGTATTTATATATTTAAAAAAAATTATAAGTTATTAAAATAATTCTTAAAAATTATTAGTAAGTATATATATTATATATTATATGTATATGTTTAATTTATTTTTACTTTACATATATATTACTTATATTTTTTAAATATTTTAAAATATTTTTAACTATGTTTATTTTAATTATATGTATTATTTACTTTATTTTACATTATTTTTTTAACTGAAATAAAAAACAATATTTTTAACAACGATATTTTTGACATCGATATTTTTTTTCCGATATTTTTGTACTTACCATAATGTAGATAGGATGTCGATATTCTTGACTTCGATATTCTTGTGTCGATATTTCTGTAGGTCGATATTCTGACCTTCGATATTTTGTCAGTGATTCAACAACAATAGCCAAAGCCACTGCATTGAGCAGTTTTGACCCCATGGCAGATAGTATTGTTACCACGGATGCCAGTAACAAGGGTCTTGGGGCTGTGTTGTCTCAAATTAATAGCAAAGGTAAAGAATACTTTATCGCATACGCATCCAGATCATTGTCTCCATGCAAAGAAAAGTACCCTATCATCGAAAAAGAAACTCTATCTTGTGCTTTGGCCTTAGACCATTTTAAATCTTTTATTTGGGGGAAGGTATGCACCTTACGATGTGATCACAAACTACTTATCAAACTTTTGACCACGGAGGGTTCTACCAATATTTCTTCCAGACTTCCAAGAATATCTATGCGTATGCAGAACTTCACATACAAAATTGTCTATACCCCTTGTAAAAGTAACGTATGGCAGATTTTTTATCCAGAATGCCAGTCATACTGAAAGAGTGTGAGGATGATAAGGGGAACAACTTTCAGGTAGCATTCATTCATGACCAAGGCCATTCTGCATTTAACAAAAATGAATGGGAGTTGGAATTCAAGACAATGTTTTTCAAGAAATAATACTTAGGGGCCGATTCCGATCTCGCTCAGACAGCCCTCCGAGAGCGGTCCGTAGCCTTACCTTGCGACCGACTCGTACTGGGAGCCGGTCCGTCCGGGCGATGAAGTACGATGCGCAAAAGTGCCACAACTCCGAACGACATGTAGGCTCCGATTCCAGCAACATTTCCCGTACGAGCCGCTCATCCAAACGCCCATCCGAGTCGCCCGGAAGCAGTTTCCACAATAGTTTCGGGCCGGACAAGTACGATGCGCAAATCCTACGCGCCGAATGGGTCGCCACTAGCAGCACGTCACAGCATCCGGGAGAGATGAATAGCAGGTCCGATTCGCGCCACAACACGATCCACTGATACGAAACGGACCAACTCACAACGTGTACGAGACGGAGCAACAATCAGCAAGTACGAGACGAACCAATGATGAATCCCATCGCGCAGGTCATCCCAGTACTGTATATCTATGACCGGATCATGAACAGATGCGTACGTCGCAGACGGTAAGTCAGACACCCACACAAACAAATGTCACGAACGCGCGAAATGCTACATACACATAGGGGGGGACATGCCGTCCACCAGCAAAAGCAAAACCCCAGGGGTAGCATGGTCCACACCACCAGCAGTGCCCACACCTAGGGGGGGGGCCAGCACCACTACCATCCCCACTCATAGGGGGCTGGATGCCCATCAATACCAGTACCCCCCACTCATTAGGGTCTGGATGCCCTGCACCACTACCATCCCCACTCATAGGGGGCTGGATGCCCTGCACCACTACCATCCCCACTCATAGGGGGCTGGATGCCCTACACCACTACCATCCCCACTCATAGGGCACTGGATGCCCATCAATACCAGTACCCCCCCCCCCACTCATAGGGGGCTGGATGCCCTGCACCACTACCATCCCCACTCATAGGGTTCTGGATGCCCATCAATACCAGTACCCCCCACTCATTAGGGTCTGGATGCCCTGCACCACTACCATCCCCACTCATAGAGGGCTGGATGCCCTGCACCACTACCATCCCCACTCATAGGGGGCTGGATGCCCTGCACCACTACCATCCCCACTCATAGGGGGCTGGATGCCCTGCACCACTACCATCCCCACTCATAGGGGGCTGGATGCCCATCAATACCAGTACCCCCCACTCATAGGGGGCTGGATGCCCTGCACCACTACCATCCCCACTCATAGGGGGCTGGATGCCCATCAATACCAGTACCCCCCACTCATTAGGGTATGGATGCCCTGCACCACTACCATCCCCACTCATAGGGGGCTGGATGCCCATCAATACCAGTACCCCCCCACTCATAGGGGGCTGGATGCCCTGCACCACTACCATCCCCACTCATAGGGGGCTGGATGCCCATCAATACCAGTACCCCCCACTCATTAGGGTCTGGATGCCCTTCACCACTACCGTCCCCACTCATAGGGGGCTGCATGCCCATCAATACCAGTACCCACTCATAGGGGGCTGGATGCCTTGCACCACTACCATCCCCACTCATAGGGGGCTGGATGCCCTGCACCACTACCATCCCCACTCACAGAGGGCTGGATTCCCATCAATACCAGTACCCCCCCACTCATTAGGGTCTGGATGCCCTGCACCACTACCATCCCCACTCATAGGGGGCTGGATGCCCTGCACCACTACCATCCCCACTCATAGGGGGCTGGATGCTGTGCACCACTACCATCCCCACTCATAGCGGGCTGGATGCCCTGCACCACTACCATCCCCACTCATAGGGGGCTGGATGCCCATCAATACCAGTACCCCCGCTCATTAGGGTCTGGATGCCCTGCACCACTACCATCCCCACTCATAGGGGGCTGGATGCCCTGCCCCACTACCATCCCCACTCATAGGGGGCTGGATGCCCTGCACCACTACCATCCCCACTCATAGGGGGCTGGACGTCCATCAATACCAGTACCCCCCCACTGATAGGGGCCTGGATGCCCTGCACCACTACCATCCCCACTCATAGGGGGCTGGATGCCCATCAATACCAGTACCCCCCACTCATTAGGGCCTGGATGCCCTGCACCACTACCATCCCCACTCATAGGGGGCTGGATGCCACTACCATCCCCACTCATAAGGGGCTGGATGCCCTGCACCACTACCATCCCCACTCATAGGGGGCTGGATGCCCATCAATACCAGTACCCCCCACTCATTAGGGTCTGGATGCCCTGCACCACTACCATCCCCACTCATAGGGGGCTGGATGCCTTGCACCACTACCATCCCCACTCATAGGGGGCTGGATGCCCTGCACCACTACCATCCCCACTCATAGGGGGCTGGATGCCCATCAATACCAGTACCCCCCACTCATAGGGGGCTGGATGCCCTGCACCACCAGCATTCACACGCAAAGGGTCACTAAGCAAACCCCCACCCCTACCATCTTTGCAAGATTCTATGTATGTATGTGCCAAATGCCCACAACTCTGATTCTGATAGTGAACATACAATGTGACTCCTATCACATGTGTGCCCAAAAGATGACTGTGGGGTTCAAAACTCCAGCATCTCAGGAACATTGTGGTAATGGGTTCCAAAGCCCACATCACTACAGTGACCAGAAGGTGAGTGTGGACAAAATAATAGCAGCATCACCAGACCAGCATTTGTGCTCAATGGTCCCAAATCCACATCCAATGTAGTGGCAATGTGTCACATACAAACATAGATTTGAGAGGCACAGATTGCTGTGTATCACAAGAACTCCCTCTGCCATGTGCAGACAAGCATTGGCCATGAGCACTGACAAGGCCCACAGTGTCCAATTAGACTATGTGAAAAGTGAGCATCATGATGCATACACACATATCTCTACGAACAGACACACAAACTGAGGAATCCTGTGGAGACTGTAGATGTTAGGTGACAAAGTCCCATACCATGGCAGCAATGCGACATACCCAACATGAGCAATGTGCAGGATGATGAGCTACAAGATGCATGGACATTAGGGAAAAACCTCCAAACTAGATCCACAAAATGGAACACAAAAGCAATACCAATGCAGAGGTGCAGATGCACAAACACAGACAGGCAGACCCACACTGCATATCATACACAACACGTGTGTGTGTCTCAGTGTCCCCCAGCTAGTACACAACACATGACGGTGGGATGAACTCCAATCACACCGATGTGTCCACAGTGCCATACAAAAAGTAACTAATGAACTGGGCACCCCTTTGTGGTCAAGCACACATCGTCAGATGAGTGGTATAGCAACGCATTCATGTGACACAAGCTGGGTGGAACAGCAACCAACACAGCAAGAGACAGACCCACAACAGCACTACCCTCTAGTACCCTATTTTGTGGTGACAGTAGCCTGTACGCCAATCACACTGAGATGACAAAGGTCTGTTTTGCCCATATTGTGGAGCACAGTCAGCTGTGCATACTGGGTCATGTGTCCAGAACAACAAACTCACATCACACCTCCATAAACACAAATCACTGGCCATGTCCTGCAACCAATATGCAAAATGTAGGTAGGGGCCTAGACATGAAACAACTCACATGTGGCCACCCTCAACACCGCACACACTGATCTGCAACAATGTGCATCAGCTAGGCACACAGGGACTGTTGACATAGCTCAAGCACCCATTACAATCCCAGGGGTGGTGGGGGGATCTAAGGTACACAAAAATCAACACACATGGCCTGTCAACAACACCTGTGAATGTCTGCCACACTGCACAGTATGCGGAACATGGGCATAATGTGAAGACAACACGATTCATTAGGAACCCTGCCACACACCTACACCAATGAGGAACCAAAGGAGACCCACAAAGAACACATGTTGACACCTTCCAACATTGCAGCAATGACCCTGATGAGTGGCAGTAGTCACACACACATACGAGTGAGCCTCACACTGACAGATACCACATAGGGAAAACAACATGATGTTTGAAACACACAAGTGCCAATGGGAATCCTGAATGTGTCCCATGTGCGTTTGACAACATCCCCTGAAATTACAACTAAAACAGCCATGGATGACAACCTAATGACCAGTAGTCTGTCATGCACCGACACCCCAGTAAACCCAGGGAAAAGAAGTCTGATGAACACAGGACAACTCAGCAAGTGCACATAACAGGAACATCTGCATGGAACACAGGCTGAGTCGAAAAAGGGAAGGCAACACACACAGACATGCTCGCACAACACACACCATGTGCACAGGCAATGCCACGGAATGACACAATGCCATGAGGGGTCTCCACTCCTGGGGAATGTCAGCTGTGAAAACGTTGTTTGTGCAGGGTCCTGTCGTGCCAGCACACCACCTGCACAGTGAGCCAACAATTACAACACAATGAAAGCTCTGGTCACAGCAACATGTGTACGGGAGTGTCCCTCCAGTCATCTGCACATACGCAATACATATGTAGAGATAGTTGCACTGATGACACAGATGACTTGTGTACCATGGATGCACAAACCTGCCTGTCCAGTGTAGATGGGCCAGTCAGGGAATCTCACCATGTGCCCAAATGTAAGTACAACACATGTGCAACAGTGTATGCCAAAGATGTGAAGTAGCAAACCCAAAGAGATAATCCTGGTTACAACATTTTGCAATCATTACACCCTGTAATTGCAGCAAAGGATGTCATGGACACATAGCAGAAAAGTACACATATCCCATGGCCCACATGGAGTCCATCACATCAACAAATCATCCTGTTGTACCTTCATAACACAAGTACAACATCAAGTCCATGATACTCATCATCAACATCATGTACATTAGATGCAACAACAATGGATAACCACAATTTGCTTTATTAAAAAATGAAACTCCTCAAAACTGGGAATTCGCTTCCACAATGTCAAAAGGCCAATGGCCAGTCCATTTCTCAGTTCAACCATGGTGACATGTGACAAGTTGTCACCCATTGCTTGCCTGCACTGCTATGACCAGGGGAAATCTCCCCTTGGAGGGGCATACATGGGGCAGGCCAGGCACCGCAGGGATAGGATCAGGGGACAGCAGAATGGGGCAGGGGAGGGGTGGTGGGTGCTGGAGTGTCACTGGCAACTGCAGTGGAGGTGTCTGACACAGTGGGCACCGTCACAACTGCAAGGATGAAGTCAGATGGGGTGGTTGCCGGCACCACAGCAGTGGGCAGGTAAGATGGTGTGGACGTGGTCTCCACTGCAGTGCCAAAGTCAGACGGGGTGGATGAGCTCTCCACTGCAGTGCCAACCTCCAAAGTAGTGTCATGGGGTCCAGGTGAAGTGGGCAGGACAGAGGGGGGAGACACAGACTCCACACCAGTGGCAGGAACAGGCTGAGCGTGTGAGGTGGGGGTAGAAGTGCATGTGGTAGGGGGGGAGGGCCTAATCATTTTGGGGATGTGGTATCGGTGTGTGGGTGAACCAGGGGCAGGGTGTGGCTGGGGGACCTGTGGAGTGGTGGCCTGGGGGATGCAGGACGGATACTGTGTGGTGGAGCTGCGGGATTGTGGTGGGGTCTTGCTCTTCCTAGTCCGGGGGGACTTGCGGATGGGAGCCTCAGTGTCCGTGCGCCTGGGGGAGGGTGTCCGTGTGGCAGGGGAACTCCCCCCTGTGCGTGGTGACTTCCTCTTCCCCTTGTGAGTTGGAGCAGATGGGTCGGTGGGGAAGAGGCCAAGGTCACAGAGGAAGAGCTGCTGGGAAGGGGGGGTTGCAGGTGAGGCAAGGGAAGGGGTTTTGGAGGCAGAGGCATCTGAGGACTGCGGAGTGCTTGTGGATGTCTGTTTGTGCGTCTGTGACCCATCCCCTGTGTGTGTGCCATCAGTCCCCGGAGTGTGCGTGCCTGTGGCTCTGGATTTTGGCTTGCGTGGCTGTGTGCTGCTTGTGTCTGTTGTGGTGCGTGCCAGTGCTGGTGTGTGTGTGCGTTGGGCAGGTAGGGCATTGGGGATTGTGGATGTGGCAGAGGTAGGAGGGGTGAGGGACTGTTGGAGGAGGGACACTCCTGACGTCTGTGTGGAGGCCATGGCCTGAATAGTCCGATGTAGGGCAGACATGTTTGATGAGATGCCCTCCATGAAGGACACCAGTTGTGTCAACAGACTGGTGTGGGAATGGAGGACCCTCAGCATCGCTGTCTGCCCTACATGGATCTGCTTCAGCAAGTCCACAGACTCCACACTCAGGGCAGCAGGGGAGACAGGGGCAGGGGCTGAGGTGCCTGACACAAAGGAAACATGCTCCCTTACACGGGGGCCTCCACGGACCTCTGGGATGGGAGCAGATGGGAGGGTGGAGATGGTGGTGGTGGCGGGGACAGACTCGCTCGGTGTTGTCTGGGGTCTACTGACACCCGCCTCCACAAGGGAGTCCTCACTGGAGATGCTGTGTTCCTCTGCCGAGGTGGTCGCAGCTGAGGCATCCTCAGTGTGGCTCCCCTCACCCTCTGTGCCACTGGGTCCCTCCAACTCCTCTCCATCAGACCCAGTTTGGCTCTGCGGCTCCTCCTGGTCCGTGGAGCTGTCTCCTCCAGTAGCCGAAGATGTTTCTGCAAACAATCAGGATTAACAGATACACATAAGTCACTTGTTTTACCTGAGACATCACAGTCATTACAGCACATTACAGATGAGACATTTTCCGCATTTGCTAAATATTGCTAGAAGTGCTGGCACATATTTAAAAATACACCTGTCATTCTACCAGTCAACCATGCCACTCTTACACTTCCCCTCCATGGACCCATCTGTCTGGTGCATGTAGTATGCCACTACTCATATGTGCACACATGCACCGCATAGACATATCTCAGAACATCTTAAATTGTGAATGAAATGTGTCAGTACACACATATCCCATCTCCTGCCACTGACTCAGTACATGTGTCAGGATGAGGGATAGCCAAACTCATTGTCAGTAAAATGGATATGCTTCCTTCACAAGACACCATGATGTGCCCATGTATTGATGGTCAATGCCACAATAGAATGTATGCCGTACAATTGACATAACGGCAGGATACACATTAGCAAGTGGGATACCATGCTACGGGCCAGTCTGGCTAATCAGTCATCTCTGGATAAAGTCACAGGGGCAGTGCATCCATAAATAAAAAAGTCTGCACTGTGTCACAATCATAATCATTTTGGGGAATGTAAGCCCTGCATCTGTCAAGTGTACATGTTCCACTACTGCTACACACATCTTAAGGCATATGTTGATCCCACGTAAAACAAATGCGACAGTTGACTGACTGCAAGCACCAATCTGTGAACATGATAACATCACAGTCTGATGAGAACGAATTGAGGCTGCCTGCACTATTATGTATAATACATCATAATGCACCGTCAAGTGATCACACACCTATGTTTTTCCCCATTGTGATGATCAATTAGCCACACCTCAGCTAGCTGCCAAAAGCAAAATGCTCAACACCACAGAAGTCTAAGATGCTAGGCCACTCCATAATGACACCGAGGCAGACACCATATTGCATATTTCACAATTAACTAAATGTAGGATGACACACAGGAGTAGGAGCACAGAGTGTTCCTCATGTCCGGAGTAGGCATACCTGTCCAGTTCCATGTGCAACATGGGATTACCCTGAACACTAGGCATGTGTTCATGCATGTGTGACACACATGATGTACTTTATTATGAGGCCCCAAGATTGTCTTACCTGCTGCATGGCTGTGTGGTAAATACCACAGACACATATGGTGAGCCAAAGCATCAATTGGAACACATATCATTTGCCCACATAGAGTACATGTCTGATTTCTGGCAATGTGCAGACACATGGCAATCAATTGCCTCACTCATGAGGACAAAACAATGCACCGGTAGCAGATGCTGTTTACAACCTTTAATTATGGACAACAGAAGGGACACACAACACAAGTGACACAAGTCACAGACTGAAAGGGCCAGACCTGTGTATCAGATGAGGATGGGCCATGAACTAATTTAGGAACATGACTGCTGTTCAAGCAGTCAGGAGATCTGTGGGAGTGTAACCAGGATGAAGGAGTGCAAAGAGCATGTGAGACATAGTTCACAGAGAAGGCATGCACTTACCCCCTCCTTGCTGCTGTCTGGCCTTTAACTGCCCATCCAGGTCAGGGAAGACCACCACCAGGATCCGGTGCATGTGGGGGGTCAGTGTCCATCGTCCGCCCCTTCTGCGAGGAGGCGACAGCTTCAGCTGGACTCTGGCGATCCTCCGGGTCCAGCCACGAAGGTCCTGCCACCTCTTCTGGCAGTTGTGGATGCGTCGTCTGTAGACCCCCACAGAACGAACAGCCCGGGCAATGGTCAGCCATATCTCCTGCTTGTGATGGGCATCAACCTGTGAGGGTGACAAGGATAAAAGTCCATTACCAGAAATGCAACATGTTTGTGCAATACACAGTTGGATATACATGTCTTCATCACAAGGGCATATGATGTACACGGGTAGTGCAACTATGGTGATTGACAGTTGTCCTGCATTTACAAAATTGAAACATTGCCTGGGTATAATAACTGTGTTAAAATGCCCTTTTCATGCACAGTACCTGTCCACTACAGGTACGTACACGCTTTGGGGGTAACAACTACTCAGTGAGCATGCTAGCCACTGGTGTACACAATGCCATTAGTGCCAGTAAGACAACATGCACAATGAAAAAGGGATGTGGACTGCACACTCACCTGCTCCCCTGGTGTCCCATACAGCTTGCTGTACTGTGGAAGGAGGCTGTCCAGCAGGGCCTTGTTCTCCTCCTCTGTGAAGGCTGGGGCCCTATCCACAGTACGTGCCATTCTTTGAGCCAGAGGATGTAGAGACAGCAGCAGTGGTAGCAGAGATGTCAATGTGGAGCATGTAGTGCAGGCAAGTGAGCTCTCAGGGGAACAGACAGCCTTATATGTGTGCTGCAGAGGCAGATTCTGTCCCATGTGTCCAAAGCGATAGGTCCAACACGTTTGCATCCTATGAATCTGGCCAATCCATTGCATTGCATGGGTCGTACACGCCTTCCGCATCGTTCAAATATTTCAAACCCATTACACCAACGAGTCTGATACATTGTTGTAGGGAGCCAACTGATTTTTCACAACACAAATCGTACAACGGCCAAATCCGCGTCAGTCCCCATTGCAGTCAATGTGCAAGGCGTGTGTGCAAGGCGTGCGCTCGCCTCGTTCCCTAGGTGTCCGACGCGTCTTTTGAATTGGTCACCCGCATCAGTCCCCATTGCAGTCAATGTCACAGGCGTGTGTGCAAGGCGTGCGCTGGACTCGTTCCCTAGGTGTCCGACGCGTCTTTTGAATTGGTCACCCGCGTCAGTCCCCATTGCAGTCAATGTCACAGGCGGGTGTGCAAGGCGTGCGCTGGCCTCGTTCCCTAGGTGTCCAACGCGTCTTTTGAATTGGTCACCCGCGTCAGTCCCCATTGCAGTCAATGTGCAAGGCGTGTGTGCAAGGCGTGCGCTCGCCTCGTTCCCTAGGTGTCCGACGCGTCTTTTGAATTGGTCACCCGCGTCAGTCCCCATTGCAGTCAATGTCACAGGCGGGTGTGCAAGGCGTGCGCTCGCCTCGTTCCCTAGGTGTCCGACGCGTCTTTTGAATTGGTCACCCGCGCCAGTCCCCATTGCAGTCAATGTCACAGGCGGGTGTGCAAGGCGTGCGCTGGCCTCGTTCCCTAGGTGTCCGACGCGTCTTTTGAATTGGTCACCCGTGTCAGTCCCCATTGCAGTCAATGTGTAAGGCGTGTGTGCAAGGCGTGTGCTCGCCTCGTTCCCTAGGTGTCCGATGCGTCTTTTGAATTGGTCACCTGCATCAGTCCCCATTGCAGTCAATGTCACAGGCGTGTGTGCAAGGCGTGCGCTGGCCTCGTTCCCTAGGTGTCCGACGCGTCTTTTGAATTGGTCACCCGCGTCAGTCCCCATTGCAGGCAATGTGCTAAGTGTTCCACCCACAATAGCTTTCCATGGACTCATGGGCACACCAACAACAATACAGCCTGTGACACAGTATATCAAGGGGCATTACACGCTGCATTACCTGTGTGTGCATATGTGGGTAAACATGTGATTTGGTATGTGTCATTTAGTGGCACCCACTCCCAGGCATGGCAAGGTGTCATGGGGACAGATCCCGCTGTGTGTTGGACAAATAACCACTGTGATTGACGACTGTACAGTTCAGGGCATGAGGCATGTACACACTTCCCGGGGTACATTGTGTATGACATGTGACATACACCCTGACTCTTAGGTGGAATGGGATGTGTGTCACAGGGTGGCCCAGTGCCACAATTGTGAAGTTCATCCACAGTATGTGTGCATTCAGCTACGGAGATTACTCTGATTTCATGTGCTCAATGTCAAACGGTCACCACATCCATGTGTATTGTCAATGTGAGTTGATGTGGCATCTGTGTGTCACAGACACCATGTGTGAGATGCCAATAAACGTTGTGGCACTTCATGTGTGTGTCATGTGTGCGTTGTGGTGTGTATATGAGACGCTACATCATGATGGTGTCCTTGTGGCAACACAAGGTCCCTGTGTGTGTCTGTCAAAAATCTGTGATGTGTGGTAGACATCTGTCCTAACTAGTGACTGTGGTGTGTGTCTGGTATGTGACACTCATACTGATGTACTGTGGCAGAGCCCATAGATTGGTCACACCACAACATGGACCTTGTGGTGTGGACCTGTAGAGCTGAGATTTCACATGATGGGCATGTATCTGACATGTGTGCACATACACTACGGCACATACATCATGTGTTTGTGTCCTGTTGTTTCATGTGCTATTTAGCATGTACACTGGCACCTAGATAGGGGAACTGACAAACTGTCTTTGCTCATCTATGTACTGCAGGAGACCAGCTGTCCACAGACCGTTCCCTGAACTTGCCACCATGGTTGAACGTGACTGCATGCGACTGTACCGCTTCACTAGGCCACTGATTGAAGATTTGGCGGAGCAGTTGGCACCACACTTGCAACCTGGCCGGACATACCCTACTGCGCTGACCCCCAAGGTGAAGGTGATGGCAACCCTACACTTCTTTGCCAGCGGTACCTTCCAACACACAGGGGCCGATTCCGATCTCGGCCGGTAGGGCTCCGAATGGGATTCGGCTTTACCGGATCCGATTCGGAGCCCTGTTTCCCGACCGAATCGTACGCGGGTCCGGCCGAGCGAGTACGATGCGAGTCGCCGACCGACTCGTCCGGGCGTCCCGACCGCTCCGACCGACTCGTTCCCGGCTCGAACCGCACCGACCGACTCGCTCGGACTCGACTCGCACCGCGCAATGGAGACGTTCCCCGGCCGGGTAAGTACGATGCGCGCCGCGAGCAGTCCGACCGAGCCGCGCACTCCGGCTCGAAAGAGCTGTCGGAGCCGTACTTTGGGGGTCCGTGTCGGACCCCCTGTACGCGTAGCCGCGCGAGTCGCACACAGGGGGGACCCATGGGTCCCCCTACCTGTGCGTGTACGGCGCGAATCGCTTCGCCGCGTACCCGCTGTAGGGGCGCCCTTGTCCGCATCGCACCCATTGAGTCAATGGGAGCCCGCGTACGCGTTGTACGACAGGCTCCCATTGACTTCAATGGGAGTCCGACCGACTCGGGTCCGATGGCATACGTGCGCATCGTACTCGTTCGGTCGGACTGCACGGGTCCGATTCGGTCGGAAATCTCTCCGGGTCCGGCTCGGTCGGAGAGATTTCCGGCCCGAATCGGAATCGACCCCACAGTTGCTACTGCTGGTGGGATGTCACAGACCATGTTCAGCCGTGTGCTACGAGATGTGTTGGAGGCGATGTTGCATTTCCTCAACCACTACATCCATTTCCCAACACCACAATGACTCTCTGACATCAAGGGTGACTTCTATGCCCTGGGTAGGATGCCACATGTCATTGGCTCCATTGATGGGACACATGTGGCTTTGGTACCACCACAGGCACATGAGCAGACCTACCGGAATAGGAAACATTTCCACTCAATCAATGCTCTGGTGGTATGTCTGGCCGACATGACCATTTCACATGTTTGTGCACGTTTCCCAGGTTCAGCGCACGACGCTTACATCATGCGGAGTAGTCGCATCCCAACGATTATGTCACAGATGCAGCACCAGCATGCCTGGCTTGTCGGTGTGTACTGACGCTTTACTATTATGTGATTTTGCTAAAGTTTATTTACACACTCTTTTAAGACTCATCTGATGTGCTATTGTCTTTATGTAGGTGACTCTGGATACCCCAACATGCCGTGGTTGCTGACACCCCTCAGGAACCCTGTGACACCGGCGGAGATGCGCTACAATGAGGCACATGGTCGGAGCAGGAGAGTGATCGAGCGGACATTTGGTCTCCTGAAAAGCAGATTCCACTGCCTGGACAAGACAGGAGGGGCCCTCCCATTTGCTAAGGTGTGCAAAATCTTCATAGTGTGCTGCATGCTACACAACCTGGCAGTGAGGAAGGAGTTGCCTCTGATCCAAGATGACGATGACCAACATCCGCCAGCCAGGGAGGATCCTGCCCTGGGTCATGATGCCAGTGATGATGAGGGTGAGGATGATGTTCGTAGCCAGCTGATCCTCAACTTCTTCACATGAATGTGAGTATACACTGATGTGTCTTCGAAGTATTGTGTTTGCCTGATATCTGTTTGTGGTGCACTTGTGCTGCTTGAGTGTGACTGTGTGCTACTTGTCAGGATGCTTGCTGTGATGTGTCCTTTCAGGTAGTCTGTACTCCCAAACAGTGTTTAGCTGATTGATATGTTGTGTGTACGTAGTTTTGTCACATTTGTGGGCATGTATATTGTTGTTGTATGCTGTAAGTCAAGGTTTTTGATTGTGTTTTCTGTCTGTCCTTCACAGGGTTCTTTGGCTGCTGAATGGTGAGATCTGAACCCCAAAACCCAGATCCTTGTTCCAGAGTGCAAGTAGTCGTTGTCCCAAACAATGATGTGACACACACCCCTGGACTTTACTTGTTTAAAACTTGTTTAATGTCTGCTCACTGTTACGTGAGGTTAACTTGCATCAGTTGTGGGCTTTTCACGTTGTGAATCTGTAATAAACCTGTGCTTCACTTTGGGATGTGCTCTGTGTGTATCTACACATCAGACAGTCATTAGCATCCTGTACCTGTGCAATGCTTGCCACTGACCCAGGGTGGGTGTGGTGTATGTGCATTCCACTGTATTTCCTGTTGACATCACTTATGAGGATGAGTTAGCTGGACATGGTGAGTATGTCTTGTGTTGCCCTAGTGGTGTGTCTCCCTCATATGTGTTACATTACCATGACTCACATTACAGTGTTCACATTGCTGTGGTAGTTTGCATGCACAGTGTTCCTTATCAGATCATCATCGCCATGACACAGACAAAGTATAAATCACGACAGAGGCAAGTATTGTGTGAATGTGATTTTATTTACAGACATGTGTAAGGATGGTGAACGGATTTTGAAGTGCTGTACAATGTGATGGTAATCCAAAGTTCACAGGTGAGTTGGTAGTCTTAAGGGATGAAATGTCCAGAGTAGAATCCACAGTCATTAGCTGCATTGTCACAGCTTTGACCCTCCATGTCAAGTGGGAGATTTGTGTGTCAGTCGACAAGGTAAATTGGTTTGCACACATGGGACGACATACAGAACAGGTGTTGAGTTCCTGGGGGATATGCATGGCCATCAGCGTCTCAATTCCCCTTCTTTGGATGACCCCTCTTCTTTCTCGGGGGACCCTCATGTGCAGTCAGCTGCGGTGCAGAGGACTCTCCGCCAGAGTCCTCCTCCCTCCCTGTGGCAGTTGCGGATGTTGTGGCAACAGATGTGGGCGCACAGGGAGGTGTGGACATGTTGGTGCTGATCTGGCGGAGGCAGGTCAGCATGACCCTATGCACTGCTGTTAGTTCATCCAATTTGTCCCACTTGGACTCCATCCGGGACATGTGGGAGTCCAAGCGGGCATGATGTGCTGCATGCTGTTCTTTGATGTCCTTGAGGATCCCCACTACCTGTCCAAATCCTCCGGTGCTTTCCTGGTAGGCATCTATGATGCGTCCCAAGTGTGGCTCATCATGCAGTCCAGCCCCCTCTGCAGGCCGTGTCCTCTGCCTGCCCACCCTCCCACTGCCCCTACCCACATGTGCAGGAGCTGCCATGGCCGGCACAGGCAACACTGGGACCACTTGAGTGTTTGCGACGGTGGTGTTGTCCCTTGATTCCAGGGTGCCCTGTGTACCTGTTCTGTTGTTGTTCAGTGGCCTCGGCCTGTCCGTGTCAGCAGGGCTACTGGGTGTGGTATCAGATGTGGCAGGTGTGGTTGCAGGGGGTGCTGATGTTACTGCTGCTGGGGCTGCACGATGAGTCACACCGGAGGTGCCAGGTTGTTCAGGGTCGTCGTCCGAAGAGGACAGGGACTGATCCACACCGGTGAGCTCAGGGTCCGCCAGAGTCTGGGACTGGGACTCTTCTTCAGGTCAAGCTGTGTCCCCAGCATCCCCTGTGTTTGGAGGAGACACACAATGTATGTTATGTTTCTACCAACATCAACGTTTCACACACATTACATTTGCCACTGGACATCATGATGAGAGTCTGTACATTGCATTGCCAAAAGTTGTGACAGATTGAGGTTGATATTGTTGGAGCACTTTGTCATGGCAACCTGAAGCATTTTGTTGTGCAAGTCAAGCTGTGTGCATGACCAGCTCATGTATTAATCGATTGTCTGTACATGTCCATTGATACTCAGGTTCCATCACAGCTGTATCATCCCTGTCCACATTTGTGCTATAACGATGACATACGTACAATTTCACTTAGGGTATGTATCAAGCTTGGTGCATGTGTGGTGGAATTTGTTGCGTTGCTCTGTGCGTCACATTGGTGGGTCTGTGCAACATGGTCACAGTCCGGTATGCCTGTGATCCAATGTGAGATACTTTCTGGTTATCTGTGTTCCTAGTTCACATCTCATTACAAACAAGTCATGGTGTTACCGTGCCTACTGGTGTTGGTGCAGAGTTTTGTCAGTGCTAACGTCTTTTATCTTGTCTATTTCCGCCACAGTGAGAGGGATTGGGCACAGTGGCACTCTTTCTTTTCCATGCTCATGACAGTGATGGGCAGAGGTGTGTGTGTTACAGTTCTGCTGCTGTGAGTTGCATGCGTCATCCGATGCAGTCCAGGATAGTCATTGTGTTTGGATTGTCCATGACAGTGAGTGATGGGTTGTGTGAATGATGCGTACAACGCAGACCGATGTGGTATTGACATGCAGCTCACAACTGCACATTTTGTGTATGACACCATGCTACAGTGTCGGCTATATGTGTGTGTCCATTCTAGTCACTGTCAGGTGTCCACTGTCAATGATGTATATGTGACATTGTGTGTGCTTGGTGCTATGTACTATGTCTGCATCTCCCCACTTGTCATCTCCAAAACACACCTTCACAGGCAGGTCAGGGGACACCCCAGGGACACTGAATCTCCAGACAGTGGGAGGATACCTACAGTTCCAATGGCTGTGAGTCTAAATGTGTTTGAGTTGGCCAGTGCGTAGGTGTGACTTGCAGCCAATTCATACATCTGGACCATGTGTCTGACATCTTGCCAAGGCATTTACTTTTGGAGTGACTGGTCCCAGGGTGCAATTTGTTCGAGCAGAGAAGGTGTGTTTTGATGCAGCATTGATGGGATTTGGAGTCATTGCAGGACCTCCTTCACCCACAGTGGCCAGGTAATCCCCCATGTGGCATGCTTCCATTGCACGGAGTCACAATTTACGTTCAGGCTGTCAGTCAGTAGTTTCCTGTTGTTTGTTTGAGCCCAAGTCCCAGCAGGGCCTTGTGCTCCCCACAGCAGGGCCTAGTGTCAGCCATCTTGGCAGTGCTTTTGCACTCCCTGTGAGGTGAGCATGGTTCAGTGTGAGCTTGCTGGGACATGTGGGTGGGGACTGTTGGCTGTGATTTCAACTCCCATCATGCTTTTGGCTACACCCACCTTCCCACAATACCTGACCTTACTTCCTGTGAAGCTTTTTCCCTATGTGGTGGTGTGCCTGTGCTGACAAGTTGGCAGGCAGTGTTGTCCTGGTGTTTGTTTGCACAAAAGTACCAACAAGCCCATGTGCTTCACACTGCATAACCCAGTGTGTTTAATCTTTGTGGGATATTTAAATGGATTCTGAGGGAATGCTTTATACCAGGTGGGTTGTGTTGCGTTTGTGTTAAGGGGGGGAGGGGGGTATGCAATTACCTGCTGGTAGATATGGTCAGAGCAGGCAGTACTCCTCCCCCAGTCCAGTTATCCCACCATGCAGCATGCTTCCATTGCAGGGAGTGTGAGTTACCTTTCAGGCTGTCAGGCACTGGTGTCCTGTTGTTTGTTTGAGCCCAAGTCCCAGCAGGGCCTTGTGCTCCCCACAGCAGGGCCTAGTGTCAGCCAGCTTGGCAGTGCTTTTGCACTCCCTGTGAGGTGAGCATGGTTCAGTGTGAGCTTGCTGGGACAAGGGGGGGACTGTTGGCTGTGACTGCAACTCCCATCATGCTTTCTGCTACATGCACATTCCCAGCAGCCCAACCTTCCTTCATTTTGACTGAGCTTTCCTGTGAGGTGGTGTGACGTTGTTGGCGAAATGGATGACTGTGTTTGTTGTGGATTTATGCTTATGCCTTGCAGTATTTGTCGTTAGGTTTGTGCATGTTATGTCGTAGTTCCATTTTACTGTGGGATGGCAGGTATTGTGTTTGGGTAACTGGCATACACATCAAAGGAGACTTGCCTTTATGTTGCTATGGCTTTGCTGGCAGGAATTGGTTTAACAGTCCCCTTGAGAGTGATATATGTGTATTGCCGCACACAATTGAGTATATTGTTTGTGTTCTCACCAGGCTCTGGTATTCCTGTTAATCCATGGATGCTCTCCGGTGGTAGGATGACCCGCACCTTCTCCTCCCAGGTCCTGAAGTGCGTTGGTCTGGCAGGAGGGCCACCGACAGTGTCTCTGCTCAAGGCGTGGTCCCTGTTGATGAGCTTCTTGACCCTCCTGCGCACATCATAGTACCTGTTCTGTATGTCGTCCTTTGTGCGCCGACAAGGAGCTTGTGCGTTAACCATGTTGACAATCCTCTCCCACATCTTGGTTTTCTGTGACATGGGGGGACCAATGTGCCAAACAGCTGTGGCTCTACCCTGAGTATTTCGTCTATCATGACTTCCAACTCACTATCTGTGAACTTTGGATTCTTCTTGGGGGGCATGGTGCTGGGTGGTTGTGGTGATTGATGTGTGTGTGAGGGTGTAAGTGAGTGTGGTGGGTGTGAGTTTGTCAGTGAATATGTGATTTGGTTTTGAGTAGTGCAAATGGTGTAGTTGTGTTTTGTGTGTGTTGTGGTGTGTCTCTGCAGTGTGGCTGGGTTGTCTGCTGTCCTATGCCTGTAGTTTGCAAACGATCATGGTAGGGATTTCTGGCATTTATATAGTTGGAGTTGTGGGTTTGTCTTTGTTCCTTTTTTTTTTTTATAAACTGGCTGTGTCATTGTTTTTTTGGGGATTTTTTTGCCTTATTTCCTTCGCTTGTGTTGTGGATGATGGAGACGTTCGTTTGACCGGGTCGGACGCTGCCTGTGGCTCGCGCGGGGTGATCCGAGTCGGTCACACTGGCAATCTGCTGTGTTTCAACGTTGGTGTACGCCTCGGACGCGAAGGGCTCTATTGTGTGATAGTCACTATTTGCTGTACGTCTCGGTTTTCATGCTCGTGCTCCGTGCGAGTCGGTCGCGTTTCACACGTATTGCATCGTACTACGCGGCTCGTGCATCGCGTGTACGTTTCGCTCACGTCAATTCCTAATGCATGTCGGTCGGTACGATTCACAGTCACTTTACGGGCGAATCAATGATTTCCGAACGGGTCGGGCGTGTGGCTTGTGTTCCGTGCGGGTGGGTTGTAATTCACACACATGGCATCGTACTGCACGGGTCGTACGGCGCAGGTCCGTGTCGGTCGGTCTCCATTCCAGGTCCGAGTCGGTCGGTACGGTTTACGACCGGAATCGGAATCGGCCCCTTAATGTGATGAAGGGTTGGCCTCGTAAGGATGTACTTAGTGAAGCTGCAAGACCGTTTTGGGAGGTTCGTTCTGAACTTTTCTTTAATGAAGGAGTCCTGTTACGAGGTGAGAAAATTGTTCCTCCAGAGATCTTACGTATGGTAATTGTGGATCTATGTCATGAGGGTCATTCAGGCCCTTGTAGGACCAAGACACTTTTGAAAAGTTTATATTGGTGGCCTGGTCTGGACAAAGTGGCAGAGAAAGTGGTGAGAGAGTGCACTGCTTGTTGCAAGGCAGACAAATCATTGCAAACCCTATGCCCACCGATGTGTGATAAACCTCCACCCATGGAACCATGGAAAACTGTTGCTACTGATATCATGGGTCCTGTTTTAAATCATTCCCAAGGTTCACACAAGTATGTTATGGTCTTGATGGATCTATTTTCTCGCTGGCCTGTTGTGAAAGTGGTGGATAGTACAGATACTGATGTGGTGCTGAAATTCCTTGATGATATTTTTGTTTCTGAAGGTATTCCTGTGTGTTTGTTGAGTGATAATGGTGTTTAATTTCTATCTAAAAAGGCCAAGGCTTACTTTGAAAATCTGGGTATCAAACATAAGACTACACCAAAGAATTCACCGAGCTCCACAGCTCATTGTTTTCAAAGATACGCTGTCACTTTCAAAAACAGAGCACGTCCAGGATGAAACATACCCTGCCCAAATATCAATGGTACAACCATGAGTGCAGAAGTGCACGTAAAACTCTTGGTGAGACAATTAAGTCGGGTGTGCGGACAGGGTGAGAACTGCTAGGTCAACATACAAGAAAGTCATTCATAGCGCCAAAAAATCCTGGGATGAGGACAGATGGCAGGAATTAAAATCCGCCAGCGATAGTAAAAACTGCAAATTGTTCTGGAATGTGGTCAAATGGGGCGGGGGAGGAGTAGCACAGCCACCGGATAATCACGTTGACCCCGAAGTGTGGGTTTATTTTTTTGCCACTCAATATGCCGAGGAAGAAGTTGATGATGGGGTACCATCCTTGACCTACCCCTTCCCCTCTGCCATGGTATTTGACGAGGTAGACGTCAGTCGCACACTAAGGGCCCTAACTGGTGGTAGGGCACCGGGCCTAGATTGCATTCCTGCAGATATTTTCTTGCATGACAAGCCCAAATGGCCTACTTACTTACTTTTATTTGCTAATGCCATAGCCCAAGGAGCACCAATTCCGCATACTTGGCGGGGCGGAGATAATACCTATTTATAAAAAGGGAGACAAATCCTTGCCTGGTAACTACAGGCCAATTAGCCATGTAGATTGTATACAGATTGTATACAGAAAGTGGTGCTAGGCTTGTTTTGACCAAGGTTCAGGACTGGATTGATGATAACGCTGCTCTCACACCTCTTCTGGCAGGCTGCAGGGTCCACATTAGCACCATAGATCAGGTGATCCACTTTGTTGTTATATACTGGCGTACAGTCACCCTCGGCAAGGGCAGCATTTATGCTGCTTTTGTCGATCTTAAATCTTCTTTTGACACGGTATCTAGGAACAAATTGTGGCGGGTCCTAAAGGAGATGGGGTTGCCTCTAGATCTACTCTCCCTAATTGCCCGCCTCCATGAGGACAACTATGCACAAATACGGTGGGGGGTGGCAGGAAACAAAACAGATCCTTTTCCTGTGCGTAAGGGTGTTCGTCAGGGACGTGTGTTAGCACCCACGCTGTTCTCTCTTTTTATAAATGGTGTTGCAAACTTCCTTGATGCCATTCATACTGATGCCCCTGTTTTAGCTGGAAGGAAAATTCCCATTCTCATGTTTGCGATTGACACGCTGATAATCTCCAAAACACAGAGTGGATTGCAGCGTGCTCTCAACTGCTACAAGAGTTTTGTCTTTTGAGAGGCCATAAAATCAATGCCGCAAAGACAAAATTTATGGCGTTTAACCAGCACAGATCATTCAGGGGGAAAATAATGATGGATGGGCTCCTCTGGAGCAGATGGATGCTTTTCTCTATCTGGGCATCAAACTTCACAAGGACATGGGGTGGAAGCCTTATATTGAAGTTATGGCATTAAAGCATCGACAGCTAGCTGGCACCCTGAGAAAGGAACTTAAAACCTCTTTGACAAAGCCTATTAGCCCGGCTCTTCAAATTTATGATAGTAAAGTGGTGAGCTCAGTCCTTTATGAAGCTGAGCTGTGGGGCCTAGAAAACTTGAATCAGCTCACACTAGCCCAGAACGTGTTTCTTCGTGCAATTACTAGCCTCCCACAGAGCACACCAACCCTCCCTCTAAGGAATGATCTGGGTAGGAAAGCCTTAAAGGATTTTGCTAGGCTTTGCCCAATTCTATACTGGCGAAGACTATGGGTTACGCAGGAATTGTCAGTATACACAGATGGCTTAAGGGATGTTATTAATTCAGATCAATTCCATAAAATCAGCTGGCTACGAGATCTGAGAGACAAGTTTCATAAAATGGGCCTATCACACCTGTGGGATCTTCCTTCTACCTCGACATTCCCTTCAAAAAATATCCTTAAGGAAATTTATTGGGAAATGGTCGCACAAGAAGAATTTAGATGCCATGACCCCTCCTCACTCACGGGGCTCTTTCTTCAATTAAAACCATGACGAGGCAAGAGCCATATTGGGATAAAATGACAAAGCCTTTGGATCGGAAACTCTACTTCCAATTTAGATCTGGCACTTTGCAGTTGAAGTCTTTCTCATCCAAATGGTCCTCCACCGGGGATAACAAATGTCCTGCTTGCGCTAAACAAGTAGAATCATATTCCCATGTGCTCTTTGCCTGTCCTGTTTACGCGAGCCCGCGGAAAGTTTGGCTGGCCCAGCTCTGTAAGAATCTGGGCACACGATCACATAACGTAGCCTAGCGAATTCTTTGCTCCAATTCATCTCCCAGGTACGCAATCCCCGTGGCTAAGTTTTTGAGGTGGATGTGGCAGATTCGCTCTAAACTAACTAGGGCTAGCAATTGTCCACAATGAAACCATCTACAATCTAATATGATACCTATGTCTAGTTTGGCGCATGCGATCGATTGTAATCAACGTGTTTTTTAACCTTGTTTTAATATGCAACTCTTCAAAAGATGGCACTGTTTGCTTTTTTTGCACAAATGTACCAATTTAGATTTTAACTCAGATTTTTTAACTTTTGTATTGCTGAGTTTTTTTTTTAACTCATATGTTTTTATCTACTTGCTTAGTCTAATAGAGCTTCTTTGATGATGATGACTACATCTCTATACAATCCCAGCGGGAATGGTATGGTGGAACGGTTTAACCGAGTGCTAAAGGGTACCATTCAGTTGGCTGAGAGTGCTGGTGAAGATTGGATCAGTCAGATTGGGAGGATGGTTTGGGCTTATCGTGTCACTAACTCTGAAGCCACGGGGTTACCCCCTTCATGATAATTTGGGGACGCAGACCTAGGTCCAAGTTCAATCCTGAGTGGTTATGCACATCTGGTGTGGAGCAATGGTCTAGAGAATATGAAAGAAACAGAATGATGAGCTCACATGACAAAAGCAAGAAGTATTTTGATGATAAAAATGGTGTTAAACCACCGCAATGTGCCATTGGTGATTGGGTACATGTTAAAAAACCTGGTTTGTAAGTAAAGGTGATAGTTCTTTCTTTGATGCAGAGGAAGTTGTGGAAGTCTTGCAGAATGCTGTTAGGCTTAGGTATGGTTAAGTTTGGAATTTAAGGAGAGTGGCAAAATGTGGGAATGTGAAGCAAGATGAAGCTGTCAGAAGTCATTTTGATTGGATGGATGATGGTGGAGTTAGAGAGTCCACTTATTGTAATAGTGTGGATCCACCTTCTACTTCTAATTGTGCCGCTAGGGAAGAGGATTTATTCCTTGCTACAGAAGTTAGTGAGGAAGTTATTCCTCTACCGATCATCACACCGAACAGGTGTCTGCATGAAAAAGTGTAAGGGAAAGGAAGGCTCCTGCTTGGTTGAAAGATTTTGTGGTAAACAACTCATGATTTAAATGCATACTATGGAGTGAGTAATCCATGTATTGATTTCATTTTGTTGTAATTCATATAATATTCGATTGCATTTCTATCCATTTTTTTTTTTTTTTTTTTACAGTTTTTATTATTACATGTTTTTATTTTGTCTCTAGTCACAATTATTTTTCCTGTTAAAGAAAGGAGATGTGTTGTGGTTGCTTGGTTACCAGGAATGCTTGGTTAGCAAGCATTCCTGGAATGTTTGCATTCAATTTGTAGGAAGGTTGGAGTCAGCTGTTGGAAGGACACCGATAAAGCTGGCGGTGTATTCCTGTACTCCTCAGCAATAAAGGAATTTGCCTTTACCTGCATCCAGTGTCTGATTTAACAGGGAGCTTCATTGCCACTGTGGGCCCAGCCAGCTCCCTGCCTTCTGTGGGGGGCCGCCATTGCTCCCGCATGCAGGGAGCTGCTAAATATGCAGCTCCTGCGTGCAGGAGCAATTGTTTCATCTATTTGCCTGCCCACATGACAGTGGGCAAGGAAACAGATGAAAACTCAGCTTCCAACAAGCGGGAGCGGTTTGACAGCTCCTGCTTACTAGAACCAGAGTTATGTTTGCTCTTGCTTGGCGGGAGGTGTCAGCACCAGCCAAGTGAGAGCAAACTGCTATGTCCCAAAGGTGGGCACCCTGGGGCATAGCAGGAAGCTGCCCTGGAAGGTGGCGGTCCCCAGGACCATTAATGGCTCCAGTAAGGGGCCATGCTGCCCCCCTCCTTTACTTTTCACTGGTCAGCCTCAGGGAGGTGGTTGTCCCCGGGGCGTATATGGGCAGGGAGGGGGCGGTAAAGCTCCCCTTACAATTTTAAATTTGCCTTTGGCCCTAGGAAGGTGGTGTTTTTTTATTTTAGTGGGACTCAGCTGAAGCTTACTGGCTGATGTGTTGGCAGCTAATCAGATTTCAGCATGGGGAATGTCAGATCCTCAGAGGATCAGAGCCCCTAGATATAGGAATTTGGTTTTCGTTTAATATCTCTAAAACTACTGAACAGATTTACACCAAATCACAAAAAGCACGCTTTCTGGACCAAGAGCTAGCTTTTGGCAAATTTGGTGTCATTCCGTTCAGCGGTTCGGGCTTTAGGCATGTTTAAAATCTCTATGGGACTTAACATGGGGAAAGCGCATTTTGGGAAACCCCCTTTTTCTCGGCCCCTGTTTCACGGTTCTCCCTCAAACTTCCCAGACAGCAGCTGAAGTGAGTGTCAAATTGTCTGGGAAACATTTGTGAAGATTTATTAATCGGTGTTAAAGATATAGGCAAGTCAAAAAATACTTTTCCTATAGAAACTAGGTCCCACCTATAACTATCTACTGCCGACCGCCAGTAGGTAATATATATTTATATAATTTTTTTATGTTTTTATGTACATCTTTATACCAGAAAAATGCCTTTTCTGAACTCTTTAACTAATAGTTGTTACCTTTACCTAATATATTGCTAATGAAATGGTAAGCTATTAAGTGACCACGAAACAATGGAAAGCTTATAATATTTTCACTCAAATTATTTTAAGTTATGAGTTTTATTTAAACCAGTGTATATGATCTTTCTTTAAATTAATTTAAATATGTTGCGTGTTATAATCTATGTTCAGTTATAGTAGAATGCCAAACCATATCCCTAATTTCATTGTTTTAATGCTTTCTTACTTTTTAATCACTAAATTATATGTAGATGCCTTCATTTTTTACTTCTATGATCCTACCAAGAAACTCTATTGCCTCTAGATACCTGAACACATAATAAAACAAAACGTGTCTTGTCTTTATAAAGGGGAGATGATTGGTAAGTCACATAATTTCCAGATAGGGCTATCTTCCATAGTATGTGAGTTAAAACAGTCAGTCTCTTATCCTTATCCATTCAAAATTGTCTTGTTAGATCATAGAGCATGGCCAGGCAACAGGATCCTAAAGGCTGGAATGATGGCTTTGTCTATGGTACAGCAGGTTGAGCCATGTAGACATTTATCACACAGAACGATTCAAACATTGCTTTTCTGTAGATACGTCCCCATTAATGTATTGATGCACTGTGATATATGGGTTCATATGTTGACTTTAGGATCAAGCTAACTGCAGCAATATGGTCAGCCACTTGATGGGTCAGAATCCCACCAAAGAGCGCATTATCCTTTTGGTTTTTATTCAAAAATCTTTATTCGGTCAGATTAAAAAAACATAATACAGATCCATAATATCCAAGAAGTTGAAACACAGATTTACAATAAATTAAAAACAATTACAAATAAAACTGCATGAGGTGACTTTGAGTCTCCAAATTTCATCATATAACCGAGATAAAAAAGAACAAGAAAGACGGATTGCAGTTAAAATTAAAGCATCACTACACTCATATCACAGTTGGCCAAGGTTTAACGGATGTAAGGGAAAGAGAAGGAGAACAAAAACCTCAAATAAGGAACACCTTGTGCTCCTGCTGACACAAAAATAAAAGGTTCACCTTAGCCAAACTCCACCTATCGAACGCAAGTTCAATGCAAGTTGTGACTTTTTAAGCGAGAGCACATGAGAATAGAGAGGGGGGAGCTCACAAAGAAATTGCTCTCCACCCATGGGAAAAGAAAGTATACTCACATCGAGCTAGTAATCCATAGCGTGCATATATTTCAGAAAGTTAGCCGTCCATAGTTTTCTAGCAGGTATGGCTACTTTCAAAAAGGTACAAACATGGTGGGAGATTTCAGGTGTGCCTAAAAATTGTAAGTGGAGCAGAGCTACTTTAAACTGTCGAAATCCTAGCTTACATAAGAGAGGCTTCAGAAAGTGCTTGCGTGCTAACTGTACAATTTGCAAAAAAACATAAAGGGCAAAAGTGATTGTGCAGATTGATTATCACAGGAGCATTTAGATTCTATTTTTCCCTCTAGGTTTGGGGAGTTTTAAAAAACAGGGACCAAGAAATTGATACTGCCATAAAACAAAAGAAAAGTGATTGCTCCCATCTTGTAAGATCTAAAGATAGATACACAGCCGGTTCGCCTGTGAGTAAGGATCTACAATAATTCCCAACTGACTGTTTTGCTAACTCATTTTTCATTATTGTATCTGCGCAATTCTCCATAAATGATGCTTTCACTTCTGCCTTAACAGTTTTAGACCTACTGCCAGGTTCAATAAACCAGGCGAATAAACCAAGAGTTCCTAGTGTGTCCCGTATATAACTTAGCCATGGAATAAAGTGGGCCTTAGCCAATGCTAAACAGTCACGTATAATATCCCTGCATAGCATTGCCCCTCGGTTTGTCCAGACGCTAACCCATAGTAGGAGTGGCACCAGACATACCTTACCCGATATGAAGCCCTGATTTAAATTCGAGTGAGTGATGAAACTTGAAGTAGTTAGTGATAAACTCAGCAACCGCTGGAGGAAAAGATTTTCCTCAGCCTATAAGGAACAACATTTGTTAAAACCCTAGACACCTGCTCCATAAGTGGCTGCCCTAGTACACTGTGAATTATTCACCTTCAATTGTGGCAGAACAGTCCCTCTAGACACTGAGCTAATCAAGTTACAGACTTTACCTGCAGTTCTACTAAGCTTTAGACTAACCTGCGCAAGGTGGGGATTCCAAGATCCTGACGAGCTAAAAGTTAGTCCTAGGTAACAAAAGTTATCCACACTCTTTAATTCTTGCCCATTGAGACTAATTTTGTTTAGCCTTAATTTACCTGGTCCACAGGACATGATGTGTGAATTGGTGTAGTTAGTTTTTAAATTCAAGTTTTGCATAAAAGAGGCAAAGAGGTCCACCTGGTGCCTCAGTGCATTCGGGGTAAGGGCTAACAATACCACGTCATCAGCGTAAAGTAACGCGGGAATCAGAGTGCCTGCTATTCTAGGTATATCTGAAGGGGGAGAGGTTAAATGAGCTATTTATCCATTTATATGTAAAATAAACAGGAGGGGAGCCAATATGCACCCTTGTTGCACTCCGCGCTTCAAGGGGAAATCAGAAGAAAGCTCACCAAAGGAATTTAAACTAATTCTAGAAGAAAGATCTGTGTGTAATGAGTATAACAAGTTTACCAGTGAAGGGTCCACTCCTTGATTCAGTAACATTAACCATAGCTTGGTTCGATTCACTGAATCAAAGATGGTGGACAGATCCATGAAAGCAAGATAGATGGGAGAGCGTTTGGCGTTAGTGTACTTACAAATCGTCAAAGCCAGACTCAAACACTGTTCGTTGGTGCCTAAGTTTGAACGGAAAACAGATTGAAAAGGGAAACGAATGTCCTTATCCGCTGTCCATACAACTAAACGGTTGTAAATAACTCTGCCAATAATTTTAATCGTGCTGTTGATGAGCGAGATGGGACGATAACACTTTGGGGACATATGGTCACCCTTTTTGAATATTGGCACAACCGTTACTGTGGCCCAGGAAGGGGTGGATATTAGTTGTTAAGCAAGAATTTAATGTGTTGGTAATATGGGGACCCTATATCTCAGGCATGGATTTCAACAGATCCATAGGTACCCCATCTGGGCCCGGTGCTTTTCCACCCTTGCTGTATTGGATGGCCTTTTCTACTTCCTGCAACAATATTAAAAAGGGTGAGAAATTCTGTAATCTATTGCATAAGACAGTTAGCGTACTAGGATCTTCCTCAATAGAATAGATGGAAACGAAATGAGTAACCCAGTCTGAGCCTAAAATTTTGCTTTGCAAAGATGGATTAGTGGGGAAATTTCTAGATCTTTTAATTTTACTAAATCCCAAAAGGATTTACTGTCCTTCCCCAGGGCTGCATTTTATAGCAGCTCCCAATCACGCTTATGAAGTTCCCTCTTCCTGTTTGAGAGCGCAATTTTATACTCTCTGCGTACCAGGGAAATCTTGCTCCTATCCCTGGGCTGTGCAATTAAAGCATGCCTCACATTTTGATTAGCCTTAGAACAGGGCCCATCAAACCATCTGGGGTTCATATTGCATGAATGGATCAGCTTGAGCAGAGACTCTCTGATTATACATATTAATCTATCGTAATGCAGAGCCATCAACTCTTGTCCATTTTCAGCTAAGCAATTGAAAAATACGCCTAAGTGTGATTTGAGAAGAACTGATAAAGATTCTATGGGTTTTTTCAGATTTCAGACGAGTCTTAAACCATCCGAAGACCGTTTTGTGATAGATACTAAGGGGCCTATTACGATGGCGGTCGGAAAACCTCCCCGACCGTCATGGTAGCAGGAAAAGACCGCCCGCATGGACCGCGACATCACTGCCGCTCGGATTACGATGACCCGCGGTCGAAATCCGACCATGGCGGTCTGATCGCGGGCCTTAACATTGCGGCGGTTGCTGCTGCCCGCAGCACCGCACAGTGCCTGCCACCTGGTACAGGGAAATGTAGGGGGGGACCATGGGTACCCCCCCAGTGCACCCACACCCCCCCCAACACATTGGGGGCCCGCAACGGGCCCCCGGAAGACAATCTCCGCATGCCTTTCCATGGCGGTTTTACCGCTGAGGAAAGGCTGGCTACCGTAGGCATCATAATCCTGCCGGCGGAGCCTGCTCTGCACCGCCACCATTATCCCGGTCCTGCTCGGTCTGCCAAGCAGGAGTGCGGATGGCAACTGGCGGAAAAGCGGTGGGTGGAATTTCCCACCTCCGCGGTCACCACCACCATCCTAATTTGACCAGCGGTTTTCTTGGTTGCGATCGCGGTCGGATGTCCACCGCCGGTCCGTTGGGCGCCACCGCCGGCCCGGCGGTGGACATCCGACCACCATCGTAATAGGCCCCCAAGTTGCTATTGCATGTAAAGCCCTTGATTGGTAGAAGCATGAAGGAGCACAGAGCATTATGGTCTCCCCACTCTGTAAGTGGGATCTTAAATTTATAGAACCAAGGTATAAAGTTGGAGCTTACAAACATATAATCTATTAGTGAGGCTACCCCCCATCTAAAAGACGCAACTGTGCTATTAGCACCTTCTAGTCTCTCAAGCAAGTCGACCAGGCCATGGGCAGTAAGGTACTTATGAAGCTCTGCCCCCCCTTGCATCCTGAGTGGTTATGTGCCCATCTATACGGTTGTCTTGAAACCATGAGCCCCCACTTAACTTTGCATTAAAATCACCACAAATAAAAAAGTGTAATTGCAGGTGACTATTTTCGGTCTTAGTTTGTATATCAGATAGAAAATTAAACAAACTAATAAAATGTGTACAAATGGCATTAGTGAAGTCATTAATATAAAAATGTATCAGGTAAAAAGCTGTTTGTCTTGGGAACATGAATTATTAGCGCTAAAAAGGAGGGTGACCCAGAGTTGACCTGTAGTACCTCTCCTTGGAGGCTTAGACTGACTCAAATAGATAAACCACTCTGAGCCCAGCCCTGAAATGATGGCATAGCATGGCGGGAGTAACAGGCATAACCCTCAAATTGTGATGTAGCGTTAAGCCAAGTTTCCTGTAATGCAATTATGTCATACTTTGATACAAACACTCGCCATTCCATCTAAGTATAGAAAGAGCTCTGTACTGTGTAGTCAGAGTGTGAGAAGTATGTGCTGGTGGCTCTATGGCAGTAGAATGTCAACTTATCGGCCAGAAAGTAACTAGGGGGGACAGCAAGTGTTGTAAGGGCCTTTTTGCCCACATGTCAGTCCAGACCAGAAAGTGCTTCGACCCTGTTGGATATAGGTATGGAGTACGGGACACACGATGTGTGTGATGCGGCCCGAGCACTGGCTGAAACGATAAGGGGAGGGGGGTGCTGACTATGCCTGGGGGATTATTATTCATTGAGCACAGTTTATCAGACCCACAATAAATAAAAGAACATGTGTCCAATGCTCCCTGTCCATTGTCAAGTGGAAAATTACATGATTTCTGCCTCAAAAAAGGAGGAGGTCTATAAAAATAACCAAGCAGAACCAGGGTAATGGAACTGTTTGGTAAAATACTACGCCTAGGGTTAAAGAGCAAATAATGTACCAAATTTGGGGATCTAAAATTTACAACAATACAGTCTCCATGGAGTTCTGGAAGGTTTGGCCCTATCCATGCACATCTCCTTACAATGCAAGATTTCTCATGTGTTGAAGAAAGACATGCTTCTGTGGCGAACCAGCCAATCTAGGGTTTTGTTCAAAAGTTCCTCGTAAGTTTCACGCTGGTTATTTCTTAACAAAGGTACGCCCAACAAAACAGCTGCACTGATAAACCTTTACCCTTGGCCCCCTCCACGGGACATGTTAATCTGAGAACTGAGGTAGGCGAATGATCTATATTTTGCCTGATTGATCTATGTTTTTTACTCAGTTGGTCTAGGGGAAATGATGAGTTACAAGAAATAAAAGGTGTGTAAGTTGATAGGCAGGATTCCACTGAGGGTACGACATGTGCTTTGGATACAGTGTGCTACCTATCCAAGTTGATATTGACGCTACCTGGTTGGGATGGTAAATGACCTCATCCAGATGGAAAAGAGGCCAATTTGGATTCTATAACGTCCAAGCGTGAAAGCAGTGGAGAAAGTATTGTGCTAAACATTGCACGTAGCTTCTCTGAGAAAGTCTCTAGATGGCTAGCCAAAAGTTCATTAATGGAAGTCGTGATCCTTGTGGGGTGTCAGAGAAGGATAGGAGAGGGCTGACTGTCTGCTTATGCCCCTTGCCACGTTTGGATTTCTTTGGCTGTTTGTGGTGGGCGCCTTGTTGCTTGACACAATGGCAGGAGTGGTGGTATCTGGAGGGGATATCCTCGCGGTTTACAGTGGAACCTTGAATAGACGGAGAAAGCATCATTTGAAGGAGGAACAGAGTACATATTCAGAAGGGAACTAGGGGAAGGTTTGAGTGGACCCCCACTACCACCACCTGGATTTAAAGAAAGCCTCCGCTCTGTTCGGGCATTGTCATTGCTGATGACGCTGACGGCTGGTTCCAGCATCCTGTCTGTTTACATGGATTTTGTTGGGTCTGAGACAGAGCCGCTATATACCACTTTTTTCCTACCCATAATCAGCAACAAAATTCTTAAATACTAAGTCCCAAAATGTTAACGAGTCTAATCAATCATAACTCTGGGGTGGAGAAAGAGCCACATTTAAAACTCGATGGTGAGAGAAGCAACAGTACCTCTGAGTCGTTGTTAAATTTCTGGAGCAGCTGACTTGATGGACTGACTTCAGTTTCCTGAATATCCCTGACTGAAATTGTAGGCATGATATTCAAGGGCTCAGAAAGTGGGCCCAGCTCAGCCTAGTCCGGCCGTGGATGGGTGCAGATGGGCCCGCTCTTGGCCCAGTCTTCGCATGGGCTTGTCCCACGTGCGTCCCACAATGAGGGAATTTATCGGCGCCTCTGGGTGCAAAAGAACAGCGCGAGCAACCTCCAGCCACAAGGGAATCTGGGGCTGGCAGTCGTGCCCCCACTGGCAACAGGGTTTGTCTCCCATGCAGCGGGAGCCCAGCGGGCATTTTTCGGCACCTCCAGGAACAGCGTGTGTGGCCTCCTGCCGTGAGGGAATCTGGGGCTTGCAGTCCTGCCCCCACCGGCAACAGGGTTTGTCTCACATTATCATATTCGGATTTGCAACTAATTGTTTTTTCCACCACTCCTTATTGATGACCTGTGTTGGTAGTAGAAGCTCTAGATTAAACTTTCGTAACTAGACAAACAACTAGACAAATGACACACTCACCCTCATTTCCATGCTGGCCTCAAAACTTACTTCTGCTCCTAGATAAGGTCTTAAATGTGTGACTTTGGTGAAGACTTCAATCAGGGATGGTGTTCGAGAGATTATATCAGCAGATTTTAGTATCTAATAACTACAAATCGCTATTTGTGTTTAGAAATAGGGATATTTATCCCTCCCTTGTTTTCAAAATGTAATAAATTATGTTATCAGTGTTTTTCCTGCATTGTTAATTTTAAATATGTGTTGTTATCTTTGTGTGTTTTTTTACAACGCTGTAAATTTATTTTCCGTATTTCATTCCTGGGGCACACAATGTAAAATGAGGCTCACATACCGGTACTTCCAAGTCTGATCATTAGCACAGAGATGCTGGAGCTCATAAGTGCCTTGAAATGCAATTTTGCTGTTGAGTTTGCATGAAATGATTTTCCACAGCGGGCATTTTCAGGAACCTTTTCAGTCCCTCCCGGCAGTGGTTAGGAGACTACATCATTTTCCTTCTTCAATCAGTGGCATCGGGGGGCTACTTTTAAGTATGCTCTTGAAGTATTACAGTGCCAGAGTCTAAAAGCATTGGCTGATGTGATGGGTTTTGAAGGAATAGCAGTCCAAGTAATGAGATAGAAGTAATTAGACATTTTAATTCAAAACTTAATTAAGTTGTGTTTCATTCTACTAGGTGAGAGAACATTAATTCAAAGGATTGTAGAATTTCTAATCTGACCTACAATTTATCTGTAAGCATTCTGCATTTCTTCACCGCATCTTATACATCCACTAAGGGCCGGATTACAAGCTAAGGTGTTATTTATCTTATAAATAACGATACAATAGGGTACATTATTTATGGGATGCGATAAATGGCACCTATTATGAGTTCATGGGGGAATAACATGCGGATTTTGATGTTTAACGCATAATACTGTAAGTAATGTATGTTTTCCCCTGTTAAATTTTGGCAGGTTTGACCTGCCTATATTTAACGAATATATAGAAAGCTACAATGGTCCTGTCGGGGTCAACAATCACTTTACATAAAAAGAGTGAATCAAAGATGTAAACAAATTAAACATTGTACAGAATCAGAAAAAAGGTCAAATTATTTTAACCCCTTGGCCGCGGCGGTAATTCCACCGCGGCGCGGGGGTGGGTGGGGGTGAGCGCGGCGCCGCCATGCTCGTGACGGAACCACGCCGTCATGAGTCACGGGCGAGCTGTGCTCATGACGGCGTGGTTCCGTCACGACCCCGCCCACTGACTAATTCGCCCGCACAGGCGGGGAATCAGTCCCGCGTGGGTGGAGCGGCCGCAGCATGACGGAACCACGCCGTCATGAGCACACGCCGCCCGTGGCTCATGACGGCGTGGTTCCGTCATGCGCAGGGAAGGGGTTAAGAAAATGACATGTGCGTTACATGTAGTTGGAACACAACAACACCGATTATTGAATGTTAGGGAACTTCTTATTTTATATTATTTCAAGGTATATACACACAAATTTATGGAGGCTGTCAAGTGAGTAAGTTTACAGGTGACATGTAATAAAGTGACTTAATGTGCTCAGTGAAAGTGGTGCTGTGGATATCTATGCGTATTTTGAGAATACTCAAATTTATGTACTTCAAATAACTGTTTTTGATTTATGTGTATGTATCAATGATTATAGCTGTACAGTAACATGTACTTAGAATATTGGTGAAAGTAAAATATCTTTTTAAGATAAAAAATCATCAGAGCTGTATGAGTTTTTGAATTACAAGGCTCAGTTGCCACTTGTTGAGATAATAGATGAGTGACACCGTTGCTGTTTAACAGAGTAGGCAGTTTGCTGGTTTTGCTGTGTTGTATATTTCCCCTGTTCCTGCCTGTCTATTTGAGTATCAGGGGACCTCTTTGAAGTTGGAAGAGTTGAAGATCCGCCTCTTCAAAGAACACTAAAACGCAGTGACTTTACACTTGTATTGATGGCCAAAGCGTTCCTCTGCCTTTTAGCTAGGTTTGCACTATAGAAATACAACGTACATACATGCACCTTCTCCAGTGAATTTCTTTATTGCCAATTTTGATACTTGCATTATGCCCCAACAGAATGCTTACATTGAAATATAGGTCAGTGCCTAGATGAAGCAAATCTACACTTATATTTCCAATGATGAGTTAAGCCCCACACAATAGAGAATAACCACATAGACCAAATTCTTAGATTGTAAAAGCACAAGAAATTCCTAATTCTGTGGTAATTAACACATATATTTACCACCTTCAATAAGCAGGTGGTAAATGTGTATGCAAAGACCTCTGGATAAGGAAGGCATTTTATAATCCCCATCAAAAAAAGTAGGGAATGAGGCTTAGCTGCCAAAGTCTCATCTGGTTCTCAAGTCAGAATTTCCAGCTGGAGAAATCGGGTTTGGTCTTCCACACCTGTTAAAACCAGGTGGGGAAAACCCCATTACCAGCCAGAGCAAACATTTTGTTTCACCTGATTCTCAATCGGAGTCTAATG
The DNA here is from genome assembly GCA_963921515.1 of Calotriton arnoldi. Classification (NCBI taxonomy): domain Eukaryota; kingdom Metazoa; phylum Chordata; class Amphibia; order Caudata; family Salamandridae; genus Calotriton; species Calotriton arnoldi. The sequence goes on along the minus strand of CAWUFW010006852.1, from coordinate 962,516 downwards.
CCTATAACTAGAGAAAGTGGAGAAGTATGCAGTTTTAAACATCAGTGCAGCAAGGGATGTCTCAGATTTCGTAAAGAGCATCAATATGTCATTCATGTAGAGAAAAGATTTTACCAGCCAAAGCATACGAGGATGCCCATAATGGCTTCAGTGTAGTGTATGGCCAGGAACAAAAATGGAGACAACGGGCAACCCTACAGCATTCCCCTGAGAATTGGGATAGGCAGTAACAGAAAATGTCTGCACTTTTACTGGTCACCTGGAGCTTAATATAGTTATTTGACTTTTGAGATAAATTTATGGCACAGTTCCGTCCCACTCCAGCATCGTACAGCGATAGCCACAGTCTAGACAATCAAAGGCTTTTTCCGCATCCATGAGATGGCCTGTGTCTCGTATACATGGTCTTGAATTTGCCACAATAGGTGAGTTGACATTTGAAAATCATTCCAAGAGGCCTGACCAGGTACCAAGCCCTCATTGGATCCTTAAATTCATGGATTCAGGGGCTTATAACTATAAGGAGCCTGTTGACTAAGATTTTAGCCAAGATTTTGATATCAAAGTCTATCAGAGATAAAGGAAAATAGCTGCTACAGTTCAAGAGATCTTTCCCTTCTTTGTTGGTGAGGGAGATAACATCCTTATTGGAAAAGTGATTGGTTTCCACCACTTGGATGCTGAGTGCAGCATGGGAACCAGACGCTCTATACAAGTTGTGTAGGGTTTACCTGGAAACATGACTACCTAAAGGGATTTACAATTAGGAATAGTTGTTATGGCATCCAAAATCTCTTTAGGAGTGACTTTACCCTCTGGGAGCTTCCTGTCATCAGCTGATAGAGACGGCAGGTATAGTTAACTTAGGAGGTCCTCCTTCATAATCATTGTGTCTTGTGCAGCTCAACTATACAGTGACTTGCAATAAGTCACGAAAGCCTTGGAGGACTTAAGTGGGTGTCTTAAAAGGGTACACGTATCATCACGTATGGCTGCAATCATGAATTGATAGATGAGCTAGGATCCTACCAGTCTTCTTGCCGTGTGTATATTTTCTGTCATAGCATGACCATGGTCTTCTTTCTTCAGCCATAAACAAAGAGTTAAGGACACATCTCTTCAATAATAGTGTGGCTTTAGGAGAGGGTTCCAAGTGAACATTATACTGTCTAATAAAAACCCAGACTAAATGAACTAGCTTTGACTTTTCATCAAATGGAAGTTTCTGGGCTCTGGCTTAGTCAAAATGTCCACAATAAGAAGGGGAGAGAGGATATCTCCCTACTCCAGCCTCCCCGTTCAATCACTGAATATCACACAGAGGGGTAGGGAAAGGAAGAAGAGTACAAATATGTGTATACTTAGAAAACACAGGCACGTGTACAATGTGGAAAAACTGCCCTCACTCACAAAATTGTGACATCCTTCATCATAGGGCGTGCTACAGACACCCCCGCGCAGACCAATGCCTTGGTGTGGAGCAACAGGGAGGGGAAGACAATACAAACAATGAAATATTTTGGGATCACCGAAGAAAAAGTGTAGATAGTGAAGGTTAAAACTAGCACAGTTGTACCCACTGCCAAATTTATTCCGGGGCCATCTGGCTAGATTAAAAAACGTAAAGGATGGAGGTAAAAGGAGAAAATTAAGAATCCTTCACCCCTCCTTTACTGCCAAAGTGTCGACATGTTTCTGCCATGGAAGGTGTGCCCATAAAGAAGGGGTCACTCTGCATTCATCAGGACCCTTCAGGACCCATAAAGGGAGGTCCCCTCTGATCCTAACTCCGGTATCTGTGTAGTGTGCTCCTAGTCATGCAGAGATATCTTGAACAACACACAAATCGTGTTTGAGTTTCATATATAAATTCTCTAGAACTGGCGAGGTTTGGGAGTGACCCCCTGTAGTCACACTTACATCAAGGTGGGTGCACCGCTCGGAAGATTTCCAGATCCTTCGCGGCGAGGAAACTTTAGGAGTTTAACCAGGCAAGCATTCTGGGATCTCAGAGCTCAGGCCGGCTGATACGGGGTAAACAGCGAGGACATGTAAGAATGCTGGCCCTAAATGTGGAGCATTATATGACATAAACAAAGTGCTTTAAGTTGAAATCTTTTCAAGCCAGGAGGCCAGTGAAATTTGAAACCTTCACTGGAGCTCAGCATTGAATTATTTAAGCCCGGAACCAGCCTAACTTCTGCATTCTGTAACAGCTGCAATACATGTAGGAGATATTTCGGTATGCCTACATAAAGAGTTGCAGTAACCCATTCTAGATATGATCAGGGCCTCAACCATGTCCTTACTAGATGAAGCAGGTATGAATGGAAGTATTCTTTGATGACTTTCAGTAGTCGCAAGCCTGTAGAGCAAGTGATTTTAGTGCAGTTAAGAATTTACCTTAACTCCCAGGTTGCGGGCAGGGCCGGACTGGCCGTAGTGGGCACCAGGCATTTCCCCGGTGGGCTGCCAGGGTGAGGGCCAGTTTTGGACCAATGTGGGGCCGTTTTTGTTACCTGGGGCGGTTTTGCAGCACAGCGGCAATATCGCCCCCTGTAACAAAAGCAGCTGCAGTGTTTTCCACGTGCATTCCTACTCTCCATCGCCCCCTCCATCTTCGCTCCCGCCCCCCTGCTGCCAGTCCGACTGAATTACCAGGGCCGGTTTGTGTTCCCAGTCCGACCCTGGTTGTGGGCCTGATAGGAAAGGATTTGCAGAGCTCCCAGCCACTTCGGCCTCCACTATATGCCCATGATCCTCTTGTTCCAAATATCACTGTTTTCGTTTTTTCACCAAGGGGTTTGAGCTCATTAAATCAGTGTCTTCCTGAAGGCAGCCCCATAAAGTATTAGCCATCTTACTTTGAGTTTCACCTAGTGTGATTTTCATCTTCATAGGCGTAGAAAGTTATGCCAACTGATTTTATTAAAGGAGCCACGCAAAAACTGAAAAGAGTGGGGCACAAGACCGATCACTTGGTGACCCCTGATGTGATCATCTTAGGGATTGATCTTAGGTTATTTAATGCCACCAACTGCAAAAGGATGAAAACCAAGCAAGTACTTTACCCCCAAGATCAGCCATCTCCAATATCTGAACTGAAGGGGAGTGGGAGATGGTGTCAAAGGCTTCAGACGGATTTAATAAAATACGAGCGCCACCATCAATAATGCCTCTAATATCCTGTGTAGCTTTGTCCAGCACTGTCTCTGTAAAGAAACCCCTTTGGAACCCTGAGTGGACTTTGAGCAGAAGTAGGTGGGATTTGAGATATTTGGTTAGCTGCTTCTTCACCATAGTCTCAGTTAGTTTCACAAACATCAGGAGCAAAGAAATATGCTGTAAAGAAGCCATAACCTAGGGATCGAGGGATGGCTTCTTTATAAGAGATTTAAATATGGCTGCTTTTCATTCCATTGATACAATACCCAAAGGCAACAAGGTGTTGCACAAAACAATCAGGCAAGGGATGATAAATGTGCTAGCCTTCTTAAGTTGTTGAACAGAGCACACTTCAAAGTAGAAGAGGTGCCCACAGAGGCAAGAAGTTCAGAAAGATGTGCCTCTGATGGAAAAGTCAAGGAGAGCCAGGTCTGCCTAGGTGGCCTAAATACTGGCCTAGTGGTATCATCTACTGAGTAAGAAAGTTTGTTGATCTGGTTGGTAATTCTGTAAGCAAAGAAATCAGACAGATTCTCACATAAGCCTTGCAATATTGTGAAACAATAGAATTACTTGTTCCCTCTAGGTAGGCCATAATTATATATAGCCTAAAGATTTCTCTTGTTGGGTTCTTTGCTCTCAAAATGTGCTTCTGATCTTACTCTGCCTTTGATAGTTTAATACATTTATAGCATTACTTCAGTCTCTATTTGTATAGCTGTTTGTCCATCGGATCATAACTTTTCTAATCTCTTTTCCTATGATTTTTTTTTTTTTTTGCCAAGACCTGCAGCTCTACATTAAACTATAGAGCTGAGAATTGCTTTCTCTTAGGTTTAAAACATTTCATGGGGGTGATATTATCCATGCAGGCTATAAGCCAGGCATTTATTAGAGAAGCATTGATGGAAGGTGTTGTAACTTCTCCTTTAACTGGTGATGCACCTGTGAGAATGTTAGGTGCATCACCAGAACCTTGGAGGACTTGGAAGATCAGAGTGGGAGAGAGAGAGGAGCTGCTGTCGATGGTGTCCTCTGGTGGGTGTTAATAAACACTTAGTTGAAGAAGAATTAAGGACAATCTATTGTTTTATTAGAAGGATTGTCATCCTTCAGAGTAGGGCCAAGGTTTTCATTCTTTCCATAATCTAACTTGGTCTGTCAAATGTATGGGATTGCAATTTTTAACAGCCTCACTTTTGATGTTAAAATGTATCATTTGGTGGTAATTCCAAGGGATATATGGGTTTTGAGGCGTAGCCATGATGGGGAACGCATAACAGTGTCCGGTGTGTGGCCTGCTTCATGGTTGGGTCCCCCATTCAGGGCCTCCAAGTTTAGTGCCTCACAAAAATATTGAAAATGTTGTGCAGGTCTATCTAACTTGTGCTCTAAGTGGACGTTAAAAACTCTGAGAAGTAAGTGTTTATTTGTATCCACAAACCAATAACATGTAGTTGCATCACAAATGGCGGGAATAAAATTAAGTAAGGTCCAAGAGGATTTGTGGCCTAACACGCATTTGAAAAAAGAATGGAAACAATTTAAAGTTCACGGCGCAGGTTCCGCCCGCGAGATGGGGGAGAGGTATTATCGAAGTAAACATCCAAATTATCTTTAAAAATAAAGACCACCCCCACCTCATTTAAGTGGCCTATCTCTGTGTTTAATCATATTTCCGGTGTATAGTGTTTTTGTGCCCAAGTTTCCGTAACAAATAAACAGCCAGAATTGTGATCAATATCTAATACATTAAGTGTTGTACAATGTGTTATAATGGATCTGGCATTGAGCAGTGTAGAGTTAAGATGGAATGCTTTCTAAGTAAAGTTGCCCGAAATATTTCCTCACGCTGGTATTAGGTGTAATATCAGCTCTCTCTTGCGTGGGCATTTAACGCTACTGTTCCAGAACAGGGTTTTTAAGCCAGACTTCATTGAGATCTGAATGCAGTCTACAGCAGGGGAACGTAACGTGTACAAAATCTGTGCTTACCTCTGGATTAAAACGCCAGGATCTCCGGCCCTAAGTACTGTCCTGGTGCGGAGGGATTCAGACAGATGCTAGATCACGACAGATCACGACAGATGAGAGGCAAAAGCGCGGCGCACCTGACAAGATGGCGGCTCTAGCTGCCTAAAATCTCCTTGCAAGGCTCGGGAAAGAGAAAGCTCCAACCAGCCTTACCAGAAGTAGAAACAAAGTGTAGTGGTGCGTTATAAAGTGAAGGTCTGCAAGCACAAAAGCCCCCACCAGCATTTGTGAAACCCTGAGCAAGAAAGACCCAAGTTAACAAAGTGGAAAGCAATTCAAAACAAATTTTAAGTAGGTATTATATTAAAAAAAAATATATGAAAATTCGATTGAGCCTGTAGTAAATGGTTCAGCATAAAGCAGAATACCATTTCATTATGCAGTATTGCACGTCTGCGTGGAGAGTGGAGAGACAGAGCCATGGGACATGGGTTGCTCCTCTCCCAGTGTTAGAGTAAATGAAGCAATGCGTGTTTATATTTCTGCGAATGTCATTGAAACTAGACCAAGTGGAATTGTTAACAGTGGCGGCTGGTGACATTTGAAAGTGGTGAGGTGTAAAATTATTTCCGAACTGCACCGCGGCGAGCGCAGCGAGAGAGCCTGAACAACCTACAGGGGGTTCGGGGGGGGAGGGTTCTCCCCCCGGGAAGATTTTGAAAAAAAGAGCGGATTAATGGTGCATTTTCAAGCAAATTTGAGGAAACAGGAAGGTTAATAAAGCAATACGAGCACTTAGAATATCTGCCCCCATCCATGACTTTCTGAACCATGACAGCTTGTTTCAAATCTGCATGTCAAATATATGCTATTTCAGATAAAAAATTGTATCACGTTCTTAACAGTGCTTCATTCTGACATCGCTGGCCTTAGCTGTCTAATAAATGATAAATGATAAATGATAATCTCTTTATTGCGTGATTAATTAAAACCTTTGTAATCAGTTAAAACATGTGTGTAGAAAGCAAAACAACATGATTTATAATACTAGAATTAATTAAATGCATTTAAAATTTGCAATGTTTCCATAAAATTACAAGAAGAGTAAAAGCAGGCATACAGTACAGCCAATAAGGTGCGTAAGATAGCGAAAGTGCAAATATAATTTTGGGGAGTATAAACTCCTAAGCGTTCCTTAGCAATGCCGGTTCCTTTAAAGTTAGTGTTAAGGGTTTTGATCTAAATAGCATTGGAGTCTATAAGTGGGCATCCAAAAGTTTGTTGTTGACAGTTGCAATCTGCAGTTCGTCGTGTCATTTGCACACCCAGTTCATTGCACCCCTTGCCAGGTAATTCCAATGTTAGTGATAGGCTAGTTCCTAAGCCCGCATTGAGGTGCCAGGGATGACCCGATAGATTTGAGGATTTTATGTCGACGTTACTGGCCCGCAGCCCAAGAGTGGCTGCTTAAAAACATGAATGAACAGTTGTAATAGACTAAATTACCAGGGACAATTTCTTTTGAACAGGGTTGTCATAAATAACTCGGAGGATGGTGGGCCTAAATTGATTACCAATTTGTTAGAGTACTTCCGGGGATAGCTTTGCTTTTGCTGCACTCATAAACCGAACAAGGCTGCAGGCCAACCGAACGTTACTACCCTCGAAGCAGGCCTTTACCGCCTGTCTGCATGTTCCTACCTGGCTTTCGATCAGGCGCGGCTTTAATAGCTGTCTTCGTTCCGCTTCCAAGCCCTTGCAAATGCATAGTAGATGTAGAACATCCTCATTGGTGTCGCCGCATAATCTGCAATAGTTTGTTGTGTCTGTGCGTTTCCACGGTGGAAGGTGACACTTGGCGGGTAAAATTCCCAACCTCAGAAGCAGGAATCTTTCTTTTGTGATTCTCGAGAAGCCTGTTCCTAGGTATGGTTGTGGCTTGCCCCTCGCATAGCTCTGAATTACAAACCAACCATGGGCCCTCCTACTGAGTGCTGCTTTGTCTTCTTCGTGGGATACAATCTTTACTGATTTATTTACCAGGTCCTTGAAACTTTTATGGGACGTACTAGTTTCCCATAGGTCCTGTAAAGCAAGCAGCCTTATTGCTGATTGAAGGTAACCCATGGCCGGGGTGTCTTTTTCCTTGTCATTTCCTTCCACAAGTGTGAGTTCAGTGTGCCAGGCTCGGCTCCCTTTATTTTGTACCAGCACTTGGCGTAGGCGCCCTTTCGTGATATTTGCTGCTTTTGGAGACCGAACTCTAGCCTTATTTGTGCTGGCGAAGTGAACTGCGGGAGATTGAATATTATTCTCACGGCCTTGGAGACCGCATTATCCAAGGTAACCTCGTCTCTCCCTCTCATTGATTCGCTGCCGTAAGTGATCGTAGGTAAAAGCCTTGCACGGAGCACTTCTAGTAAAGGAAAAAGATTGGGGCCGGTTATTTTGTGCTTGATATTTTTTAATGCAACTGCCAGTATGGTCCCTCTGCCTTTGATAGCTGCTTTCTGTTTGAGGAACGAGCCGTTCCTGTCAAAAATTACTCCCAGATACTTATATTCCTCAACCATCTCCAGCAGCCGGTCCCCCATCATCCATCGGGGATGGTGTTTGTTGTTCCGCTGGTTTAGTACCATGACTTTGGATTTTTCAAGGTTTATACTTAACACATTCTTGTCTGCAAAGTTGCTTGTGGTGTTGATCAGATGCTGCAGGCCGACTGGAGTTCGACTGATGAGTATCAGGTCGTCAGCGTACAGTAGGTTTGAAAGAGTTAAGCCCCCCAGATTCAGGGCATGATGGTTACAGTTGTCCAGCTCTGTAGTGAAGTCGGAGACGAAGAGGTTGAACAGGGTCGGTGCAAGGACACAGCCCTGCTTCAGCCCTTTGGTAGTTGGTATTCTCCTTGACAGACAATCCCCTGCTCCCACTTTAATTTGGACCCATGTTTCGGAGTGAAGTAAAATTAACTGGTTCAGGAGTTTTGCGGCTATTCCCCACCTCGAAAGTTTCGCCCAAAGTATCCCCCTGTCAACGCTATCGAAAGCGGCTTTATAATCGATAAAGCAGACAAATAGTGGCTTATTGATATTTTTAGTTGCATCTATCAAGAGTGAAAGAGCAAGGATATTTGTTGTTGTCCCCAAGCTTTTTTGAAAGCCTGTTTGATTGATGGGAATTAGGGCTTTTTCCTGTGCCCACTCCGTGAGTTCATTCAGTAGGAGGCCTGCGTAGTATTTGGCTTCAATATCTATTAATGCAATGAGCCTATAGTTCTTTGGCTCAGTCATGCTGCCTTTTTTATGGATCGGTGAAATAATTGATCCCTTCCAAGAATCAGGAATTCTTTTGGCTACCATAATATTGTTATAGAGGGGTAGTAGCGCTTCAGCCCAATAGTTCGGATCCTGCTTGTATATGATTGGTGGTAGGCCGTTGGGCCCAGGCGCTCCCTCCTTCCGGCTTTTCGAGATTCTATTCACAAGCAGTTTGTTTGAGAAGAAGGGAATGAATTCCAATCCTCGGTGTTTGGGGGGCTGCCGGTCGCATTGGCACACCGGCGTGTCTTGTTTGATTTCGCCAATTTCCGTGTTGAAGTGGTGCTGTAGGTACTTTACCCAGATGTCCTCCGTTATGTGCGAATTTATTCCCGGAGCCGTTGGGTTCTCTAAGCTGTTGACTGTCTGCCAAAACCTGGCGCTGTTGTTTGTTTTTGCGTCGTATAGCAATTTTGCCCATGTTATATCGGCGTTTTCCTTTTTTGCTAGCCATATGATTTTATTTCTGCAAGCCTTTAGCCTCCTTAATTCTGACTGTATGTTATCAACTGGGCCGTGTAGGCGGAGACTACGCAGTGCTCTATTAATTTCGCTCTTTATTTGTCTTAGTTCGGCGTTTTGAGTTCTTGAGAAATTAATTCTTTGGTTGCTTGCCGACTTGCAGGGAACCTCCCCTTGGTTTTTTGGCCTTGCTTTTTCTTTCGTTGGCTCTTTTTTGGACTTAGTTGAGTCGAAGCTTTTGATGAAGTTTTCCCAAGCAATTAAGCTGTTCACACTCAGCTGTTTGCTTTCCTCCCATCTTTTTTTCGATTCGGTCAGAAGTTTTTCTGGATCGCTCGTGTTGCATTTAATTCGCCGATAGTTCGATGTAACCTTTGAATTTGAGTTATCAATTGGGTATGTAATTGCCGTTCAGTGAGCGTCAAGTATGAACTCTTGAGGTTGGTGATCACTGTGATCCAGCGTTCCAATCCTAAAACCTTTTATTGAGCTGAAAAGGGATAAAGAATTAAAAGTGTAATCTATTGCAGTGGTTCTGAGGGCATTGTGAAAAGTTGCAGCTTGTGGGCGGTCTCCCGCGAATCGGCCATTTAATGCTACCAGGGACAGATTTTCTAGTTCGTTCAGGAGGTCTTTAGAAATCTTAGTTTGCTTGCCCCACCTGCACTCGTCCTGTCGTGGGACCCCCATGCTGCGTGTCGGTCTGCTGCCGGCCTGTCCGAGTCAGCGCCCCTATGAGGCACATGTTGAAGTCACCTGAAACGATGTAATTTGAAGATGCCTCTTCAGTAACTAGCTTGGTTAGTTCGGCTACCAGAAGTGTAGCGCCTATTTTTTTATTACGGGGGTGTATGTAGGTATTAACAAGTATTAACTGTTATTTGTCTCTGGGACCTGCTATTTCCATCTGTATTGTTTTTATTCCATTTGTTTGAGTGTTTTTACTTGTTAGTTCCTTCACGGTTGTTATAGTTTTGATTGAGGCGTATGTCATAAGGCCACCTTTCAAATGGCCAAATTTCGAACTTCTGGTTCCCGGGATATGGTATGATTTGAAACCTTGTAGATGAAAGGGATCTTCCAGCCATGTTTCTTGTAGGAGAATTAAATCGAATTGTTGGAGGTATGTGAAAAAGACCTTGTCAAAGACTTTAGTTCCAAGTCCATTTATATTCCAGGAGTAGAATTTTAGATTTGAAGTGTTTTTTACCTTTTCTGCTCTCTGTCATTGGTTCTCGGGTCTGCAATTTATGGTTTTTGCTATCCATGACCAGTCATTTGGTGTATCCTTTCATCCTTTGTCCCGAACGTTCTGGGTGGTATCTCCGTTGCTTTCCGTGGCCTCAACGGAGGTGCTGCGTGCCCCTTTAAGCACAGAGTTAGTGGGTCCAAAGTTACCCTTATTGCTTGGCCTGCTGTCATTAGGCCCTTGATGGTGTCGGAGTAGGGGTTCTGGGTACCCGACTGCGTGGTGAATCTGTAGTCGGATCCGCCAGGCTTCTAATTGGTACTCCTCCTTAAGAATTCTCTCCGCTATTTTCCGAGTTGCCCAGGTTGTTTTTGTTGCTTCATGCTCCGACAGCTGTTTAAACGTTACGAATTCGACAGATTCCAGGTCTTGTGAACCGATCCCAGCCAGATTGCTAATGGCGGTTAGTATTCGGAGAATGTTTCCTCTGTTAAGAATGTCGCCCCGTCCTTTAGATTTATATTCTGGGATGAACAGAATAGACTTGGGAGTTTCCCGTCGGGAATTGTTTGGGGGAGTTACACAACGCGGGTCCTTTTCCCTTCCCCCTACGTTTATAGGTGACAGTTTTTCTATTTCCACTCTTTCTACTGTTTCAGTGCTTGGCTCTTTTTTCCTCCACCCTGCTTTGAAGCTGCTCAGTTTAACTGGTCCCGTTTTTTTTGCTATTTCCACTTTAGGTTTGAGGTCTGCTGTTTCTGTTAGCTTGGTGGAAACCTTTACGGCAGTTGTTATCACAGGGGTGGTTCCCCCTGTAGTTGCGGGTGCCGGGTTGTTTTCCGCCTGTTCGGTTAAATTGATAATCTCTGGGAGTTTGTAGTCCTTAAATGTGCGTTTCCTACATATTCTAGCCCTACTGAACAGGATGCAACGGGGGCGATCAGCTCAAACTGTGGGTTTAATGGCTCCCTGCTTGCTCTTTGTTCTAGCTGGTGTCAGCTCAAGGCTTTTGTTGATACTTGAAAGAAGGTTTTAATAGTTGGATTTTTATTCCTCCCTTTCCTCCTCTGTTTCCGGCGTTGCTTGGATGATTGCCATTTATTCGACGATGCGTCACCTTCGACTGATTGGCTTGTCTGCTTGTTGCAGCTGCTGGATCTCCGCTCAGCCCTTTGTTGTTCTGGAACATTCATTGTGCTTGTAAAGACGAAGCCCGAATGCTTGCTCTCATTGTCTCTATCATGGGTCCCTGGTTCCTCTTGTTGTTCCGGATCAGTAACAGCATCTTCTCCTGGCCGTTGTTCGATTCTGGCCGCGGCTGAGGAAGAGACCGGAGCATTCTCGTTCTCTTCAATTGTAGGCTGCTCTTTGTGATCCGAGGCAAACAGTGTTTTATCGTTTATGAGGTCTCTTCTTTGTTTGTTATTGGATTTTAATTTACCTGTATTCATTGTGTTAGTTGTGTTAATATTTTAGTCCGTAAGGAGGTCACCCATCACTGCGGGTAATGTTGCAAGTTTATCGATAATTAAATGGCAGGTGCAGCTCGGAGGAATTATTGCTGTTTCGGTTTGGGCTCTTTTGATGAAGTTGTTCAGTTCCGACAACTTACTATCGATGCTTGTAACATGTAGGGCTAAACAGTTGAGGAGGGTTAGCTGTATATCCATCTTGTCCGAGTGGTATTCCATGGCTTTTGTTGTAAGTTGCATGGTATTAAGGAAAGATGCCCATATTTTGTTCTCTTCTGTTGGCATTTCCTCTGTCAGCTCCCTTGTCACTCTTCCTGATTCTTGGGCTGCTGTATCGCCTTTAACCTCGGAGGAGTATGTGGTGACAAGATTATCCCATTCTTCATTCGTAAGAGAGGACGCGTTACTGGCTACGCGAGCTGGTGTCTCTTCTTGTTCACCCCCAGCCTTCCCTATACTGCTGCCTGATGTAATGAATACCGGTTCTAACTGTAGTCCGATAAATGCTGGGTTTAACGGCTTGAACTTGATATCAGTATTGATGTCGGTATTAATGTCGGTGTTGATGATTTCTGATGCCTTTCCTTGGGCCCCACTGTGCTGTGCAGTTGAATTCGAATTGGTTCTTTCGTTTATGTGATCAAGGGCAGTGGCATCCAGACTTAGTTGTGGATTCTTTACTTCCGCTGTTTTAGTTGAAAAATTGTCTGGGATGGTAATGCCAGTTGAGGTTGAAATTGTCTCAGGGGCGACTGAGTGGGCTTGTGAGTCTAAAGGTGCTGCGACTGCATAAGTTGTTGTGCACTGGTGGGTCCGTATTTTAATATCTGGCTCCAGTGGAATTATTGGTGGTGTTTTTGAGCCTCCGGGGGAGGAGGTAGACAAGATTCCTGTGGGTTTAGTTTTTTCTTTGTTCCATTTTCCAGTGCGTTTGTTAATGTTTTTATCATTTTGCAAGGCGTCCCATTCTGTCACTTGTGCCCACTCTTGATCTAATTTTTCTTTTTTTTTTTGCACGATTGGTTATTGTACTAGGTGGTACCTCACCCCTGCTTTCTGGTGTAGTGCCCTTGCTTGGTAGTGTTTCAGTTTCCATTTCTGTTTCTGGGTGCAATGGGGAAGGGAGGCCCAGTTGATTGCTGATACTGAGGTTTAACACTGCCCCAGCGTCTTTTACAAAAGAAAATTTTGAATATATTTTGGGCTGAAAATAGTTTTTTTTCTGATTCGCTGGCATACTCATTGCATCCTCTATATCCACCAGTGTGTCAGAGTCCTTGTGGACTTTTGTCGCATCTGAGCCCGGCATTATTGATGTAGTAACCTGGATTCTGGTTGGTTCTTTTAAAATCATGCTTTTCCGTTTCCTGTTATTGATTACTTTTGTAACAGACCGCCTTTCTTTACCAGACCTCATGTTTGTCTTTCGTCTGTTTTGTCATGATAGATGTATTATGAATTTAAGGCAGATTTTATTTTTGTAGATTTTGTTGTATTTGCTATTTTTAGTTGATTGTTTAATTATTTGATTGTTTGTTTATACTGTTTATACTATTTATGCTGTTTTGTAGTGAAGAACCTGTTGGACCTGTTGGAATGGCCCTCCGGGTCAGTGCCCTGGCTGATTTGTATAGTTGACACTCCCGCTGGGACCTGCTGGAAGGAATGTTCGCCCCCTGGCTGGCGCTGCTGACTATTGGGTTCAGGGGGCTGATGCCGCTGCTGGTTATGGCTGCTGGTTATGGTGCGGGGTCCTCTTTTTGTAGTGGTGATGGTAGGAAAGTTTGAGGCGGAGAGGGCAGCCTCTAGGCACAGATCCCTAGTTTTAGCGCTCACCGTGCTTCAGAAGCTGAAAGCTAAAAGCGAAAGCAGAAGCGAAAAGAGGTCTTACCGGGGCGGGTGGGAACTCGGGTGCAGGGGCAAGGTCAGGGGGCAAAGACAGGGAGTCCACCAGGGGCTGTCAAGGTTGGCCTAGTAGCTCAGCTGCAGGGGGGCCTCAAAGGCCACAAATGTGACATAGCCCCAGTAGCGGCGCAGAGTCTCCTCGCCCTCAGCTTGTGATGGCGACTCACCTCTCCTCCCTGCTCCCGCTCCCGCTCTCAGAGCACAGCGCTAATTTCACGGCCGTTGCCGCACCACGCCGCCCGTTCACCTTGCCTCCAGGGGGCTACAAAAATCCTGAGGCCCCCTCAGAACCCCTCTCTGCTGATGGATGGGGTCAATGTCAGCATTAGGGGCACAGCTGCGGCGGCAGCAGCTCCTCGCGGCTCGCGGCTCCGATTTTCGGCTGGAAAACCCGGTCTGGAACAGGGAAAAAGGCTGTGTGAACGAGCTGTCTAATATGCAGCAGTTTATTTTACTGGCACAAAGGAAAACGTAATTGGACCGGTAGAAAGAATGTGTAGTTTTAAACTGGATACAAACTGCATATGCACGTGTTAGCATTAACTCAGAGCAGAACGCTAATTGACTGCCTCTGTTTACATGGTGTTTACCTTCACATCCGGGGAGAGTGCCTCCCCCACTCCTCGAGGAGAAATTACACTATCAGCAGCACCCTGCCGCAAAGCCTTGGATGTTAGTGCGTTAGTCTGCATAGTTCCAACCGTGAGGCCTGCAGGGAGGTGGCTCTTTTGGTGTGATTGTTAAGAGCCATGATCGACCCTAAGGGCTTCGTGGCGCTGAAATCGCTGATGTTTGTTATCGACCTTGCGAGGATGGAGGCCTGAGTTGATTAGCTAGGATTTGATCCCATGATGGTGTCAAACACAGACGCTTGCTGTACGTGTTTTAAGCCATCACTCCCCTCTTCCCCCTCCCAACACGTGCTGAAACGGTTGCGATGCTTTAATTTTAGATACTAAACATGTACACATTAAACCACCTGGTACAGCACTTACCCAGAGGTGTCCGTTCAAATTCATTCATCCGTTTCCTTGTTACGCATACAAACTCAATGAAAACAAACACATTTTGATATGCCTTTCGTTGTAAGGAAAAATATCACAGTCCAGCGTGAAAAATTAAATGAGTGTTTTCTATGGCGAGCTAAGCAAGAGGTCCCAGAAGAGAAAAGGCGCCAGAAGCAACGGGAGAAACAAGCATTGACAAGGTATAATTCCAATGCACACAGCGTCGTGGCGGGATTTCAAAATGACATTTAATCCAGAATGTCAGTGATAAGAGTGAGCACAAGAAGCGGACTCGTGGGGGAGGCACCAGGCACACCAAAATCATCCATGACAAGAGACGGACTTAGCCCCAAAAAAGCAGCCACAGAGGAGGAACCCCACGCCATAGGACATCGACAACACCATGACACCAAAAATCACCACAGGATGAGAGACTAAAGAATTCAAAACAAGCAGCCACTTGGGAATGTCACCAGGTGTGACAAAAACCACCCTTGGGCTGAAAGACACGATGAACCACCAGAAATGCCACCTCATAGGACGAGAGACCACAAGAAGTAGCAACAAATGAGAGACACCATGCAAAACTAATACTAGCCATAGTAGGAGCGACACAGAATACAAGAAACACACATAGAGGAGAGACACCCAGCAGCGAAAAAACCGGCAGTGTAATATGGCCTGGTACTGCCTAACTCCCCTTTTACTTTAAGACCCAAGACCGCCCTTGGATGTGGACTCCCTCCCTCCTCCAAGGCAAGCATCTCAAACCACACTCTTTTGGATTGGGGGGAGTAACCCCCCCGGCCGTATTTATTACATAATTAAAACATTAATTATTATTTACATTATGTACAATTATGCAGAAAGTCCAGATACAGTGATAGATACACGATGTCACTTGGCTAACCTTAACATGCTTCTAGACATAGCCATTCCTACCGTAATCTAAACATGTATATACTTTTACTTTCTGTGTGTCCCCGCTAGATCCTATGGCAAGGTCAATGACTGGCAGCCCCAGATCCTGGTAAACTACACCAACTCCACCGGAGTAAGCTTGCGTAGGGGGTACAGCTTATCGGACGGATATTTTCCCCCGGGCCCCCCCAACGCCCTGAGCCTTAACTCCATAACGGTGGCTGCAATTCAGCATACTTGTGTCCTGATGCGCATGCGCGTGCGAGGGTGACCGATCAGCCTTCTGGAAAGAGTGACTCGCCTGGCCCCCGCACCCCTTCAGCCTACTGACCGGCTGTCACTGCCCCTGGAGTTACATGGTGCTGGCCGCTAAGGACCGAAGACTATGCTTACCAATCATGACCTTCCCGCCACATGCCAGCATAGTTGCCCGACTATATGGCCTCCCCCTCAGCTCACCAGGAGGTCATGTCCTGCGCCTTGCGCCCTCCAACCACGCTAGGATGCCCTCCATGAATGCCTATTTCCTTTAGACGAGAGGTGGACCCCATCCTGTAAAAAGAACTGATCGCCCCGGATGTACCCATGTCCTATTGACTTCAGTTTAGGGGTCCAGAACAACTTCTCAAACTTCGTGTTGATCCGCTTTACCACATGATTCAACACTCGAACTGACTCACCCCCTCTCCACTGGAACCTTGGGATCATGTGAGACCAGACTATCATGGCATCGGGGCACCTCTTTGCCAACCATCCCACCTCAGTGAGCAGTTCCTCAACGAGCACCCTCCGCCCCAGATGCACCAAGTTGTTACCCCCTAAATGCATGATCCAGATTGCAGGTGGTCCCTTACTTTCTTTTAAAGCGCTGTTCACCAGCTCCCTTAATTGCCTAACGCGCAGTCCACCCTGCCATGAAACACTATTTTTGCCCCCAACTGACTCGCCCTGGCCTCATGGGCCCCTTAAAAGAAAGATTTTAAATGACGGACATAGGAATGACCAATTAACCAGATTTCCTGTTGTTCTGGGGCCCACGAATGAACTTGGGCCATAACCCATGCTGTACGTTCGTGAACCGTTGACCGCCGTCCCCCTGAGTGACAAGGTGCCATCGTCCGTCGCGATGGTGGACCGATGCAAGCTTCTTTCCTGAGTCACAGGCTGAAGAAACTGCAAGTAAACAGGAAACAGAAACCAACCGTCAGTGCATTGCCCTACTACAGGCTAAAACATACGCAGCTGCACATAGCGCTTGTAACAGTGGACCGCTGCAAGCTTCTCCCTGAGTCACAGGATGAAGAAACTGCAAGTAAACATGAAACAGAAACCAGCCGCCGGTGCACCGCCCTACCACTGGCTACAGCTTATGCAGTCGCACATAGCGCTTGTAACAGTTAGAGGACCACCAACCGATCCTCTTAACCTGCTCCTCTCTAAAACCCCTGGCCACTGCTTCCGTGGCCGCCCCAATCCTGAAGGAGTGGGTCCCAAAGTTAGCTGAATCCAGGCCAGCGTTACGCATGGCCAAACCCATGACCCTCTTAAACTGAAAGACAGTTCTAGAAGTGGGCCGGCTGTGGCCCACGTCCACTGTGCCATGAAGGCCTCCAGTCTGGCAACGGGGCAGCATGTACTACCCATGGCCCTGTGAAGTACTATGCCCTCACCCCTTCCACCCTGATCAGTTTTGGACCTAGGTAAGGAGATCAGTACGGAGTCCCCGTTTATCTTTACATGTCCCACCTGCAGTCCCCCCTGCCAATCCATTTTGTTCCTTGACACCATCTCCCCTACCCTGAAGGCGCCATAAAAAGCCAGGCAGAATGCTGCTTGAAACAACGTAACCTCCTTCGCCGAGTTACAAACCCGCTGCAGATCTTCCATTAGTTTAGCTAGTGTTTGCAACCCTATGGGTCTCCTTACATCAGGCTGCACCCCTTGCAAGTGTTGCCACCCCTTCAAAGCCTGGCGCACCACAAAATGTTTTGTTGGATCCTCTTTTCCTTTCGTCTTAGCAAAAAAGGAGATGGCTGTAATGTGATGCCTAGCCCCTGCTACTGGGCGCCCCTCATCCCTCCTGAATCTCAGATAAGCGACCACCGACCCTGGGTCGTGCCACTTTTGTTCCCAACTATCCCCCAAGAACTGCCAAAATGACCAGAACGCCCCTTCGTAAGCTCTCCTGGTCCTCGGTGCTAGGCTAGCTGCCACGAGGTCCGATAACTGGGGGCACCAAGCTGCCACAGCTGTTCTGGGAACGGTGTTGGGTTCTCTGCCGCTTCTGGGATGTGGGACCTGAATGCCTGCATCTTAAAACGAGATAATGCATCAGCTGCATGATTTAAAATACCCGGCACGTGTTTGGCTCTAAAGAGTACATTCAATTTCATACACTGCAATACAATCTCTTTTAATAACCGCAGGATCATTTTGCACTTTGCCGCTTGATTGTTAATGCATTCCACCACCGCCATGTTATCTGACCAGAATATCACAGACTGATCTCTCAACTGTTCAGGCCAAACGGACAGTGCCACCAGGATGGGGAAGAGTTCAAGGAAGCTTATGTTACTTGTGAGCCATGAGTCTATCCACTAGCCCGGCCAGCGCCGCGCTATCCAGTCAGACCCCAGGATGGCACCGAACCCCTCGCTACCCGCCGCATCGGTCATCAACCCCAACTCGGGACTGGACCTGGGCAGGCTAGGCCACACCACCCTACCATTGAAATTGTGCAGAAATGCCTTCCAAATGAGCATGTCCTGTTTGACCTCGCAGGATAGTCTGGTGTGATGGTGCTTCCCCTTGAGTCCTGACATAGCCTGTGCGATGGTGCGGGAGAAAGGGCGTGCCATTGGAATTATGCGCAGTGCAAAATTCAATTGTCCCACCACTTGCTGCAACTGATGCAGAGTGACCTTTTCTTTAGTAAGGCAGTGCTGTAATGCTAACCCAAAATCAGTCACCTTCTCCGCCGGTAGCCTAGACACCCCCTG
This sequence comes from Calotriton arnoldi, assembly GCA_963921515.1. Lineage (NCBI taxonomy): Eukaryota > Metazoa > Chordata > Amphibia > Caudata > Salamandridae > Calotriton > Calotriton arnoldi. The sequence goes on along the minus strand of CAWUFW010006852.1, from coordinate 944,102 downwards.
CAATGAATCCAACTCAATTCCTAGGAATTCGATCTTTGTGCTAGGGCCCACTGTCTTACCTGGTGTCAAGGGCACCCGAACTCATGCATGAGAGCGCATAACCTCACTAATGCTGCCCTGCAATCACCTGATCCTGGTGCCCCCAAGCAGAGGAAATCATCGAGGTAATGTAATACCCATTGGTGGCCTGTGTCCCGCCTGAACGCCCACTCCAAGAAAGAGCTAAACTTCTCAAAGTAAGCACAGGAGACTGAACAACCCATTGGCATGTAATACTTCCCCTGAAATTGGAAGCCCAACAGGTGAAAATCCAGTGGGTGCACTGGCAGTAACCGGAAAGCTGACTCAATGTTGGACTTCGCCAGCAACGCCCCTTGACCCAAACTTTTAAGCATGTCCACTGCCTGATCAAATGATGCATATTTTACACTACACAATGTGTCTGAGATCGCCTCATTCAAAGAACTCCCCCTGGGTGCCGAAAGATTATGGATTAAGTGAAAATCGCCCTGCACCTTCTTGGGAACCACCCCCAGCAGTGAGCAGACAAAATCTTTCATTGGGACATCGTCAAAAGGGCCTGACACTCTGCCTAGCCTCACTTCCTTTTCAATTTTGGCTGCTGCTACACCCTCGTTGCACCTAACTGAGATTTGGTTCCTGCAGTGTGCCACCCCAGTTTAACCCGGCGCCGGGATCCTAAAGCCTTCTACAAACCCATCCCTGATCGTCCTTGCGGCGTCTGCGCAATTGTACATGTTCAACCAAGGGATCATGGCGTTGATATTTATGGGGGATCTGGCCTTCAGAAGGGGCGCTCTTTCATTCCTCCTTTTTAACTCCTTTGCCCCTAGACTTTTTGAAGCACTTAGATTCGAGGTGTAATGTGTTACCACAGAAACCGCAGCTGTGTTTGAACCTACATGTGCCTGCGGCTCTATTACAGGTTCTTCTGTTGAAATCAAAACACACCCCCTTTCTCCCTGAGCCCCCCGCCTTTCCTGAGGTGCCCCCCGCATTCCCTGGGGGCCTGCACGAAAGGGCTGGGACCTAACATTGTCCTGCAGCTGCCCGAGGAGTTTGTCAGATGGCCTCTGACCCAAGTGTTTCAGATGAATAAACATGTCCGTCTGACTCCATCCTAATGTTGCATCCTGTGCCTTTGCCCTTCTAAATTCCTTATCGTATTCCTTCCACCCGTTGCCCCCATGTGCGGCATGAGCAGTGATCCTGTTCTGGTAACACGCCATCTCTGACCCCACCGCTGGAAAGCGCTCTAGCATGATTGCCATGTAGATAGTAAAGCCCTGCACCCAATTAGCCAAATTTTCTTCCACCCTGTATTTTAAGATTATGTTCGACCACTCACTAGGGAGCGTCCACTCTTTGTTTTTCTTCGCCTCCTCCCTCTCTGCCTCATCTATTAACAGAGAAAAAATGCTAACATATGCCCCTTCCAGATCTTTTCCTTTGTTTCTTGAGACAAATGTCGCCCCAACTGTTCTCTGGATGAGCGCAATTCCCCCAAACCTAATGATGGCAATGGTTTATTTGTACCTGCTGGTGCTGCTGTGTCAGCTGCCTTCGTAGCTTCTGGATCCACTGTTGCACCTCCTGGTACTGGACCTCCCCCGCCACCTACTGGCACTGCGCCCACAGGCGTAGCACCCCCCGCCGATACTGCCAGCCCCACCGTTGGCTTAGGTTTCCCCAGCTGTGCCATTATTTGTTTGGCCTTCTCCATCAGGCGCCCCCGCTGCCTGATGCCCCCGCAGCCGGGGGCCAATTCCCTACTGTCTCAAGCCATGGTAGTACTGCCGCCAGATTGGCCACTATGTCTGGCTGGACAGGCGTGCCCACCCCCCCGGAGGGACTGATGGAGCCAGTGACTGTTCTCCTGTTGGCAACATGGGTATTGGCGTAGTAGGTTTCTCGTTGCCCTGGGGGCTTGGCGTGGGGACAGTAGGCTGTGGTGTCTCCTCCCTAGGGACCGGTCCCGTGTCACCCTTTGGCCCTTTCCCGCCAGACCTGGGCCTACTTCTTTTAGGTAAAGGTGGAGAGAAAGTCTTAGGGGGTACTATAGGTCGCATGGGCCTCCCGTCCCCCCCATCAGGACCCTCTACCTTCTCCTGTAACCTTGTCAATGCCTGCCCCATAACCTGCACTTGTTGCATCAGGGCCTCCAGCATCACATCTGTGCGGGAACGTTTCACATTACGCTTCACCTTAGAGGCCATTGTGTCTAGACTAGCGCTACTGGGGATATTACAGATCACCCTTGCCCCCCGGTCAGAGACACTGTCCCAAACACCCACACATCTGCAGCCTTGCATACCGGCCCGGGACACTGCCCAGACCCCTACCTGAGAGTAGTAGCAGCCACCAGCCAGCCTCTGCACCCACGCAACCAGAGCCACGGCCCACCAGCTAGCCCAGTGGGTTCAGGTGAGTCACCACTCCAAACCACGTGGCGCCCGGAAGCGATGGAAATGCTGGCCTGCCGGTGCTGCCCTCCCCGATCGTCCAAGGGCCTCCTCGGACACTGCTTCGCAGTATGTTGGTGCTCTTGGTATGCCGATGAATGCAGCAACCTTTGCTGTGTGTCTTGTTAACCGGACATCACTGCAGTTGGGGAACAAGGAAGGACACCTCTTGTTCTGCAGCGCGCGCCCCCACCCCTGTGCAACAGCAGGTACCCTCAATCAAAACCAACCCCTACACACAGGCGTGCTGCCCATACAAAGTTACCACTCCTAGGATGCTCTCACAGCTGGCCCCCTAACCATTCCACCCTTGCTCGTATCGCACACGACAGCCGCTACACTTCTAATTGCGCCCCACTGCACAACACAGCTGGTTTTGTAACAAACTGCTGCGCGCCCCCACCGCTCCGTTAAACAATAACGATCGGAGCGTGCCGCATACACAGCTGATCTTCGAAGCGCCCCCACTGCTACGTTACACACAGCAGCTGCTTGCCAAACTCTCTGGGCAGCTCACAACCAGCGCGCGCAACACAGCTGATTTTTCACAAAACTGCTGCGCCCCCCCCCGCTCAGCTAGACAACGGCGAACGGAACAGCTGATTACTAATACGCCCCCTGCCGCTCCGCTACACACAGCAGCCGATCGCCAGTCTCTTTGGGCAGTCTACTTAACTCTAGCCCGCAGCACTCCGTAGCTCGTGAACACCAAGTCCCCGTCACTCCGGCTCTGCTTCCCGATTCCTCTTGCTCAGTTCACCATCAGGTCTCGCCCCGCTAAAATCCTGTCATTGCCGCAACTCCCTGCTCCCGTCCGGAAATCCTCCACCCGAAACACACCGGCAAACACCTCCGTGACCTGAAAAAGAGGACAGAAAAGCAAAATTACGGGCCACTGATGGCCCGGGCACCGTCTGGGGGAGCGAGAGAGCAAGAGACTGTTCCCGCTCCCCTCGCCCCCTTTTAAGGGGGGGGCGCAGGGCAGACCAGTCAGAACCAGCCTGCCCCAAACGTCATGGGATCGCGCTGAACCAGAAGCACTAAAGTGCTTCCGGTTCACGCCTCCACCGGCACAGCCATTGGTTGCTCCGGGGAGGTGGGGCGCCGCGTCATCAGTGCGCGCGGTGACCCCCCACCTCCTCCGAGCCCCGGGGACCGGCGCGACCGCCATAATGGCGGCACGCGCGAGGTTCGCGCTCCGCCTTGTCCAGGAGCCTCACCAGAAACTGCAGGAAGTAGGCACAGAGTAGAGACGCGCCCGTCACCAAAAATTACTTTGAAACGAAAGACTCACGGCCTCATGATATGCATTGCAGGGGATATAAGAGAGGTGATAGATATCCAGCAACATAAAGTGCTGAGGAGTCAGTCACTTGTCAAACAAGCTTTAAAAACTGGGTGGGGCTGGAAAAGAGTCAGTCACATGCGGGACAGGCTGGTAGCTGTAAAAGGCTGGGAGAGAGTCAGTCACTCACCTAAGACAGACGTGTGTTGCTAGTGAGTGAGTTACATGGCAGACAGGCGGGTAGCGCTAGGATAGTGGGCCAGTCAGTCACAAGCTCGGGTGGCCGGTGCTGCTGAAAGCCAGCCCATTGGGGCTGCGTAAGAGTTCTTGGGTTCCGGAGTGGAGTGCTACTCGCCGAAAATGCTTCGAAGCCTCGTCAGGGGTAGTAAGCACTATATAAATACAAATACAGCGTTAAAGCTCGAGGCTCTCACTATTAAACAAACGGGGCTCATCTGACATGTGACCCACTCTCCCAGAACTATAGCGCCTACAAAAGGCACTGCCCCCTTCAGATTCATGCATTTTCGGAATCACGCGGACATCTTCCCCCTCGACCAACTCTTACTCCAGAGTTCATTTTTGTTGTTGATCTACAAAAACATTAAATACCGAGAGGCAGTTACCTCCTAACACTGTCTCCATTCACTGTGCACTGGGCGCTACACAGGAAAGTTCTGGAACATCACGACATGGCCAAACCACAGCTCACCTCTTCAGGTCGGCTCGTGCATGGGCTCTAAGATCCAAGCCGGACCCTTGGCTCAGCTCTCCCTATTAATTTGCTTGCTCAACTGCCCTTTAGCCTCTGCTTTCATTCTAGTGTTTTTATTTTTTCTTGACATATTGTTCATTTGCCCCCCATTTTTCTATCCGCTCTTTCTTCTGCCTGTTTCAACTCGCCTCACATCTACCCCCCCACTCCTTTCCCCCCTTTTGCCTTGCTTCTTCCATCTCTTTCGCTTCTCTCTTTTTCCAGGCAGGAGTCTGACAGACGTTTTTGGGCAGAAGCTAGTGATGGCATTCCCCGTTATGGTCCACTGAGTTGGTGCCCTCCCCTGTGCCACCGCCCACTCTGCACATGGTTAGAACCAGCTCTAGTGTTATATTTGTAGAGCAACTGAATACGCCCAGCAAAGCTTCAACACGCCTTCAGGGAGGGCGAGTGAATTACTTTTCCGTTTGTGGTGCATGGTTGGTGGTGCGTTGGTGCGCAGTGTATCCTGTGGGTAGAATGTTTGGTGTTGCCTGTGAGGTTATGAAGTGTCCTCCAATCACGTTGTAGCGAGTTTGTGGCAGCACTTGAGCATGAGGTGAAGCAGACAGATGGGGAGAGGCAGGGTCTCATTTGCATATACTCGTCATTCTCATCTTTTCATGCTTGCCAACCTCCGGGATATTGCGTGGGAGACCATTATAGTGCTTGGCAAGTTTCTTGTGGGATTGTAGCCTTGCGGGTCAGTTTGTGAGTACAAAAATACCCAAATAACAATCCAGGCTAGAAGCAATAGAGCCGTATGAAAAACAGAGTTTAGTCTATTAACTTGGCTCACAGTCAGTCGCGGGTCGCAATACTCGGAAAATAAAATTTAAACTTACCTGACCGGGTTTGCGCCGCCTCTGCTCCTGGGCCGCGCCGCCTCTGCTGAACAGGAACAGTCAGGCATGCTCCCTAGTCCCTCCCCTCCTGTCAGCCAATCACAACGCTGCAATGGCAGCATTGTGATTGGTGGGGAGTCCCTAACCAAACAGTCAGGGCACTCAGAGTGGTGCAAGCCACTCCTCCCCGACCTGCCTGCCCTCAACCAGGCAAACCCTTGCTCCCACCCGCCCCCAACCAGGCATACCACTGCTTTCTACTTTCTCGCAGCGCGAGAAGCAGAAAATAAAATGGTATTTAAAATACCATTTTATTTTCTGCTTCTCGCACTGCGAGAAGCAGTGGGCGGCGCTCCAACACCCTAATGGAGTGGCCGCCACTGATTGTTAATGCCATGTGGTGTAGCATGGGTTACATGTTCAAATACAATTGGGGTAATTGGTGGTTGCCTAGTAGTCCACGTGGGGTATGTTCACTGGGTGAAGTTCCTTGTAGGAAATTGACATTATAATTGAACTGAGGATGGACACAATTGGATGGGGGGTGTAGAATCTCACAAAGGGCTGGAAATAACACCTACTGTAACACTTGTGCAGAAGTCATTACTCCGCAGCCCAGGAGAATCCAGGCTATTAGGGACATTGTACAATCTACAGGGGGCTTGAGGGACAGAGGATTGCCACTGGGCACCATATATGACGGTCATCAAATTAAGGTGGAAGCTCAGAAGGTGAGCACAATGCAGGTACAACAGCTGCCATTGCAAACCAAAGGCCCGGCTGCAACCAGGGGCACACAAATGTTGTAGGGAGTTACCAATCCTGCCCACTTTCTGCCCCAGTCCTCCCCATAGGGTGCCCTTCGCACCATGTAGTTGGTAGCAGACATGGTTGCTGGTGAGTCCAGTTGCAGCCCCCAGGGACACTTCAACAGTAATAAGCAAACATTCTAAGGAGTATATTTTCAAACATTCAGTGCTGCGTTAGCGTCACAAAAGTGACGCTAACCAGCACAAAATGGTTTCTTTGTAATTTACTTTCCAGCGCAAAACTTGTTTTGCGCTGGAAGGTACCATAAAAGTAGCGCAAGGCAGCATGAAGCACTGCTTTGCGTTACTTAGCACCAAGGGGGAGTTACATGGGTGGTACATGGGCGTTCCCATGCAGCTGCCCATTCCTTTTGATGCAACACCCTATCTACAAAGAATTGTAGACAGAGTTTAGCACCACAAGTTAACGTCATTTCAAAGGAGGCACTAACAGGAGAAATGTTTTTATTTCTCCTTTTCCAACTTTGCATACGTGCTTCACTGTGCAGCACACTTACAAAGTAGGAAAAGCTTTTAAACGTGTCTAGGCATGGTGTTTTGTACTAAAAGCGTATCCTTCCTGTACAAAACCTATGCTAGACTCACACACACACCCTAGATCTATGGAGCTAAGGTGTGTGCGTGGCACTCAGCAGCTGAAATCAGCACCGGCGCAAGGAAGAGGGGAGGAGAGAGCCATATCTCTGAAGATGTGGCGCTCTCCTGCTCCCTCCCTGTCATGCAACGCAGCGTAGCCTCTTTGGGTGCTGAACTGCATTGTGTGTCTTTTTTTTAAATCTGCCCCTTAGAGAAGTAACAATCAAAAGGAATTCAGCTCGTACATCATCAGTATAGAGAGTGTCGACTTAGATTCAGCAACACTTATAGATCAACACTTGGACTATGAGTGCACACTGGACCATACCCGTGTACTGGTCAGCCGTGATCATGAGTTGTCTCTGTCTGTTTCGCTAAAGAGTGTACTATCCTGTGTAGGCTCTCTTTGTCCAAACACTGATGGTTCTGTAAATGGGTGGTCATTACACAGTCAAGTAGCTAAGTCGGATCATTGACAGAAGGACTTTGTTGGCCGATAAATGTGACAGGAGTGGGGGCAGATACTTCCATGCAACTGGCTTCAAATGTATCAAGGAACTGCTCAAGATATTCTGGATCATCACATTCAATGGCCCTGCCATCAATATTAATGATCATCAGGACAGGGTCAAGCAGACCTTACTTGATGTCCCAGATGTCCAGACATGGACGTTGTCAAAAGAATCATCTCTATTTCACATATGCGTCTTATCCTATTCTTATCCTGCTCAGGTATGGACGTTGTGAGATCAAGAAGGAAAGGACCACTGTTATGCTCAGCATCCATTAAAATGATTCTTACATGTTGATGCCAAAGAAGGTGTACCATTACTGAGTGAAGAGTGTTGATTCTGGATGAATGTTTGGGGCGGATATGATGGGCTTTGAATTTCAAGGGGTTCAGGAAAGATAACGTTCAGCAACTGAGGTATCATATTCCACTTTCTCAGGTATGCCATAAAATCTCACACTGTTCAGTCCGGATCACGACTTGTTAATTTACACTTCAGATTTCAAATGTCCTTTCCCCAGTCTGCTACACTGTTCAGTTTCTCTTCTACTGTTCTAAGTCACTGATCTTTGCATATTGACTTCCTCTCCTCAGACATCTCCATGACATTTGGCTCCATTTTACCTATGACAGCCCTGATTGAGAGTTCTTTCATGAGGGTGTCAATTGTGACAACAGGGGCATTACACATTTCCATGGATGAGGATTGCTCTCCCCTGCTAGAGCTTCATAAAACAACAGCTGACTAACTGACCAAAAGGCAGATCCATAGCAGGACTGCAATGAGTGCTAAAAACTCAAACTGACGTTGATAGGTCACAAATTGAATAAAGGTATCGGGTCTGGCTGCAAATGTGGAAAGTGAGTGTCAAGAGAGCCCAGAGATGTCAAGTCCTTGCACTGGATCTACCCAAGTTCAGAGGTATTTTGGGCCACATTTATGGCAAAGTAACGCAACACAGCGCAGCAATTCACATTGCTATGCTGCAATGTGTTACATGGCAAGGGCAGGAATGTGGCATATTTGAAAGAATACAATGCATTCCTGTCCTTGTCCCTGCACTGGTGCCATTTTCGATGCCTAGTGCCAACGCAGGCACCTTGCACCATGGTGGAAGGGTGCCTGCATGCAGACAGGATTGTTTATGTACAGGAAGGAAACTTTTCTGCACAAAAACAATCGTGGGAGAAAAATTCTTCTTTCTACATGTGCTGCAGGATGCACCACACATAGAAACCGGAAGTAACAAGGAGCAGTAAAGATTTTTCTTCTCGTTACGCCTCACCTGAGAAGGGATATCATTTTGGCGTATTCCCAGGTATTCCAGTTCTGGTAAATATGGGAATCTGTCAAAAGCCATAGGAGTTGCATGAGAATACCCACGCAATGTCCAGGGAATGCCTCGCGGGGGCAGAGTAAGGCAACACAGCTATTTGCACTGCATTGCTTTACTCAAGGTTTATGAAGCCACTCAAGCCATGCAAGGTGGCCTTGTGTGGTTTCATAAATCTCTTTTTTGAGTTGCGTCGCTCTTGCACCATGTTGCGTAGTACACAAGCAACACAATGGGCCTCGTAAATATGCCCCTTGGTCTAAATGGATAATTAGGGCTGTAAAGCATCTTGGGAAATGAACTGTAGTACAGAAACGGAAGCCTGTGCCACTGCTGGTGAGTACAGCTCTAGTGCATTGTCAGTGGTCAATGATACAATGATGATAGCTTGCAGTACACCTAATTGGCTTTTGTGATATACAGTACTCAAGTGACATGCTATTCCAGTGTAGACAAGGGACAGTGATGTTGCAGCCTGGGGAGTGGGCAGCTGTAAGCTGACAACACAGACAAAATGCATGTGATTCGCAGATTGGTCAGTAATATAGTATCATTTTTCTGTAGGCTATTTCAATATGCTTGTGGTTGCTGTCAGTTCTACCAGTGGACCACACTGCACCTGCATTCCCCATCCCTCCAGATGCCAGAAAACTTGGCTGGATCAGAATATAACTTTGATGGGTCTGCCCTCCCTGGGCATCGAAAAAGGTTTATCAACTGGTGAGTATTGTGTATCACCTTCTGGGCCACTGTCTCCAGTCTATGTGTTTCTATTTCTGGGCCACTGTCTCCAGTCTATGACCCACTCAGTCCATCTTGTGGCTTCAGTTGGTGTAGTGCAATAGGTAATTGCATCTCCCAGTTTTGCACCATCAGCAGCAGATCCACTGTTGTCTCTGGTGTTCTGGGGTTGATGATGGTTGCCTGAGGCGTGGAGACTAAGGGGCATATTATCAAGGGCTTTATCGCCCTATTAGCAAGCTGTCTCTAACTGGCGTTAGCGACAGCTTTTAGGCGTTAGCGGGCGGGATTCACATCGCCTTGCATGTCAGCGATAATTATCGCTAATGACATGCAAGGAAGGCGTTCCCTACTAAAAGCGACTGGAAACAGTCGCTAACTCCACTACCCCCTATTAGCAAGGCAGGCGAAGCGATAAAATAATTCGCGCTAAGCGCGTTTATCGCTATATTTTATCTCCTGCTAGTGAGGATGACTTACCTGTTTAAAGTATAGGAGGTGGATTCTAATGCTGAATCCACCTTAGCGATAATGCGAGAATATCGCTGCTTTTCCAGCGATATTCTCACATTTTGCCGCTATTGCTGGAAATGTTATCGCTATGGAGATAAACCTTGTTAATAGGGTGTTATCTCAGCGATATTTTCCAGCGATAGGCGGCGTTAACCAAAGTCGCGCTAAGCGTGGTTAGCGATAAATATCGCTATTCCTTGCTAATATGCCCCTAAATTGTGCAATCTGGTTCCTGCTTAGAGGGCAAGGTGGTAACACGTTTGGCCTAGAGCCTCTGAGCCGCTAGTAGGGTTTCTGTGAACTGCGTGGGCTGGTGCCAATCACTGAAATGTCATGGTGGTTGTTGTCACCACTAACTTTCTCTAATCATACCATTGATCCCCGATGGTGTAGATTCAGTCCAATTATCATCCCAGCCTCAGGAGCAAAATCAGGGATTGGCCATTTCAACTTATGGCCAAAGCCCCACCTTCCATCAAAATTCAATTCATAGATCATGTATCATCTCACAGTCCGCATTAGTAGAGTAGTAAAGGTTATATATTGTGTGTTACTAACACCAGTACTACATGACTGGTGGTTGTGGAATCACATTTGCCTCTTCAGCTTCACTAACGGGAATCATACCATACACAGTTTCTGAATTGTCCAGGCTACATCTGTGATACTAATGTTGTGTGTAGAGATAAACAAGCAACAAGCAGGCAAAGTGTACGATTTACACTGGGCTAGAAGACCTGGGTTTCATACTCATTACATGAACTTGTACTTGCTTGCGAGGCATTCCAAATTCTTTACGTGTGGGACAGAGTGCTCTCTACTATGCCTAGTAAGGATATTGATATTGAAACTCACAGATGGGTTTCATGGCCCTTCAGAGGAATGACGTCAAAGGGCCTTTTTCTTTTGTGAGGTTATTTAACTCTGAGGTTGTTACAATGCCTTTTCAATATTTCTTAAGAGTATTTTATTCCTTATAATACATCGTCAAACAATCACCTCCTTCCACCAACTTACTTTTAAAACTTTGCCCGCGGTTTCCATTCCTGAAAGATACCTGGTAATTGCTTTGTAGAATAAATGTAGAGTAGGTGGTGTCAGAATAAGTGAGCCAACATGCAGCTTGTAATCTGTTATAATAGCAATTAAATGTAATTATGGAACTGACTTTCAAGAGAGTTCTAGCTCAGAATATGCAGATGCATTCCTGCTGTCATGTAATTAACTCCAAAAGTGCAAGCAACAATTAACCATATCTCTTTATTTTTTAATGATTATGACTTTACAGGTAAAACTATATCAGAAGAAAGAGAGGTGAAAAGTTAATAAGTCCATTGCTTAAACCGATGTTATTTTGCTCAGGAATCTTCCTTTTAATCTGTCTGCTGGCTCTGGTAGGAGGTATTGTCTTTTGAAAAGCATTTGCTTTTACTGGGGCAGTTTCCTGCAAGCCTGGCTCTTAGCCATGTCGAAATCGCAGTAATTAAGCCAGTGTCCTTTCCCCTCTCCAGTGATAGTAAGTCACTTTATGTGAAACTGCAGACAGGCGTTTTACTTTATTGACTGCCCTTGCTGCTATCTCTGTTTTGGTAACAGTTGAGTCTTTTTTTAGTTTTGATTGTTTGCCTAAAGCAATTTCAGAGGCTCTAGCAAACATGCGGTTGGCTTCTGACAACAGATGTCTCTAAGGGGGCTTGTCTATTGTGAAAGCTACATGCATGGAACCGCATCAAAATGCATAATTTAACATCCCAAGTTTGGACAGCACACAATTCTGCTCACACAAACGGTTTGACGTAAATGTCAACGTGAAAGCATTCCCTATGCTGGGAAAAGAGGTGATTAAAATCTTACAGTTTGCCAACGCAGTTGTACGTGTTTGAAATCAAATTTATTTTGTGCTTATGTTATATTACAATTAAAAACAAAAACAGCTTACCACATAAAATCAGACATTTACCTATTGTAGCGTTTCTTAAAGTCGGTAGCATTGTTCTTTCAGTTGCTATATGTGGTACGTATACTAAATATGCTCATTCATATCTATATGTTCTTCAAGAGTAACTGTGTAATATGGTACAATATTGCCATCAAGGGGTTCTGATGACATCATAAGCCACGAGTGGTCTGTAAATGTCACCAGAACCCCGACATGACAATACTAGACCGTATTATAAGTTCCCTATTTGTGTATTTTTTATACATGCTTATCTTTGAAACAGTTAGCTTTAAAAAAACTGTTCTTTTCAAAGTGTAGATAATAATGGGCACTGGTTGGAATTGGAATGTTTTGGTTTCGTTTAGCTTTCATGCATAACTTGATGTTAAAATAATAAATAATGGTGGGGACCAGATAATTTATGCAATGTTGTGGTTGCAGCATTTACCAAATAATTTTGGTCATACGATAAATCGCCACTGGGCAGTTATAGTGAGAACTACTGACAAGAAGTCGCTCGGGAATCCTTCATTTCAGTAAGAGGTTTGTCAGGTAACATCCGACTGGGAGGGAGACTTCCTGCAACTACCTTCATACACACATTCCATTCAATAACCCAGCCACCCCAAACTTCTTTATTTCATTTCATTGCAACACATCTCCCTCCCTTAACATCAACAGGGAAATGTTACAACAGTGTATCCATGACAGAAAGATACATGCTAAGAGAATAACTGGAAAGCAACAGAAAAAAATATATCCTAATATAAATCAAAATTAAAACAAAAACACAAAACAAACAAAAACACAAGACAAAATCCTTGCACTGATGGTAAACTAAAGCATCACTCTAACTAATGCAACAAAAACTCATCAAATTTCCTCAGAATCTTGAGCTCCTTCGAATCATGAAGAACGGTGGATTTGCTCTCATCTTCATTAAACCCCTTTGCTTTGCACTCTTGCTTCATAAGTTCCCTTCATTCAAATCCACACGGAACTCTCACCACCTTCTTGTGAGTCCAAACATTGCCATCACTCAATGAAAGCCTGTATTGATTCACCCTTCTAACTTGGAGAGGACGAGAAAACTTGGATTCACACTTGTTCATACTGTGTCCTTTTAACACATGATCCCAATCTCCAACCACATAATCATCCTCTTTCCCCTCTGCACTCTCCAAAACAGCTGTTTTCTCTCCATTCCTTTAGACAGCAATTCCCGGCATTTGCTACCTCTCATCAATTCAAAACGAGTTTTTCCAGTCATGTAATGAGGTGTAATGCTATAGGACCAAATGAATTTTTTGACCGCCCTTCTACATTCCACTTAATCACTCAAAGCCAACTGCAAACCCTCTTTCAATCAATCAATCAATCAATCAGAGAATTGTAAGCGTGCTACTCACCCGTGAGGGTCTCAAGGCGCTGAGGGGGGGGGGTCCGCAGATCTGTTTAGCCGAAGAGCCAGGTCTTGAGGGTCTTCCTGAAGGTGTTCAGGGAGGGAGCGCGTCTGATGTCTGCCTGTAGCTCGTTCCAGGTCTTGGCTGCAATGTGAGAGAAGGATCTTCCGCCTGCTCTGGCTCTGTGGATGCACGGGGTTTCGGCCAGTGCGAGGTTCGAAGATCGGAGGTTTCTTTTGGGTACGTGGAAGTTGATTCTGTCGTTGAGGTATTTGGGTCCGTTGTTGTGTAGGCATTTGTAGGCGTGAGTGAGGATTTTGAAAGTGACTCTTTTCTCCACGGGGAGCCAGTGGAGACTTCGTAGGTGTTGGCTGATGTGTTCGTGTCGGGGGATGCTGAGGGCGAGTCTGGCGGCGGTGTTATGTACTGTCTGGAGTTTGCGGAGTAGGGACTTGTTGATGCCGGCGTAGAGTGCGTTTCCATAGTCCAGTCTGCTGGTGATGAGTGCGTGGGTGTCTGTCTTCCTTGACTCAGGGGAGATCCACTTGAAGGTCTTGCGGAGGATGCAGAGGGTGTTGAAGCAGCTGGAGGTGACGGCGTTGACCTGTCGGTTCATGGAGAGTGATGAGCCGAGTATGATGCCGAGGTTCTTGGCGTGGTCTGAGGGGGTAGGTGGGCTTCCGAGGGCGGTCGGCCACCAGGTGCTGTCTCATGCAGAAGGGGTGGTACCGAGGATGAGGACTTCTGTCTTCTCGGCGTTGAGCTTCAGGCAGCTGTTGGTCATCCAGACTGCGACGTCTTGCATTCCTTTCTGGAAGTTGAGTTTGGCAGTGGTGGGGTCTTTGGTGAGGGAGAGGATGAGCTCAGTGTCATCGGCGTAGGATACGATGTTGAGGCCGTGTTGTCGGACGATGGCTGCGAGGGGGGCCATGTAAATGTTGAAGAGGGTGGGGCTCTTTCCGCATTCTGTTCCACCTCTTGATATGACCATTACCTTAGGGATAATACAACAACGAACAAATGTGCTCCACACCATATTCCATTAAAAAAATCTCTCATGGGTTCAGAAATAAATTGGAACCATTGTTGAGATAATTAATCCACTGCTACAATGGCATACTTCGTACAATTTCCCAAAACATGCTATGGACGTATGACATCAATCGCAATCTTCTATCATGGACCATCCGATTTGTCAGTAACCACAGGGGGATTTTCTGAGACTTGTAGCTCTATTCACAGGGTACATATTCTCTGATGTTCCTCTCTACCTCAGGGTCAACACTAAACCACCAATACTCTGTTCTGACGTGCCTTTTGGTGGCACTCATACAAATGTGTCCCTCATGAGCCAGCTTCATCACACATTCTCTGAACACCGATAGCACCAACAACAAATCACCTCTCATCATATCACCACCTACAACTGATAACTCCGCACTCACTCGACAGAAACACTCTGCATTCTCAGAAGCCTTCCCTTTCACTGTTCACTGTTGACGAAGATTCATTTCTACTTCTGGGAATACCACACCAGCCTTAGCAGCACCCATCCATTCCTCATGAGAAATTCTGCCTTCTGTGACCACATTCACATTGGCTACCAACCACTCACTCATCCTGCTTGTCCTCCACGTTCAAACTTCCAGTAACTGGCAACCAGGACAAACAATTGGCCAAAACATTCCTCTTTCTAGGAACATGCTCCATCCGATTGTTGCACTCCAACATCCTGATCATCCAACATGCTATTCTAGCAGAGGCTCTTCCTCCTCTCTTGGCAGAAAAAACAGTCACCAAAGGGTGATGGTCCGTACAAATCGTGAACTCAGTTCCCCATTGAAATGACTCAAACACCATCAAGCAGCTAACGCCTCTCTCCCAATGGTGGAGTAATTTTTCTCTGCTTCCCTCAGTGGCCTGAATGCATACGCAATCATAACCTCTTTACCATTACTTTTTTGCAGTAACACCGGACACAAACCCAGCAAGCTTACATCAGTGGTAATCATTGTGACATCATTGATGTCAATGGTTTAAGTGGTGGAGGAAATGCAATGCTCCTTTTTCATTCAATAAACTAACCCTAACATTTCTCACACCAGATAAACTTCTCATTCTTCAACATAAGTTTTTGCAAGTACTTGGTTTTATCTGCAAAACCGTGAATAGTATTCTGCCAGATCCAAAAATGATCTCAACTGATCCTTCCTTGCTGGAGAAGGAGCTTCTTCTATGGCAGAAACCAATTTCATTTTAGGGAAAATTCTTCTCCAAACCAGTCACTCTAATCTTACATTTCTTTCTTTTGATTGTCAAACCACTCTTTTTGCAGAATTTCTAACACCATCTTCAAAGCCAGATTATGTTCCATCATATTTTCTCCAAACACAAGGATGGCATCCTGAAAATAAGTAACGTGGGGTGTGCCTTTCAACAGATGATGCATAGCATGTTGAAACACTGCAGATGCTGAGGCTAACCCAAATGACATTCTCTTGTATTTGTAGGCACACTCTGGCATAACAAAAGCTGTCAACAGATTAGAATCCAGATGTAACACTATCTGATGGTATGCTGAATGTAGATCTAACGTGGAAAACATCTTCGCCTCCTTAATAGTAGTAAGCATTTCACCAATGTTGGGCAGAGAATGTCTATCCATCCAGATCACAGCACTCAAGTCATGCAAATCCACACACAAGTGCAAATCACCGTTACCCTTCTTGGCAATTACTACAGGAGCCAAACATTTGCATGCGTCTATCAGTTTAATTATTCCCTCATCACACAGCCTTTGCAATTCCTAGCGCAACGGCTCTCTTGTGATGAGTGGGACACTACGTGACTTGTGAGTCTTGGGACTCGACCCTTCCTTCAATACAATTTTATGCATGAACCCCTTGAGGATACCGGGTTTGTCATTGAACACCAAAAGATATTCTTCTCCAAAAGGTACATTCTCCACTTCACACGCTTTTGATTACACCCCAATACTTGATCTGGGTGATTATGATCCAACTGTATAAACAAATCCCTTTGTTGGGGCCCCCCCAGCAGACGGGAACCATCTTTGGCAAAATAAACTTTGGAAGGCACAACTTCCTGTTGAGACTCTAATTGAGCCTAAATAAAACCCAACAACTCTATGGGTTTATTACCATATGCTACCAACTTAACCTCAGGTGCCTTCAACTCATGATTGGAAAATGTGTTGAAATATTCTTCCCCATTAAGAGTATATCTGGCTCCAGAATCTGCCATTAATTTTACACTTACTCCATCAATTTAAATTTTACAAAATAGATTATCTTCTATAGCACTTCCAGCCTGTTGTATTTGCAAAATTATGTCCGGGGTCTCCTCTTCATCTCGAAGTAATTCCACACTGTTCATAGAACTTTTGTTTTTCTTACTCCACTCACTCTCCCCGACATCCTCTGGCAAAATACCCTTTAACTTTACATCTCCTGCATATTTGACCAATAGCAGGACATGACTCATCAGTTGCTATATCACCCTTCAACCCACATTTGTAGCAGTTCACTACTCTTTTGTCCCCATATTTCATGGTTCCAACATCATCTTCTCCTTTTGACTTTTGTGCATCCTTTTCAACCACTTCTACTTGATCTTTCATCGATAACTCCTTTCGACCCTCAGACCCTCATTGGTGATTTTTGCTCTATTCATCATATCAATAGCCATTTGTAAAGGTAACCCTTCTGTGCTCAGTAACCTTTCTTGCCCCTTTTCATTATTAACCTTCAGCACCAATTGGCCCCTTAGCATTTCATCAAGCAGACTCTTATAATTGCAAGTGGCCGCAAGTGATCTCAGTCAAGCTACGTAACTCTAAACAGATTTGCTTGGGAATTAGCTAATCTTTAGGAACTTTAATCTTTCCACTACTTCGCTTTTCTTTTTTCCAAAATTCAAATTCAATTTCTGAAACATTGACTCATATTCATCCACCTCCTCATCTTCATTTCCTCATCCTCGAGAGGCGGAGTATATTTTAATACTCTCCTTCCTTCTACACCCAGACAATGCTTGAGCATAGGCAATTTCCTAGATACCATAAAAATATCACCACCCACGGCTTGGGCATAGGCTTCCAAATCCGTCTCTCCAATGTTCCCAGGGTACAACTTATTCCCCTGGGGTATAGAAAAAAATGTATGTACCAAAAACCCTTCCATAGTGCTGATACAAAACCATATAGCAGTGCACTAATCCAGAAGACATGTTATCCCAGACAAAACACTAGGAAATGCAGCCCTCCACAAAATTCTGAAACAGTTTTCACCTGTAATCTCAACTATGTATAAAGTCTGATGAATTGGTCTGAGTAGCAGATATTTTACAGTGTGACTATCATGTCCTGTTACAATGCAACAAGGAAGATGAAGTCACGAGATTGCAGACAACGCACAACAGCATGCTACGAGAGTCTGCCACAATCCAGTGTGAGCACGCACAAACACCTACAGAGGAGCATGACAAAGCTCGAAGAATGCAGCTGTGCATGGATGCACATAATGGCCTGTGACTCCCTGTTAGAAATGGGATCTCTAGTTGGCAAGGGTTTGCACCTTTGTCCAAGTAGGGACCCTTCTTCCTAGTCAGGGTAAGGGAGTTACACTCCTAAAATAACCCCTGCTCACCCCTTGGTAGCTTGGCACGAGCAGTCAGGCTTATTCTAGAGGCAGTGTGTAAAGCATTTGCACATAACCAACAGTAATATAATGTAAGCACTACAAAAGGACACCACACCAGTTTAGAAAAATATCCAATATTTTTATATACTCAAAGACAAGCCCAATTACGACAAAAATCCACAATACAGTACTTTGAAAGTGATTACGTTGCAAGATAACTTCTTCTTTGCGGGAATAACACAAAAGCAAAGTTCGTACGAGTCGGTAGCCCCGTCCGGGTCTACCGCGATGCTGAAATACACAGAGTCCAACAGTTCCAGCCGACCGCGTCGCTACGGGCCAGCAGAGTCGTGAACAGACTCAGTCACAGTACCTTTTCTCGTTGTGGCGGGCACGGAGTGTGCGAGCCGGTCGGCGTTCGTCGCGGTGCAAAGCGGAGCGGTGCAAGGTGCGGTGTCCCTCGATGCGGTGCAGGCAGCGGCTCGATGAGCGTCGTGCAGACGGAGTCGGTGAGTCCAAGGCGTGCGGTGTAGGGCGAGACGGTGTACGATGCGGTGCTGACAGGTTGCGATGCAGGCGACCAAGCCGGAGTGCGGGAGCTGGCGTCGGACAGCGGTGCGAGTCGGAGCGGTGCGTCGCAAACGTGTGAGCGGTGCCCCAAATGCGATGCGGTCACGACTGTTGAGCCAGTTGCAGCGACAGCGTCGGTCTGGTCCAGCTGGCACAGTGAAGCGATGCGATGCGAACTGCGGTGCCCACAGGTCACGGTGCAAGCAGCGGCTCGGTGGCGATGGCATCGGACGTCGTCGTCAGTGAGACCAGGGTTGCGGTGCGAGATGCGGACGGTGCGGTCTGCGGTGCAAACAGGACACCGGGCCAGCGATGGAGTCGGTTGACGGAGTAGGTTGCGGTTCCCTTCCTCTGTGGCAACTGAAACAGCGTTCCAGAAGCGTACCCAGAGGCTTGTGAAGTCTTTGCAGTCCCTGAGACTTCTTAACAGGAGGCCAGCTCGGTTTCAGGCCCTTGGAGATACTCAGCACAAGTTTGTAGAAAGTTCAGTCCAGTTCTTTCACTGCCCAAGACAGAAGCAGCAACTGCAGGCCAACCTAACAAAGCAGTCACTCAGCAAAGGGGCAGTACTCCTCCTAGCAGCTCTCCAGCTCTTCTTCTTGACAGGTTCCTTGATTCCAGCGAGATCTAAATTCATGGGGTCAGGGCCCCAATATTTATATCCCAAATTCCTTTGTTCTCTGAAGGCAGAGAGGCCTTTGCCTGGCCCAAACCAGTTCTGGTCAGTCTTGGAGCACTTTGTTGACAAGCCTCCGTATTTCCTTTCAGGGTGCAGGCCAGGGACATCAGACGCACCACAGGAGGTGGAGCCAGCATTGTGGAGGGAAGGCCCAGCCCTATTCAGGTCCCAGGTGTACTCCTCCCACCCATCTACAAGTAGATCTGGCTATTCAGCCCTGTGCTGACTCACCCTCTCTCCTGGCATCCCCAGTCCCTGTCACTCACACTCCTGACACGGAATACACAACCTAGCAGAGGCAGGCTTGGATGGTTAGACAAGAAAATACCCACTTTCTAAAAGTGGTATTTTCGAACACGGAATGTTAAAACCAACTTCACTAAAAGATGCATTTTATCATTTGGAGTCCAGGCATACTAAACTCGAATTTCTACCATGTTCCCTGGGTCAGTTAGGATTATAAGCTGTAATAATCAAAACTGCCCATTCTGGCCTATGGGGAACAGGTAGCCTTGCAATAGTGAAAAACGAAGTAGGCTGTATTTCACTATCAGGACATGCCACACACACCAGGGCATGTCCTACCTTTCACATACAATGCACCCTGCCCACAGGGGTACCTTGGGCCTACCTTAGGGGTGACTAACATGTAGAAAAGGGAAGATTTAGGGACTTGCAAGTGTGTGCACTTGCCAAGTCGACATGGCAGCCCCAGGCTGCGCACAGGCTCCGCATTGGCAGGCCCGAGTTACACTTTACGGGCTGTTTGCGTGGGTGGCACAATCCAGTGCTGCAGCCCACCAACAGCATTTGATCTATAGGCCCTGGCACTCCCAGTGCACTTTACAAGGGACTGACACATAGATCAAATAGGCCAATCATGGAAATACCAATCCATAACACATTTTATACAGGAGCACTTGCACTTTCCCACTGGACAGCAGTGAGGAAAGTGCGCAGAATCGTTACACCAGCAAAAACAGAGTCAAAACCAGGAGGTCAGAAAGCAAAAAGTCAGGGGAAATACGCCAAAAGATGCCAAGTCTAACACTCCCACTGGCGAAATCTCAGCTGTAGGTAAATATGCTGCAGTAGCAGACAATGGCTGAGATGGTACCCACTGACAAGTACAGTCTGGTCCAGAGTCAGACACCCATTCCTCCCGATACGACGGAGGCGGGGAGCTCTCTCTTCAAACTCTAACAGGCAAAATAAACATCACAGGAGTCAATGTTGAACACAGCAGGGCCAAAATAAAAGTCACATTAGTCAGTGAATAACACAGCAGGGTCTTTTTGCAGCTCCCCTCTCAGTCAGGATAGTGTTTTCCCCATCACCAGCGAAATGATGTGGCTCAGGAATCCTTCAGTTAAGTAAAAGGTTTATTATGTTACATCTGACCGGGAGGGAGACTTCCTGCAACTGCCTTCACACACACATTCCATTCAAGAACTCAGCCACCCCAACCTTCTTTATTATATAAGATGCAATAATAAAGTTTCCTTAGGAAAAGCATTTTTGGCTTGCTAATAACTTTGGCACCATTTGACAAATCTTCACGAATATTTCCCCCAAAAAATTAATCTACCTCATCTCGTCCCTGGATGGGTTTCAGGGTGATCTACCAAGTGGGTGCCGAAAAAAAGGGAATCCTAAAACATATTTGTCTCATTCTTTCTTCTATAGGAAAATTGAACAGTGATACAGCAAAACCCGCTGAACAGAATTACACTAAATTTAGTAGAAAGCTGGATCTTGATCCAGAAAGCATGCTTTTTGTAATTTTGTGTAATTCCACTCAGTAGTTTTTGAGAAATTAAGGTACAAATTGTGTGTATATATCATGCCACAAAGGATCAACAGATCGAACAAATCAAAAGATTTGATCTGATTGGCTGCCTCCACATCAACAAAGATGTGAGGACAGCCATTTTAGGACTTATGTAATTATTCACCTATCCTGTGAAAAACGTTAGGAAAGCATATAGGGAGGCAGGGTAGGGATACCCTGCCCTCTTAGGCATGGTGGGAGAGATTCCAGAGGGAACCCTCGCCTCGGCTAAAAACATAATGTTTTTATCCGCTCCATGAATCTGCAGAGGATCCGCTGATCCACACGCGCCGATAACAAAAGAAACACAGGACCTGTGCTCAAACACATGCCGCTCATAATCGGGTCTGTGAACAATGCAAGGACTTACACATAAACCCAGTATGGAAACCTTGTCAATATAATCAAAATAATGCAAAATGGTGCCATGGGAAACGTTCTCATAATGATCTCTTCACACTAGTGGTACCTGATCCACTGTGGGTGTAGCAGTACATCAAAAATGACAAAATAAATACATTTGCAGGCCCATAAATTTATGTCAGTGTCATATATTATTCTTACAACATCATGACACTAAGAACATTAAGCATCAGTGCAGATAGCATAAGATGCAAAATGCAGGAAGTGCTCAGTGCAAAATAACTTATATACATATATACACATTTGGCGCAAGTCCTTGTGGTAGGCCGCATTCTGCGCTTAACCCTATACTGCGAATGGCCGTCAGCATCTTACTTTATGTTATAAAAAAATAGAAATTCACTGAAAAAAACAAAGGCTAAAGTGACACTTTAGTTGGGAATTGTAATAATATGTTACTTTACATTAAAAAAGAAACCTTACTGTAACTGAAATAGCTCACTGAAAAAAAGCACAGGTTAAAGGGACATTATAGTTAGGTTAAAATGTCACTTAAAACATATCTTTGAAATAAATAAAACCACTGAAATTCACCAGTTATCGTTAGTTCAAGTAACTATAACTCGTGCTCTAAAGTAACTATAACTCCTTCCCTTGCACACACGCTTCATCGGTTGCCTAAGAGATGCATCTTTAAGGTACTTTGTCATAAACCCAATTTTCTTCCTCCATGTCTTCAAAAGTTATTCACCTATCAGGGAGCTTTGCTCCAGATCAGCTAAACTTCAGCCCAGTGCCTCATGTTCCACACTGGTGGTCTAGTTTCCTCTGGTGTCACTTCCTGAGCCTGAATTGCCCTTCCTTCTCATCTCTTCTCTGTCAGCTACCTTGCGACTTTCCATGGCCAAGCGCAAACCCAACTGTTTGTGAGTCGATCCCGTTTCTCATTGGATCTCTTCTGTTGGCGACATACAAATTCCTAAATCAATCAATTATACCACCTTTGAGATAGCTAGATAGAACATTCGCCTTACAAGTAGAAAATATTATTTTCTTTAGAAGAGTTTGAGTATAACAGTAAAAAGTAATTATATGAAACCCAAAGAATAATGGAGAGTGAGAAATTTAGTCGGTCAGCTTTATTTTTCTTAGTTTCTTTGACTGTATAATCCTCAAAATAAACCAATAAGAAAATCTCAGAAAGCTTGGCATAGTCACGCAGAAGGATTAATGGTGAGACAGATGAGGTAAAGCAAGAAATTGCTTGGCAGCAGTGGGGTCTGAAACTTAATAGCCGTCAGGGAGGTAAACAGAGCCTTTTCTGTCAACAATTCCAGCTTTGAGTGATCAAGGGTCGCAGCTTATCAGATAAAGCATTGCTACTAATTTTACCTGCAGTATAATTACCTGTTCCCCTGAGCTACCTTCTCATCCCCCTGGTGTACACATGTTCTTAGTTGATGTTTTTGGCTGCTGCTGTGCGGAACTATTTGCACAGCTAATTGAGCGGCTCCAGAAGGCACCATCCTGCAGCCTGGCACTGGCAGTGCTGGCATCCGGCAAGGCTTGCAGAGTAGAACATTGGCAGCTCGGCGATGCTGTTTCATATTTCAAGCCTCGGCCCTTCCACTGTTCAGCCGTGCTGACTTATATGTCCTTGCAATCTGCAGCTTGTCCAGGCTCTCATGTGCTTGCACCTTTTCTCACCCATCCACTAATATCTGCAGCTGGGCTTTAAAGATGGCAACACAGAGTGTGCAAGATTGTGAATTCTGATTTGATAGCGTTGAATGTTAACAACATTTGAAAATCATTCATAGTAAAATTGGACTTTTCTTGTTTTTCACCACTGTGCCCACAGGAGTGCCTAATATTTCTACTATAGAATTCAATGTGTATGAAGCTATCACATTTGCAATCTGTTACGTAGCAGCTGTTTAAATGAACTTACAAAATGGTTGGACTATCAATAATATGTGTAAACATTGACGAAGTGAGATAATATGAGCTTGCATTCCTGCCTAATGCAGCGCCAGCATGGAACAAACTTCCTCCACAGCTTGGCCAGATTACATCTGAGTTCCATTTCAGGTAGGTCCTAAACACCTGGATTTTCAGCGCATACGACTCTCTTTGCAAAACTCTGATCTGAGGTCCCTCTCAGACTATTAGCAGTCAACCAGGTTTTGAGTTCGCATCCCTGGATTCCGTTTAGCGCCATGATGCTCCTTGGAGTGACAGTCTGCGCTCCACAAATGGATTATTACATTACATTACATTTCAACCAAGATTATGTACAAGTTCCAAGTTAGACGTATGACCTTGACTTCCCACAAATGTATTAACAATGAGAAACAATGATGTCAACCATTTCCCAGTAAGAAACACATTATGACCGATTCACAAAGTTTGTTGCAAGGATTCGTTTAGTTTAGGTGCATAAAACGCTGGGAACTAATCATAGAAATGGATGGACCAGAAATGAATTCGAAAGCTACAAAAGTATTCAGAGTTCATTGGGGCCTCCAGGACACTGTGCATTGGGGCCACTGCACCTGATGCGCCATTGATAGCTACACCCCTGCATTTGTGGCTGAAGAAGGAACTTACAAGCATTCACCACTGGGACTGAAGTAAGGTTGTCCCCTAGAGACTGGCCGGGGAATGACCAATGAGAAACTAAGGACAACCCACAAGCACAGCTTTAGATTTTGACCAAATAAAGTGTCTTATGAGTGTGCCTGATGGTTGGACATTTCGTATGGGAAAAGAAAAAACATTTGATAACCAAGAAAATGTATTTTTGACAGAAAACAAAAGAAAAATAAGGTTCATCCATCTAATGCACATTTCCAATATACTTACACATTCAGAATTCCCATAGGATAGACAAGTCACAAAAACGACTTAAATGGAGAAGGAATAATCAATGAAAGCTATGCTTGTAGACTTCTGTTGCTAATCCAGGCAGGCCCTTTGGGAGAATGGAGTTTGAGATGCCCTTGATTGTTACAAATGTTCATCCAATGGTAAATGTTTATCTTTTCTGTTGCTGCGAATAAAGTTAAACAGAGCTTTATTGGGTGGTATCGCTTTCACTAGGATTCAAATCTGCAGCAAGTTAGATGCAACCCTCTGAATAAGGCATTCTCACTTAATGAGGAAACTCACGAAGGTCCGACTCAGTGGAGTCCAATAAATATCATCCCGAACACTGGTAAGAGACTTGTCACCACATTTAAAATCATGAAATTAAGGGGCATATTACCAACGGACATCATCGCTGCTTTCCAGGCGCGTAGCGCCGGAAAAGCGGCGATGACAATAGCGCGATATCAGCAATGCGCCGCTAACATGCATTATCGCATGTTAGCAGCTGTTTTCCTAACGCCTCGCCTTGCATCGCTAATTAGATGCAAAGTAGGCGTTCCGGAGGTAAAACAGCATTGCAGTACCCGCTGACACGGCTTCGCCAAATCAACAAGCCGGCAGCGGACCCGCGAAGTGCTGCCTGAACTCGCGCTGAGACCCTGTTATCGCCAGATCCTAACGTCTACTAAA
Organism: Calotriton arnoldi; assembly: GCA_963921515.1. NCBI lineage: Eukaryota > Metazoa > Chordata > Amphibia > Caudata > Salamandridae > Calotriton > Calotriton arnoldi. Next base: position 919,223 of record CAWUFW010006852.1, on the reverse strand, counting down.
AAGCAGACTTAGCAATAATATCCTATGGGGAGGTGGATTATGAAGTTTAATCCACCCCTCCGTATCAGCGAGCTCTGCCGGCATGGCTGTCCATTCTTCGCCGGAATACTTGCGTTGAAGGGGTTTTCGCCGGCTATCACTGGATTTGTCATCGCCAATGCGCAGAGCGTTGTTAATACAGCGCTATCATGGCGTATAAATCCAGTGATAGCCGGCGATAGCACAAACCGCGCTGAGCGCGTTTAGTGACTACCTGTTGTTAATATGCCCCAAGGTCTATTGGCTTTAACATGATCAGAAATCTGACCATGTTTTTTTTGCATAGAAGGTCACTGAAAGCATTTTAGGCAGCCTCAAAGTACACAGTTTGACATGACGTGATGTGAACATTAAGTATTCCACTCAAGAAACTAAACATTTACTGTGACCAGACCTAAAGAGGGACCTATGTATTAAACATCTTCCTAATGCAATTGTCAGAGAATTCAAAATGTAAAATCAACCCTACTGTATTTGGCAAATATTTCAACCTGGGCTCTGCATTAACAATGCCCCTATCAGTTATGAACAATAGAACCACTCCTTAAGTGGACTCGCATCTCTACTTTTCAATAAAAGGCTTGTAGAGAAGAAGATCAACATGTGAGCCGCAACCCCTCTCTCAGTACTGTCTTACAGCTCCTTTTCCAGTGATTACATAAGCCCCCCACAGATAGCTTTATTGTCAAGCCATGCCTAAAAACTGTGAATTTCCAAAACAACAGGGATTGTAAGAGGCAATAACCAAAATCAATGTCTACTATGGTGATCTTTATGAATCCATTTCAGAAAATACATGTCTACAGGCTTTACCCCATTATAATAACGATCTAGCCATACAGGCATATTTGCTTTATAATTTAGGTACACTGTCTTTGTCATAACATTCCTCAATAAACAGAGCATCTGACATAACTGTCTCCAAGAAACCAATCTGGTCTATAGCCTTGATCACTGGCCTTTCACCATGTTCAGCACAGGCTTACAATAATCTGTGCAATGAAAGCACTCTTTTTCAGTGGAAGCACATAACTTGCACATTAAAATCCAGTAGGAAGGAAGATCAACATGTGGGTAGGTCTTTTCTGTTGATCACATAAGGTCAGGTGACATCTGCTCTGTCAAGCCAGACATAAAAATGGGCTTGAGTCTTAAAGCCTTTGCTGAGGGTAGATGCGTTTTCATCCTATAGTAGTGCTGGCTCACTCCTGAATTCCATGAGTACCAATGTCTAATGCTTGGCTTATTCTTGGAGTTCAGGAGTTAACTAGGAGTACATCAAGAGTAAGTCATAGAAAAACCTTTGAGAATTGGGCCCACCGAGTTATTTATTATTGGGTGACTTCAGGCATTCCAAAGGCAAGCCTGTCTGCGCCTGCCCGTGGCCGGATCACGACCCGTGCTAGCCATTCTGCCCTTTTTTCATCAGGTTTTTCTATGTCTGCTGACTTTCTAAAACCCTGTAACAAGTCTATGCCGCACTGTGACCTTACCCTCTCTCCAATGGGTATTGAAGGTCCTTTATCGTGTCTCAAGTGTAAAGCCTGTTTTGGGGCTCAGTTCACACCAACTTCTGTCACAACGCAGTCTCACAGGGAGAAGGTATTGTTGAGTGGCCTCATTAATGCTCGCGCCCTCAGCAAACACGCTCAGGAAGTTCCAAATCTTATTACAGATCTTCAGTTGGACTTTCTGTTTATCCCAGAATCTTGGCTTAAATAATGGTGCAACCTTGACATTGCCCATGCTCTACCTCCTGGATATACTATTTCTAGGCAAGACAGACCTGGATTACGTGGAGGTGGCTTGACTATTATTTTCCGAGATTCCTTCCAATGTGAAACATTTGACTTGGGCTCCCTGAAGGGGGCTGAAAGTCTGGGGTTTTATTCTAAGATTGGCCCCTCCCAGTCCTTTGCAGGTGGTTTATATACCGCCCCCAGACTCAGGTTCTTCCTTCTTGGCTTCTCTGGGTGAAGCCTTAGATCCTTTTTCACTTCGATATGCAAACTTCACGTTTATGGGAGATTTTAACTTCTATCTAGAGTGTACAAACAAGCCAGAAGTAGTTAATTTTATTGATACTTTAAGTATTATTGGGTTGCATCAACTTGTCAGAGCACCTACATATACTGAAGGCCATACCCTTGATGGTGTTTGCTCTGACAACTCCAATTTGATAGTTGAGGGTCCCATGCGGCAGACTTGGTCTGACATATGCTAATTCCTTTTAAAATCAGGCTAGAGCGAGGTAACTCCCCCTCGTCTCCCTCAGTCTTAGGCCCTCCCACCACACATATCTGGGGTAAGCTGTTAACCAATTCCAGACTCCCTATATCCTTATCTAATTCCATACCTACTCTGGTGGGAAAAATAGCAGATGATGTTGGGTCCTTTATCAACTAAATTACCCAAACAGCTAGAAAATTAGCACCAGTGATTTCTTTAAAGAGAAAGCCCAAATCTCAGCCTACAGCCCCATGGTTTAAGAAGGCCCTAGCCGAACAACACATGTGTTGCAAGCAACTAAAACGAAAATGGCGGAAACCCTATAACCCGGAGGACTTGCTTATTTCAAAATGGCATTAAAAGCCTATCATAGTCAGATTATGGCTGCTAAAAAAGTTTATTTTTCCACTAAAATTCCAGAAGCTCAATCTGATCAGAAGATAATCTTTAAGATTTCTAAATCTTTTCTGAAACCTAAGGCATTGGCAAGGGAGATTCCGCCCTCCTACATGCTATGCAATCAGATTTCCTCTTTTTTCAAAGAGAAAATACTAGCTATCCAACAAGATTTCACAACTTCTACACCCTCAATAAATGATATGATGATAAATGATCCCTCGAAGGTAGGGACTGAAACTTTGTCAGCTTTTCAAGAAATCACGCAAGCCAAGTCTTGCCTGGCCATCCTGTCCTGTAAATCAGGATCACCAAATATCCCCTGCCCCCTAGGGCTCTCCACAGGGTTGTCAACATAGTCAACCCTATGATCAGTGAGATTTTGAAAAATTCGTTAGCCACAGCAAAGGTGTTGGTGCAGTGGAAGCTGGAAGTGGTTAAACCCCTGCAAAAAAGCCGCTAGCGGACCCAACAATATTATCCAATCTGCACCCAATCTCTTTTCTGCCTGCAATGAGTGACATGATTGAAAAATTGGTCAACAGCCAATTATTTGCTTGTTTGGAAAACACAACTTTACTTCATCCACTGCAGTAGGGTTTTCACTCAAAACACTCCACCGAATCTGCTCTGTTGGAAGTAGCTGACACTTTAAAACTGACTTTGGATGCAGGGAATATTGCAGTGCTTATTTTGCTAGTCTTATCCACTGTATTTGACACCATCTCCCATCACATTCTGCTCCAGCGGATCAAAGAGTGCGGGGTTTCTGGATCTGCTTTCTCCAGGATAACATTTTTTCTTACAGATCTGAGACAAACGGTCATGCTGTGGCATTTTCATCCACAGAAACAGTGTAACCTCAGGGGTCCCTCAAGGCTCATTGATGATTGATTGAATTGTGATTTGTAAAGGGCAAACTCTGGCCCGAGGGCGTCTTGGTGCTGTAGAAGCGGGTATAGCTACAGAGCTGATGGGAGTTCTTGCAGATACCCCAATATCTCCTAGTCCTGAGAGAAGAGCCAGGTCTTCAAGGCCTTTCTAAAAGCAAGTAAACAGGGAGCAGCGTTTAGTGTCAGTGGTAGGCTGTTCCAGAGCACAGTTGTGGTTCTGATAAATCTCTTTCCACCCCAGATAGTCCTCTTGAAAGGGGGGATTGTCAGGTTCATAGCAGAGCCTGAGCGAAGCGTCCTCCCTAGGATATACCATTTGAGCTTCTACTTGAATCGGACTGGCCCCAGTCTATGCAGTGATTTGTATGACAGGCAAAGACCCATAAACCTGACATGTTGTCTGACTGGTAGCCACTGGAGTTTCCTGATGGCTCCCCTGGCTGATTCATATTTAGGAATTTTAAAAAGAAAACATGCAGCTGCATTCTGCAGGGTCTGAAGCCTTTTTAGGGGACCTAAGGCAAGATTAAGATAAAGGCTATTACAGTAGTCGATCCTAGAAAGTACCAGTGTGATGATTACTGTCAGGTGGCAAAACGTTTTCAATCTTTTTTTCAAGCCTCCGAGAGCAAATTGAGGTGGATGTAATTTTATTCACTTGGGGCAGAATTACAAGCCCCTTGCGCCACTTTTGCGTCACTTTTACCATGTTAAAAATGACGCAAAAGTGGCACAATGGCCTTGTAAATAAGCCCCTTGGTCTTTAAGCTTCAACTCTTTGTCTAACAGGAAACCAAGATTTTTTACTTTGTTAGTTGGTTTGGGAAGGAGGCCCAGCTCTGGCAGCCACCACTCCGGTGTCCAGAGGGAAGGGTTTTTGCCAAAAATAATGACCTCAGTTTTAGTGGCATTTAATTTAAGACACTTGTTGTCCATCCAATTGCTTACATTGCTCATGCAGGTCCTGAAAACAGAACCTGAGTTATTGTCGGGTTTGCTAATGACACCATGATTTGAGTGTCATCTTCGTAAGATGCTAAGGAGAAGCCAGATTTTTTGATGTGTCGCCAACAGTGTGACATAAAGATTGAACTGTGTTGGACTCAAGCCCGAGCCCTGAGGGACTCCACAGGGCAGGGAGAAAGGCCTAGATGTAAAATTGCCCAGCACCAAACTTTGTTGTCTATTGGCTAAAAAGGATTGGAGGAGATCTAGTGCTGTATCCTCTATCCCCAGGCTCTGCAGACGGTCAACCAGAATCTCATGATTGACTGTGTCAAACGCCGCAGAGAGGTCCAGCAAAATTAAATCTGTCCCCCCCGCCCCCTTGTCAAGTGTTTCACAGATATTTTTGGTGGCTATCACCCAAGCGGATTCAGTACTGTGTTTTTTTCTGAACCTGTGTTGTGTGTCATCCAATAGACAGTTTTCTTCTATATACTCTGATAGTTGTTCATTCATTACCTTCTCCACTAGCTTTGCGGCGAAGGGAAGTCTAGAGATAGGGCGATAGTTATTCTTATCCATGTCATTTAGGTTGTCCTTTTTCAGCAAAGGCAGAAAGGAAGCAGACTTCCACGGTGTGGGGAAGACTCACCCCGCAAACGTATTATTGAACATTTGCCCAAGATGTTGTGCCACTTGTGCTGGAATCATGTGCATTATTTATGGAGGGCAGGGGTCTTGCGGAGCACCAGAATTAATGATTGGAATTAGTTTTGTAAGTTGTTTTTGCAGAGGGAACCTTCAAGGTATAAAATCTCTACTCAAGAAAATTCTGCCGTTCATTCCTTTCGATCTACAAAAGAAGGTGATGATGGCACTCATTGTTTTGAAGATAGATTACTGTAATGCCCTATATTTGGGGACCTCTAAATATTTGATAAAGAAGCTCCAGTCTCTGCAAAATGCAGCAGCAAGAACACTACTGAAGGTCCCAATTTCTCACTTAATGCACGGCCTCCACTGGTTGCCAGTGGAAAAGAGGATTTCATTTAACGCCCTCTGCATTATCCACAGGGGCCTTCACAGAGCCGGGACGACCTTTTTCCAGGATCGGTTTTCCTGGTATACTCCTTGTAGGAACCTGAGATCAAGCTTGGCACATATGATCACTGTCCCAAGAATAAGCAAAGCACAGTGGGGTGGAAGAATGCTCGTGCACCGCGGGGGGAAACTATGGAACTCCTTGCCTTTAGCCCTACGCTCGCAACCCATCTTGCAGCTGTTTAGGAAAGAGTTAAAGACCTGGCTGTTTTCTCAATAGGTCATCAGCTATGTTTGAGGTAGGTCTCCAGGTGGCTTGTCTCCTGGGTTTATTGATCCGTACAGCGGTAAGACACCTTTGGGTATTGCGCACTCTAGAAAATTACCTCATTCATTCATTCATGTGGCGATTAGAGATTGTCCATCCGAATGTGTGGCTGTCCTGCCCGCGGTAAGCTTATTGAAGATGCTGGCTACTTTTTCTTGAAAGAAGTCGGCCAGAGCATCACAAAACCTTTGGTTTATTACAGCAGTGTTGGGGCTGGCTGGTATTACCAGCTTTTGTATGACTACGAATAGAGTTTTGTTTGAGCAAATGCTAACTTTATTTGCTCCAAATAGTAAGAGGTTTTTGCAGCTAAAATACAATTTTTATGTTCTGCTAATTTATTTTTATAGATAATTTTCTCTTCAACCTCATAATTTTTCCACCTTTTCTGTTCTTGCCTACGGCAATCCTGCCTTGTTGTCCTAAGGGTTTCGTTGTACCATGGCTGGGAGACATTCGTAGCCGTAGTTTCTTGTCTGACCGGGACAGAATGTCTAGAGCAGAGTTTAGCCAGAGCGAACCCAGTTTTATTTAATATCTCTGATCTCTCTAATTACCTCCTTTAGAATAGATACCACCTTTTATGTGGATGATACACAGCTGATCTTATCACTGGATAAAGCTGAACTTCAAAAACTGTCTTACCGCAGTCATCCAGTGGATGCAAGCTAACCATATAAAATGACCTACCGAAAAAACAAGATCATGCCGCTTGGCAAGTCAAATCTTTGTGCCCCCGCCAAATGGTGGCCGGACTCAGCCACCCACTCCTGCCATTCTGGAGGTCGTTTGAAATCTTGGAGTTAAATTTGATGCCTCCCTGTCTTTCCATCCACAGGCCCTTGCAGTTGCTGGCATGTGTTTCAATTTAAGAAAATCACAGATTAAATCTTTTGATTTTCTTCCACTGGTGGCCAGAAAGACAGTGGCCTGTGCACTTATGACTTCCAGACTGGACTACTATAACAGTCTGTATGCTGGATCCTGTAAAGCGACTGTCCAAAAACTCCAAGTTGTTTAGCATGCGGCCACCAGCCTGGTTTTTAAACTCCCCAGATCATCTGCCTCAGCTGCTTTGAAAGATCTACACTGGCTGCCAGTACATAAGAGGGTGCTGTTCAAAATTTTTATGTTGACTTTTAGAGCTTACAAAGCTACTGGACTGAGATATCTATCGGCCAGGTTTACTCATTACACTATGAAGAGAAACCTGAGATCCCTTCCATGCAAACTTGCTTAAGCTCATCCCCTTTGGACTTAGAACTAGAGGGGGTACATCATTTGCAGCACTAGGCACCAAGGCCAGGAACCAACTTCCTAGTCCTCTATTATTTATTTACTCCAAAGCAACTTTCAGAAACCAGTTAAAGATGTGGATCTTTACAGCCCCAATCCACTATGGGGCATATTCTCAAGGACACATTGCGTAGTTAGCGGCACTTTATTGCAGCCAAAGTGGCGATAAATTCATCGCACCATTCACAAGCTGGTGTTAACAGCCCATAACACCATTTTACCCGCAATAGCATCCGCAAAAAACATCGCCACAGATGACCCCCTCAACTATCGCTAGAGTAGGCGTTTCCGAGCAAAAATCGGTGACAACAGCACACCTCAACATTCTCAACGTCCAGCCCGATCAGCGATAAGACCACAAAACAGGCGATGAGGTGCGTTAGCAGCAGGAACGCAACACCTGCTCTGACCTGGTGTAAAGTTGGACGACAACCTGCACCATCAAAGGGAGACCAGTACACACCCACACATGAAGAACAACAGATGCCATGGAGCTACTCACCATGCATCCCGGAGCCCCGAGAGGGCAACAACACCCTCCGCCACCACCCCCAGGGCCCCAGCACCCCCCCCCCTGGACCACCACAGAGGCAGCGCAGACAAAGACAGCGGACCCTCAGGAAACGCACCAGCCCCACAGACCTAACACCAGACAATGTCAATGCCCACTACAGGCTCAAAAGGACAACCATCCACCGCATCCGGGTCACCATTGCCCACAGGCTGATGGTACCAACACCGCGGACAACCAACATCCCTCCGCAGACAAAGCTGCTGGCTGTGCTTCACATGTTGGCCTCCCGTACCCCCCAAACAACATCCGCCAGAGTCGGAGAAGACACACAGCCAGCCCCATCCAAGTTCCCCACACCTGTCTTGGATGCCATCACCAGCCAGGTACCCCAGTACCTAAATGTCCCCCACAATGTGCAGGAACAGCTGGAGACCAAGCAAGGACTACACGCCATAGCAGGGGTCCCGCACCTGTTGGGGGCAATCCACCACACACATGTGCAACTTGTGCCCCCTGCAGCAAAAACACACAATTACCGCAACAGAAAGCACACGCATCCCATCAATGTGCAGGCAATAGTGGACCAGCGGGGACCCTACACCAAGGTTGCAGCCAACTACCCAGCCAGTGTGCATGATTGCAGCATCCCCCGACAGTCCTTCATCAACCAGCGTTACCAGGATGGCACCCATGGAAATGCACTGCATGTAGGTAAGTACCAAATAAAAACAGCACACACCTCAACTCCACAATCATGCAACTCACAACACTGGCAATCCGCACGTCACAAAATCACATACAACATGCCAGACAACATGCCCACCCACCAGACACGACAGCACAACTCACTGTGGCAACCTTGCTCAGCCATGTACACGAACCATCAACGGCATGGCACAGCAGCCACACAATAGTTGAATGTGGGGAGAGGTGGGAACCAGGTATCTGCGAAGTAGGCAAGTGACCCATGAATGAGAATGTACACAATGCCAACAGTGGCAAAGATGTCCTGGACAGATAGCAGTGTGCAGACCACAGACATATCCATGCCCACATGCACTGCTGATGTGTGGAGTACAGTGGACGCATCCATGTCACCACAGCCAGAGTGTGGGACATTGCACATGTAGCTATGTCGTCCCCCACTCAATACGTAAGAGGAGTGGACTGGGCTGGCGTGCGCCAGTCCAGCGTGGGGGTGTGGATGATTATCCCGTGGCTCAGGGTGTGGTCAGTCATGGAAATGTGCAGATGCGTGTGTCTCTGTCGCAGTGTGGGTCTCCTTTGGGGAGTGTAGGTGGTCCATGATGGGACTTAGACACCCATGTATGTGATCTAGTTCAGCTTCCATGAGGTGGGACCCCACCCGCACCTGTTCGGACACCCCCTTCTGGCAGTCTGACACCTGGCCTTGGAATGCGATGTGTGCTTGGGTGCGCTGCTGGGAGCCAGCTGTGGTGGTGCGTGCATCCAGCTGTGTTGTCTGTGCATGGGGTGGGGTATCCTCGATGCAGCTGGGCTGCCCTGCTCCTGGGGGTCGATTGCCCGAAGATGTCCATGTACTGTTGTAGGGCGTCGGTGTCGGAAGTGTGGAGGTCCTCTTCAGAATCACTGTGGAGTTGTCTGGTCTGCTTTGCTGGAGGTGTTGTTTGTCCCTCTGCAATGTGAAGGGGAGATGCTTGTTGACATTGTGTTGGCATGTATGTTTACGCATTATTCAGGTTTACATACAGACTGGATGTCAATGTACATTGTGACTGTTTGGGAGGGGCGGACTGTCTGATGCGGGACAGTGGACATTTGGACTACATGACGTAGGTGTGGTTGTACACGTCCATTTGCATCTCACAGTTCCCTGCTAGGTCAGATGTGATTGGCCATTTCCTACGCACAGGCAGACCCAGTTGTGTCCTCTGTTCTGCAGTGTAAGTGTTGCACTGTGTACCACATTGTCGTCCATGTGGATGTGCTGGCATTGCTATGTGTGTGTGCTGCATTTTGGGAGGGTCGCACCTCCAGCTGTGATTTTGCTGCCCCTTATCCCTTGGAGGCGGTGTGCCTTTGACTTTTGGGCTTTGAAGGTGCTGTGATGTTGGCGACTTGGGTCATTTGTGCTCTTGGACGGTTTTTGTACTCTTGTGCATTGTTTGTCTGCAGATGTCTTATTGCAGTCAGTGGTTGTTTGTGCAGGTGGATGTGTCAGAGTGTGACCTGCTCCTTTCCGGATGTGGTCCACACTCAGACATCCTCAGTCTCGTGGTGTGCACAATGTCATGGTGATTGTAGTCCGGCCATGCTGCTGGTCATGTGGTGTCACTTGCATTGTCAGTGTGGCTCTCACATACGCATCTTTGCTGTCTTTTGCACGGGTGCATGTGTGTGTCATGGACTTGGTGATGTGTGGGGTGTGACCCCTTTAGGCACATGGTGGACGGGGGCCTACTTGATGTTTGTATGTGTGCTGCAGTGTGCCACGGGGATCAGGGACATGACCCAGGGTCGTTGTGGGTGTGCAGTGTGCTACACGTCGTTGTGCATGTGTGCCATTGTGCCCGTCCCCCCAGTCCCAGTTCATTACTCACCCTGTTAATGTTGTGTCCGGTCATGTCGTGCTGTATCAGGACTCCAGACTCCTTGCACCGTCTCAGCACGGGAAAAGGCAGGAATATGCCGTATTATATAAAATATGGCACATACCTGCTCTTCCTTGTCTTGCAGCGCAGCAAGGTGGCTTGAGGCCCTGCTTCACATGATGTTAAATATGCCCCTAAATGCTATTTGTGTGATGAAGCACTCCATGTGCCGTCCACTTTAGTAGCCATGTAAAGCATGTTGACATGCCTGCCACTGCAGCCTGGCTGTGCAGTTTTTAAACTGCAAAGTCAACCTGTCAAAATCACCCTTTTAAGAGGCCTAAACCTTCCTTTGTAATATAAGTCAGTCACCCCTTAAGATAGGCCTTATTGCTCAATAATGCACGGTGCATGATATTTAAATGCAAGACATGTTGAAATTAATGTTTTACGATGCATGGCAGTGAAAACCCGCAAATGTTTACTATGGCAAGGCTGGCTCTCTCATAGGATAACATTTGGTTAGATTATAACCAGCAATAATTCTGGGGGCGTGGCCAGCGTCCGCACAAGATGGCCTCACCTTTCTAAGCTCTGTTGAGCCTGCCACATTTATAATCTGTTCCCACAGCCTTAACATTTCCTCTGGCGTGGGAAACCGCGAACCTCTGCCCTGACATCCTGAAGCACAAGACCTGCGATTTCATTGGACCCAGGGAGCCTTAGAATCTCTTTCACCCAGTGACACGAGGGGAGCCACGGATGTGATCAGAACGGTAGACAAGCATGCTAACAGCCTGCTGATCTGGTGGTACTTCTCGTGGAGCTCAGTAACTACTGTCCTTTGCCCCGACACCATGGGGTGCCAGAACTGCACCAGAACTGTGACACAGACTGGCCCGTGGAGCCGATAAAACTGTGCGGCGTGAGGAGTACCAAGATGGCAGAGCCCTATCAGCAGACCGTGTGTCAAGGCTGCTAATAATCTCTTCGAGCTCGGAGAACTGCAGACCTCTGCCCCGGGTTGCCAATCCTGCGATACCATCGAGGGCCGGGGAGCCCTAAAAACTACACAACATGAGTAGTGCTAAGTTGTGGAGCCCTATTGACAGATCATGAGTCGGGCACACTGTTAGACTGCCCATCAATAGCGGATCAATAATAGATCTAATGACAGCACTTGGACAATGTTTAACCTGTGGAGTACTGACCCGGGGGAGCCCTAAAAGCTTAAACGCCCTGAAAACATTCTCCTCCATGATGTGATGTGGGTAGAGCCACAGTGAGCCACTGAGAACCACTGAGAGCCAAACAGAATTAAGATGGCGGCAAGCAGTGTTCGAATCATGAGACGGGCACGTGGATAGCCTGTCTCCACCTTTGTCCCCGTTGGATGACCCTCGCCTGCATGAACGGAACCCTCTGGCACCTGAGGAGTCCCTGACTCCAGGTATAATCTTGCCATTTCGATGACTGAATGACTGACCTGTGAAGTACCTGTGGAGTACCTGACTAGATATGACCCTTCAGTGGCAGTCCAACCATGCTGCATACATCGAGACAGGCACATTTGTGCACAGGGGCACTCATAGCTTATGAACCTACATCACTAATTCTGCCTTTTAAGTGTTTCAATGGCAGGCTGATCCAGCCATCTCCAGCACTGCATTTCACATTTTTTAAGCGCGCTGCACAGCCGATAGCTCACTCGATTCCAGGTACCATTCTCTTAACACTGAGTGCCGTTTTCTCAGAGCTCCCATGTTCTACTAACTGGAGGCGTACTGTGTGGTCATCGGTTCAGGGCCTGTAGTAACGTTTCTGGAACTCAATTGAAATGACTATCTTTGCTTGGTGGGCCTATATCTTGCATCATTGAAACTCCTCCATAGCTCACCACTGCGCATCACACAGTCCCTGACTCCAAAAGAAATCCGATATCCAGTATCCACTAAATATGGCGGAACACAAAGACCACAAAATCTACAAGGAGAAGGAGGACAAGGGCTGCCTTAAAAGATCCAAACAAGACCCCACAATTCCGAAATCACCAGTCAAAGATAAATAGGAGAACCACTCCACGCTGAAAGCAATCCTTAAAAAACTGAATGATGTCCACGACATTGCACAGAGCCTCAAGACTAACACTGACATCCGACAAGTGGAAGTGTCTGCGATTAGGAGAGACCTTAAGGAACTGAATCTATGAGTCATGAACGCCAAAAGCCGAACAAGCACGACGGAGCACTGTGTTATGGCTCAGACCAAACACCTGCTCAAAAATGACTCCATGCTGGCATCTCTTAGTCACAAAATCACCAAATCGGAATACCGCAACAGGAGAGGTAACTTTAGGATCTTTGCCCTTCCAGAGGGAGCAGAAGATAAGATGCCTTCAGCGAATCGCTTTCTAGAAGCTTTGACCCCATCTACCCTAGGTATTTCATTTAAAAAAGACTTTGAACTTCAGAGAGCTGCAGTACCTACCTTCAGGACAAAGAATGGCACATCACCACGTGCCTAGATCTTCAGGCCTTTATGTTACCAACACTCAGAGGTCATCCTAACGCAAATGAGGAAGATTAAATCCCTCTCCTGGCAAGTACCCAAAATCTCCATTTCTAAGGCTACTGCAGAGACACTGTCTCTAGAAGGAAGGGCTTTCTGGCACTCAAGAAAACATTGCTGGACCGAGCGATTCAACATTCTTTTATTGGCCCATCCAAATTTAACATTATCTACAAAGGCAAGACCCACATGTTCCTGGAACCCGCAGATTTAATGTCTTTCTTGAACAACACCCTAGAGTCTCAAATGGTGGACTCCCACATGGCCCTGGTTCATCCCACAGCTAGGCTCTAACCCGCAGTTCAATCAAGTTACTACTGTTGCCCATAAGGACATGTACTTTGTAAGTGTTATATTTCCATGATGCTACACATTGCAATATATGCTCTTACTCTGATATTTTCAAGGTCATTCTTTTTGCTGTTTCAATATGTTTTGTAGACCTTGTTTAGCAACAACACAAATTAAGTCTCCTTGACAATCTAGCTCACCCACAAGAATTTGAAGTATTTGTGTATACATACTGTTAGAAATGGGATTTCTGGTTGGCTAAGCATTGCGCCAAAGCCAGGCAGAAACCACCACTCTAGTCAGGGCAAGGGAGTTACACACCCAAGATAACCCCTGCTCACCCCCTTGGTAGCTTGGCACGAGCAGTCAGGCCTATCCCGGAGGCAATGTGTAAAGCGTTTGCGCAACACACACACACAGCAGCAACATACTAGGCACACTACAAAAGGAACTCCACACAAGGTTATATAAAAAATAGCCTTTGTATTATCATAAACACATTAGAAACGTAATCACACATTTACACTGTGCCAACTGGCACGGGCAATATTCACAGGGGAATTATATACAGGACCAGGCCAATTGGGCCACGGTCAGAACCATCAGAACAGGTAAGTAAATGTAAAACACGACCAGTAACTACTGGTACAATAATGACCTAAGCATTATCACATTAGCATTAGACATGAACCCACATTAGGCCCAAACCTCATCAGCATAAACACATTACGCAATGGGCCTCACCAGCATAAACACATTATGCGATAACCTCATAAGCATAAACACATTACGCAAATAGGACTACCCCAAGACATCATAACATGACATTAGGCAATAAATCACATTAGGCCCAAACCTCATTAGCATAAACACATTACGCAATGGGCCTAAATCATTCTTGGCAACATTCAGAGTAGGCATAAGTACATTACGCAATCCTGTAGAGCCTGGCGCTCTACAAATGTCACCAACCTGCCCCCCAGGCCAACTGGCCTTCTCAGAGGGCTGGAATGCCCTATGTCCAGCAAAGTAAGGGCGGCTGCCAAGGCAGCAATCTCCAAAGTGCGCATTGGCACCAGCCTAAACGTAGCAGCTGCCCACTAGTTGCTGGGCAGCTGTGAACACCACATGTAGGCACTGGCACTCACTGTGCCACTTAAACCCCACTGTGGGACTCTCTAATCATTATGCACAGCGTTGCAGCTGCCCATTGTCATGTGGAGCAGCTGGGGGAAATGCCTTGGCACTACGGTGCCCTGGGAACACTCAATCGGGTCCTACAATTGCGCCCCAAACATTGCAGCTGCCCACTGTCATGTGGAGCAGCTGTGGCAGCAACGGGCACTGACAATGTGCCCCGAACGGCACCCCAATGCGGCCGAGTAGCACTTGCACCAACTGTGCTCGAGGAGCACCACCAATGCCAAACAACATCAGCTCCCCATAGGCACCCGTAGGGCCCTAAAAACAAATGTGGCACCGTTGGAGCGGCCCGCTGTCAGGTGCGGGACCGCTCAGACAGCAAGAAGAGGAAACCCTACTCACCGGGCTCCTTCGGCGCTGACTGCTCCTCCGGTCGCCTTGGCACATCGCGGGGGCTCTCCTCACCATACGGGAGCCCTGCCGTGCCTCCAGGTCTACCTTGCTTCACCCGGGCCCCCTCCTGGGACCCGGGACTCCGATGAAGAACCAGCAAGGCTCCGGACTCCCTACATCTCTCTCTTCCTGGCCACGCCTACTACCAGGCTTTCACTGCCTGTCTTCCGGTGGCGCCGGCCAGGGATTGGCTTCACCGACGGTCCTGCCCCGGGTCAGGCAACAGATGCCTGACTTCCGGTTTCGTGCTCCACGGCCCCCGGGTTGCGGCGGTGATTCTTTTTTTGGCGTGCGGGGTGGGCTCCCGGCACCGATTCTCACAAAACGCGGGGTGGGCACCCGCTGGTTTAAGCATTCGCGAAGCGGGGTAGGCTCCCGCTACCACTGGCACCAGTGCGGGGTGGGCTCCCGCCTAATGAGGCAAAAACCAGCAGCACAGGCAGGGCGGGTGGGCTCCCGCTCTGTCGCTAAAAACACCCACTATGTGGGACAGGTCCCCGCTCTAATTAAATACAAGTGCGGGGTAGGCTCCCGCCACAAGCACAAATGCGGGGTGGGCTCCCGCTCGGTTTTTAAGCATCCATCAGCAACGCAGGGGAATCCCTACCCCGGGGATTCCCTCCTCCACGGCTGTGCAGCACAGCGCTGCAGGCTCCAGCGCTCCTCTCTCCTGGATAAAAATAAAATGCTCACAGGGCACTAAGTCCAGCAAAAGTTCCTCCAGGTCAAGGGACACAGCGGGACCCAGGGAGGCCAGCACACAGGGCCCTCCAGCAGGGAGGTAAGCCCCCATGGCGGTTCCTCCTGGGCCCCAGCAACAGCAAGCCCCTCAGCAAGTCAGGAACAAGAAGTGAACAATTTCATGGGGCACAGCCCCTATTTTTATACACCATTTTCTTTTGTCTGCAGTGCAGGGCTTAGGGAACCAGATGCAACTGGTTCAGGGGGGATTTGGAGCACTTTGTTTTCGAAGCTCCTTTTCCCCTTTGTCAGGTGGGGGCTTAGTGATCAGACACACAACAGGGGGCGGAGCCAGCATTCACTAGGGCAGGCACCATTCTATTCAGAGTCAGGGGATTACCCCTCCCACTACTCCTAGCCCAGGTGTCCCATTCAGCCTAGCGCTGACTCACCCTGCCCCTCCTGGAGCCACACACACCTCCCAGCCCCTGTCACTCACAAGCCAGACATGCAATTCACATCAGGCAGGCAGACACATAGCACGCAGAAATGCCAACTTCTAAAAGTGGCATTTCTAAAATAGTTATAATAAATCTGCGCACACCATTGCGCAGCATTTATTATCACTATTCCAAATATACCAAACTTGACCAAACTGCGCCTCTCATATTAGGAATTACCACTGAAACACTTATCAGGGAATCCCCAATGCATTCCTATGGGAGGGCAGCCCCACAGTAGTGAGAAACCAAAATGGCTGTTTGTCACTACCAGGACATGTCACACACTTAAGGTAAATGTCCTATCTTTTACCTACAATGCACTCTGCCCATAGGGATAGCTAGGGCCTACCTTAGGGGTGACTGACATGTAGTAAAAGGGGGGTCACGGACATGGCACCCACTTTAGGTGCCACGTCACAGCGGCAGTAACACTGCGGCCACAGGCCCTGCAATGGCAGAGGCCTAAGATAGGTTTGAAAGGCTACTTTGGTGGGTGGCGCAATCAGCGCTGCAAGCCCACCAGTAGCATTTAATTTACCAGCTCTGGGTATATGGGATAACACTTTACAAGGGACTCACAGGTAAATTAAATAGGCCAAATAGGTGTAGACCAATCTTACCACATTTATCACAGAGAGCACACGCACTTTACACTGGACAGCAGTGCTAAAGTGCCCAGAGTCCTAAAACCACCAACACCATGTCAGAAAAATGGCTAGGAGAAAGGCAAAAAGTTTAGGGATGACCCTGCAAAAAGGCCAAGTCCAACACATACTAATTATTGTTAGAAATATTTTTCAAACATATTGGTTTTACACTGTAGATATGCAATTTTCAGAGTCGCCCTTCTGCTGTTTTGACATGTTTGTCGACCTTATTCAGCAGCGAGTCTACTTAACACTCTTTGACAATCTATTAGAATGCAATCCAGCAAGTCATAACTAAGTCATATCTACGTTCCCACAGGTTTGTGGTCCTCTCTGCTGTTTTGGCATGTTTTGTTGTCCTTGTTTTGCAGCACCTTGTTTAGCAGCAGAAGTCCAGTGATCATGGAACCAACAGAAGTATTGACTCTCTTGGTCAACACCTTAGAATATCAAATATAGCTCTCCCAGAATGGCCTTGGTTGAACCAGCCGCAGTTCAGCGGGAACTGGGAGAGGGGTCGTGGCAGAGTACAGAAGCAGGTGCGTTTCCAGCCAGAGAACCACGGGGAGATCCAGACCCGGCGCCGGGTCTACAGGTGGTAAGAAAATCAGACAACCCTGTAATCAACATCTCATCCTATGTCCTGAAAGAAGAAGAGACCAAGGTGTTAAGCAAAGGCCTATCCTTCGTACCAACTGCTCATCCGAATCATTTCACTAGCAAAACAGTGCTCCGTCGGTTCTTTAGGAAGATTCGCCTACGCTATTTCTTTAGGCAATCTCCTGGATTTCATATAACTTCCCTGACAGGATTGAGGATACCTTCCACTTTTGTCCCACGGCACACGCCATGACCAACAAGATCCTTGCATATGAAAGCGTGGTCCTTAGGGATGTCTCCAAAGTGCTGAAAGACAAAAAATGCATCAATCACAATGTTACCAGAATGGAACGCGAAGCTCTCCTGTCACTTAAGCAGAACAAGGATATTGTGATAAAACCCGCGGACAAAGGCGGAGCCATTGTGGTCCAAGATGTGACCCAATATAAGACTGAGATCCTTAATCAATTGCAAGATGGAAACAGCTATATGAAACTACGGGCAGACCCAACAAAGGAATTGGCTAAGGAAATCTTGGTAATCATGAAGGAAGGCCTGGAACAAGGTTTCTTATCTAATTTGGAATATTTATATCTGAACCAAAAGCAGCCCTGCCTCCCAACTATTTACATGCTGCCGAAAATCCACAAGGATATGCGGAACCCTCCCGGACGGCCCATCGTCTCGGGCTGCGGATCCCTACTTGAACCCCTGTGTAGATACATAGACTTCTTCCTGAAGCCAATAGCAGAGACAACAAAGGCATACTTGAGGGATACCATGGAGACAATCAACTTGGTGGATCAACAACCCTTTGACCAGACTGTGCAACTTGTAATGACCTTTAACATCGTGTCTCTTTACACGAGTATACCTCAAGAATCGGCTCTTGAAGTGATGAGGATAGCTCTCGACCGCAGGACAGCACCCGTGATGGTACCCACATAATTTATCACTGGATTACTTCGAATTGCGATGATGAAAAACTTTTTCTTCTTTAAGGGTAACTATTACCTTTAAATCAAAGGTTGGGGCGGCCTTTGCCCCAGACCTGGCCATTATCTTTATGGATCACTTTGAGAATTCCTATGTCTTCAGCACCAACAATCCCTACAACGCTCAGGTCACCATGTGGAGGAGGTACATAGACGATATTCTAATGATCTGGACTGGTGATCATGTACAGTTGGCTCTTTTTCATGCATGGCTGAATCTCAGAAATAAGGATATACAGTTTACCATACATTTTGATCCAAAAGAAATCGATTTTCTTGATATCACCATTAGAAATGAGGACAACAAACTGTACACCACATTATACCGAAAGCCAGCAGAACGGAATTCATTGCTCTGCTATAATAGCCACCACCCAAGGGGCTTAAGAGACAACTTGCCCTTCGGGCAGTTCCTGCGGCTCCGTCGTAACTGCTCAAGGAAAGAAGACTTTATGTCTGAATCGGAAGATCTGCGCGATCGACTTCTTCAAAGAGGGTATCCCAAGAGATTGGTGAAGAGAGCACGCAAGAGGGCTTGGTTCAGCTCCAGAGAAACACTGCTGATACCTAGAGAAAGGGAATGCGACTCCACACAGAGAATGATCTGCGTCACTACCTTTTCCACCCACAGCAACACAATCAAGAAGGTGGTAAACCAACATTGGGGCCTAATATCAGATGACATGGAACAGCTGGACCTACCAATGCATTCCTTCAAGAAGGCCAAAAGAGTGAAGGACCATGTAGTACGGTCACTTCTAGATACACCAGAGGAACCAACCCTTTAGTCTTTGTGGAGTTTACCCCCTACTTTAGGCCATTATAAGTGTGGACATTGTAAGGCCTGCAAAATCACAATCCAAACAAAACAGTTTGTCTACAAACATCACAAGATGGACCTCCAGTCTTTTACTAATTGCAATACCTCCAATGTAATTTATGGAATCATTTGCCCGTGTGACCAAATATATGTGGGCCAAACACAGCAGAAGGTAAAAGCCCGCATACTGCAGCAGAATACGGAGCGAAGTCCAAGGTGCACCCCTGGTGGAGCACTTTAGAGACGCTAAACATGGACCAGATGATTTCAAGTGGCTAGTATTGGAGAAAGTCACCCTTGGAGCAAGAGGAGGCAACATTGAGACCATCCTTACTGTAAGAGAATGCAAATGGATGCATTGTTTGGATTCTATACACAATGGCCTCAACGAACTGGACGCAAGTCATGCGCAGCTGTCCTGTTTGGCATTAGAATAATATACCTTAAAAACCCTGCAACAGTCCTGTCACACACGCAACCTCTATTGTAACATGCTTGATGAGGTGAATGCCAGCTGTAAAGTAGGCGGCTGCCAACCATGTACATTTGTTCCTGACTGACAGCACCTAGACTATTGCACCCAAATCAATCTACCATGCACGTCGTGGAGACCGTATGTCTTCCCACTTGGGGATTATGTGCTAGGTTTTATGTATTTAATGCCTGCTATGCATATGCAATGTTTCTAAACCAATAACCTTTGGGCTGTTTAAAACATGATGTAACTTGCCTGTGATCCTGTACACATTTCAATGTATAACATTTGAAATTATGTATTAGCCATATACTATTCTTTCAGGCGTGTGCCCTATCATATTTGGTTTTAAAACAATGTGAGGATATTTTTTCACTGTCTATAATCAGTTAACACCCATTAGAGTGCTACATATTACCCAGCTTTTAATCACGGCGTCCTTGCAGCGTCAGGTATTTTTTTCCCACAAGAATATATGCAGATTGCTTCCCTGTAATTCCCCCCCCTTTTTTCTGTAATCACATAAACAATTCCATTCATTTAAAAAATATATATTTTCAATCCACTGCTCTATGGAGTCTTTCCTCCATGGCAACACCGCGAGGACTTGTCATTCTCTGACAAGCATCGGGCGTCCGTCAAGACGCGCAGAACGCGTGCATGAGATGAGCCCCTGCTACTTATTGGCAGACTTGGCAGAGCTCCGGTTCCCTGACAAGAGACGGATGCTTTTGGAAGACTTCAGGTCAGTTTCAGAACACGCACTGTTAATGGAGCGCTTCCCCTCTTTACAGTCATAATTTCGCACACACTGGCAGGCGCCTTACTTTTGGGCTTAGAGCAGCTCTTTCTTTTCTTTTTTCAGATTGAGAATTTCACGGAAGTTTGATCGTGTTTGACCTGAATATGTAAACATGTTTTGCCTTTCCGGGCACCAAATGTTTTTTTAAAACTGAGTTTCTTTAGGAGTTCTTGTGGTGGTTGAACTTTGGTCCTCCTTTTTCCTTTGCCTCTTTAGATTTGGCAACAGCGTTATTGGAACGTTTCTGTCCCTTCAGACCCAAGAATATGTATTAAATATCCCCTGGTGTAATGGATGTTCCACAGGGATAATTTTCACATTGAATGCCCCAAGTAAGTCTAATTGATCGCGCTTTTTCAGTTCCTTTGGGAATATTCATTCTTGATGGATACAATATGATGGTTCTCACCTTGCCTTTCAGGTGCCATCAATCCGCTCTCTGTCTTTTGGAGCCTACGGGCCCAACCACAACATTAATACCATCCAGTTCTGGTGGCTCATGGTAATTTAGTTTTTAGATTTATTTTCACCGCATTTGAAATTAGAATGTCCAGTACACTAGATACTAAGGACCTCTTTTGTTAATTTCCCAGGTGCCCTATTTTCAGTCCTGAGGAAGACCCCATCGTAAGGACTTAAGCAGCCTACTTTGTTTCTTGGGGGTCGAAACGCCGACTGTGTCATTGTCACATGCCAGTTGGATCAACAGTGCTTTTTCACTGTGATATAGTACTCCAAATCATGGCTATGTATTGTTTATCATTTAACTGTGTGGCTTAAAAAAGCTGTGTTTCACTGTAAATAATTATGTGATGAATAGAATGTCACCACTTTCCCTCTACACTTTCCCAACCCTCACTTGATGCACAATACCTTTTCCCTTTCCTTTCTCCCCTAACGTGGGGCACTTGTTTGGTACAGCCTTTTGACTTATTTATGCTGAGTCATTTGCTGATTTACAAGCATCCAAAGATGTTCAATGTGATTAAATAACATTGTTCTATATATCCATAGTGTATTAGTGTATTCATGCCTAATGTGTTTTAATTTTGTTTGTTCCTAAGAATTGTTCTACTGGGACCAATTCTCTACTGTACTGTTTTCTACCCAGGTCCCAGTGGCTTTATTGGGTTTACCCCTGTTTTTGTAACTACTGGTTGAACCCTCAGCAAGGCTTTAATCTGCAGATCAACCTACTTACCACTGCTGCACAGCGGGCAGTGTACTTTGTAAGGGTTTTATATCCATGATGCTACATGTTACTATATGCTCTTAGTCTGCAATTTTCAGGGTCGCCCTTTCTGATGTTTTGTAATGTTTTGTCGACCTTGTTTAACGGCAACACTTCTTAAGACTCTTTGACAGTCTCCTGGAACACAATCCCGCAAGCCATAACTAAGTCATAACTATGCTCCCATAGGTGTGGTATGCTCACACTAGTTCACTAGCTCACCCACAAGAGAACGGGTTGCAGAGCATTCTCAGGGATTGCACCGAAGATTTGGAACTCCCTACCTCCAATGAT
Source organism: Calotriton arnoldi (assembly GCA_963921515.1). Lineage (NCBI taxonomy): Eukaryota > Metazoa > Chordata > Amphibia > Caudata > Salamandridae > Calotriton > Calotriton arnoldi. Next base: position 897,466 of record CAWUFW010006852.1, on the reverse strand, counting down.
ACGTGGAATCTCTTCCTTTACCTCCTTCAAAAAAGAAGTTAAAATGCTTCTAATGAACAAATTCACATCCTAAGACTTTTAACTCTATGTTGACATCTTGACACCTATGTGATCTACATATTACTGCCTACCTCTTTTGTATTGAAAGCGATTATCGAATGTATGTTTACTACTTCAATCACTTAATGTTTGATAACTGTGTATTATGAAGCGTACTGATTCCCTCGTGGATCATTCTTTGTTGACTACTAGTCACCTATGCTATCCATGTACTATTATCTACCTCCTTTGTACTGAATTGCGAATACCGAATATATGTATACTACCTCAACTTTCTAAGGTTAAATAATTGTATATTGTAAAGCGCTCCAATACCCTCGTGGGTCAGGTTTGCGCTATATAAAACTTTATAAATAAAAATAAAATAAACAAGATTTTGCATTTTTTTTTATATATACCTACTAATGACTGTTAGAAATATGTTATAAATATGGTTGCTTTACATGTTTAAGACCCAACAGGTTGTGTTCCTAACCTATTCCACCTACTGTCCAATGTGGCAGGATCAACCCTCCGTGCATCTTGTTCACGATGCACATTGCCCTGTATCCCACACCTCATCCCCTAGAGATCTTCTCCTTCCAGTGGGGTTCTTTTGTATCCCAACACTCAGTGTTTTTCCATTTTTTCTACCTCTTTTCTCTCTGTTTTATTTCTCTCAGCTTCCCAGAGTCATGTACGGGTTTTGTGTTCCCTCGTACTCTACCACAAATAGTGGCCTCACTACTAGACATGTTCACTATAGGTTTCCCCCACTCAGATGGCTAACCAACGCACCCCAATACTCAAGATTGTTTCCCTTACTACCAAAGGACTCAACCATCCTGTGAAGCAAAGGGAATTCTCTTAATACTTCCAATCTCTTAAAAGCAACTTGGTTTTTCTACAGGAAACCAGGATCGGCTACAAAGAAGCACTGTCCTTGCACTGTGGTTGGTTTTCCAATATTGCCTGCTCTGCATGAATCTCTAAAAGGAAGGGTGTAATCACCTTCATATCCCAAAATTCTGCTCTAGAATTGTCCTAGGCGGTGATATCAACCTGCAGATGGACGCCACCTTAGACAGACAATCTGCCCAAGGCCCACAAAGCGATGCATTCCCTATGTTCAGCTCATTGTCTAACCGACGTCTGCAGATTGCATAATCCCTCAGGTAGTGACTATCCCTTCTTCTCTCCACCCCACAATACCTTCTTGAGAATCGACTATCTCCTTGTTGACCCCTTTCTACTTCATGACACATCCTCTGTATTAAAGCACTCATCACAATTTCAGACCACACAGCTATGCCAATAACTCTTCAGATTCCTCCATTCAGTTTAAGGGGTGAATCTGGCATATGAACACAGAGGTTCTGGAAGATGATGACACAGTGAATGAGCTACACAGAAGAGCAAAACATCGTTTTACTTAAATAAGGCTGGTAGATCGCTAGTGGCCTACCAGAAGTTCAAATGCAATTCCAATCTCATACAGAGTATCAAAGATGACCAGGGAAAATTACAAACATCGACAAATTAAATCCTAAAAGTATTCCAAAAGTGTTATACCAAACTATACACCCCAACCATTAATACTCCCAAGGATGCCTGTTTAGAATTGCTCCCTAACCTCCCAATAAAGCAAATTTCTATCGAAGAGCAAGCAGTCCAATCAACTATAAAAAAGTATCCCAGCTGGTAAAGCACCAGGACCAGACGGTCTCCCCATTAACTTCTATAAAACCTTTGCTCCCACGATTATAGAACCACTAAAGTCTGCCCTGAATCATTTTATCACCTCTGGTTCAGTGTCGGGTACTGCTTCCGAGGCCAACATCGTGGTCACCCCCAAAAATGAGAAAGATCACTCTGACCCTAAAAGCTTTAGACCCGTCTCTCTAATAAACATGGAGGGGAAGATTCCACCAAAATTCTTGCTAAGAGCCTTGCCCCCTGGATACCCAAAATGGTTCACCTCACCCAAAAAGGTTTTCTCAAAGGCTGCCTGGCTTGTGACAACATCCACCTATTGATCAAAAATGCTTCCAGGCCACTCTACCCACCAGCAGCAGCTATAGGTTTGGTTGCAGAGAAGGCCTTTGATAATGTTTTGTGGCCATACCTAGAAGCTGTCCTATCCAGATACAACCTAGGTGGCTCTTTCATCAGAATATCCAAGGCCTTATACTATTAATTAAAATGAACGGTGCCGTATCACAACCCTTCGCCATACGACAGGGCATCCACCAAGGCTGCCCACTATCCCTTCTACTATTCCTTTTGGCCATTGATCCCCTTCTAGTAAAATTAAATGAATTCACAGACATCCCAGTAATACAATTCAGAGTCATAACATATAAAACTGCTGCGTATGCAGATGACAAATTAAAATTTATGGAATCCCTGAACTCAGCCATCCCTGCAATCCTGGATATTATTGATCATTTAAACCTGCTTTTCTGGTTATTCCTTAAACAAGGATAAAATTCAGATCCAGCATCTGAACATCCACTGCCACCCCTCCATTGTTGGCACCTCCAACTTTCAATGGAAATCTAACATTAAATACCTCGGCATCTGGTTCTGCAATGATCTCTCAAAATTGGTTGCCATCAATGAAAAAAGACGATTGGGAAAATTAAGGCTCTGTTGACCGCATAGTCTCCCAAACACATCTCATGGTGGGGCAGACTTCGAAACAATCAAAATAATGGTGACCTCACTGATTAACTTTCAGTCTAGAATCCACATTGTTCACCTGTCTCACAACTTCTTCCTTAAAACTGATCAGATTGTCTCGGAATTCCCCTGGAGCAAGAACAAAGCTAGAATCAGCCTTAAAAACTGAGAGTCTCCCCTAAGCTAGGAGGATGCAACTTCCCTAATTGGGTAATCTACTGAACAGCATATATTCAGCCACATAAGGTGTACGCTGGTTTGAGACTGATTTTTCCAGGAAGCCTGCATGGCTCAGTGTGGAGATGTCAATCAGTCGCTCATTCACCTGAGAAGCCAACCTGACTATGATCACCAAGCCTATCCACACTCCAGGAAGATCTTTAAAGACTCAATCTCAGCCTTATTGTCAGTGGATACATCTCTGGCACCCAACATACACAAATCTTTCTCCCTATCATTATGTAATAATGAGAAGCTTCAGACCTCAAACTCAATGACCATCGGTCTGTTATGGGCGGCCAAAGGCATCTCAGTGTTATTGGACTTTTACACAGACTCCAAACCACTGACGTTCACATCTCTATAGGGTAAACAAGGCCTCTCAAATATGGATTTCTATGACTTCGTACAGATCAAACCAAAAGTGACCAAGCTAGGACCACTTCAGAAACTGACTCTCCCCCAGAAAGATGCAACCTATACATTCGGGTGTTCATTCTGCATCCAAGATCTATAAATTACTCAATAACGGCAACCCACTTCATAACCCCCCACTATGAAACAAATGGCCATCATACTTTTCCTCTAAAGATTCCACAGCTCTTAGCGAGGAGGTTTGGTCAAAAGTCTGCCCACGAATACTCCAAAACAACCTAATCCCCTCACTGATGCAAACAAAGTTCTTTGCTGCCCACTTCTTCTATTAGACACCCGTTAAACTCTTCAGACTAAAACATAAAGACTCCAACACCTGCTGGGCCTGTAACTCATCACCTAGTAATTCTGAATATACATTCTTTTCATGCCCCTGCCTGTCTTCCTTCCAGTCAGACATCTCTTTCCAATTGCATCAACTTCCATCTAAACTTCCCATTTATTTTTCTTGGTTCACACTCAGCCGAGCCACCAGTCAAACTCCCCAATTCAGACCTTGCTTTACTAGATCCCCTACTCACTATTGCCCTTAAGGTAATTCTCATTCACTGGAATTTCATTAATAATGTTTTTTTATCATATATGGTAGGCATGGGTCACTTATCTTAGAAGTGCACATAAATCCCAATCTCTTAACAAAGGCAACACCACTACATTGCAATATATATGGAAACACTAAACATTTTTATTCTCAACCTGCCTGCACAGTAAGGGAACTCTTGGACACTGTCTCACTTCCATGGACTTCATTTGCAACCCTGGCTATAGCAGTTTACCATCAACCCACATTACTCACGCACCCCCGAACTCCCCCCTACTTCTATCTACTCTCTTACTTCATTTAAGTGTTTTCATTTTTAGTTATGTATTCTATGTCGATTACCCAAGAGCCAACTGCAGACCTAGGGGCTGATTACGATGCGGCTCGGAAAGGCTCATCGGTTGGAGCTTTTCCGAGCAGCATCTCGGTTTAGTATCCGACCACCGCATTACAATGCTGGCAGTCAGAAACTAAAACAGCCGGTCATTATGGCTGTCTTCCGACGGGCTCAAGGAGTCTGTCGGCCAGTCGGAGGCTGGCCCATAACCCCAAAGGGCGGCCTTTGCGCCCTTGGGATTACAATACTCAGTCTCCGGCAGGCTTTCCATGCTGGGCTTTCCGAAATGGAAAGCCTGTCCGAGAACGAGTATGGCGCCCCTAGCAGGGCCCTCTTTCCTTGGTGGCCTCCGGTTGGGGGCCGAGGGGTCAATCCCTGCACCCCGTTGCAGGTACCTTGAGGTGCCTGCCACGGGGTGCAGGGATGAACACCACCTCCCATTTCCCTATGGGAGCATGTACTACGCCCAGTTTATGGCCATAACACATGCTCCCATAGGGAAATATAGGAATGCGACCAAACAGTGTTCGGTCTTATCCTAATGAGGCGGTCGGACTGCCGAACGGAGGTCGGTCAGTCCTATTTCCAAGACAGCATCGTGTGGACGCCAGTCTGCCCGACATCGTAATAGGCCCCCTAATGTCTTTCAGTAATAGACCACTTCCAAACATCTTACAAACTATTATTCTGTAGCCAAATATTTCTTCCACACCCACTAACTCAATATGACTCACAAACGACCCCCTTGCATCCCCAATATTATCATTGTTGAATTTTTGTGATTACTTTGATCGTGTGTTCTCTCCAAGTCTGCATGTATCGAAATTTTGTGTTATTTTGCTTTCACTGTTTTACTTAAAAATGTCAATAAAATATTTGGAACAAAAAATAACCATCTATAATGCTTAATTTCAGGTTGAGAACAGCTAGAAAAATGATTCAAGGACTCATTTTAATAGTAATTTAAAATTCAACCTAATGGTGAAGTCAAATTTGATATTACTATTTAGGGAAAAGCTACATGTGACTGCTGATGGCTCCCCAGTAATGACAAGTAATTTGATCCGAGACAGTGGACAAAGGTCTTTGGGTGTGGGGAATTGTTTTTCTTCCATGGACAAGATGCTAGGGACCTACAGGATTTGTCATTGCCAATTGTAATTATACCTAATTACCATATAACTTTTTCAGGGGGTGAACAGGGCCAAAAAGGATGACCATCTCACACAGAAGTACAGTGAAAACACCACAAAAAGACTGAACACCAGTTTAGAAAGAAAGAGAATATTTATGTGAGTGCAAGACCACAAAAACAAAAATCTAAGAAGTAGAAATTTAGATATGAATTTTTAAAGATTAAATGTGAAAACAGTGCTTAAAAGTCACTAGCAGTCAAACGGTTGCTTGAGGTCGTGAGGGACCGGTGTAAATCCAAAGTTTGGGCCATCTGCGATGGAGGGCAGGCTGGCTACAGAACCCACACATGGCCAGCTTAGAAAGTCAAGCACGCAATGCGTCTGAATTTTCCCTGCAGTCAGGTCACTGCGTCAGAGATGAGACTCGCAGATGGCTTTCAAGATTTGGCAGTGCGTCATCATCGAGCCTTGCTGATGGTGTCCAAGAATCGGTGCTGTGTCATTGTCGAAGCTTGCAGTCGGGACCTGCATCTTCATCGATTCGGCACTGCATCAGTATGGGGGAGCAGTGTGTCGGTTTTTCTCATGCAATCAGGTCGATGCGCCGGTTTTTGCAGGAAAACAGCTGCAGAACCCACTTCTGAGGCCCAGGACTGGAGGGGCTCCTCAGGTCAGTGCAGGACTCACAGATAGCAGAGTCAAGCAGCACCAGCAGTGTTCCAAGACACTTTTTGGGTCCTTGAGACTTCAGAAAACAAAAGGCAAGCCAACAAGCCCTTCGAAAATCTTGGGTTCAAAGATGTAGAGAGCAGGTCCAGTCCCTCTCACTCCCATGTAAGAAGCAGCAGGCACCAGGCCAACACAGCAGAGCAGGTAGCAAAAGGGCAGTCCCACCTACAGCACAGAAATCAGCAGGCTCTTCGCATTACAACAAAGACCATCTGCGACACTCATCCTGGCGGCCTTCTCCACCGCGAACAGAACTCTTAGAGCCAGATTTCGAAGGTATCATTTTCAGTGGGACTAACCTGGTCACTATATCTGACCTGTACTCCATCGTAGCTGGCTGGAACTAGTGACTTTCCCCAGTCTAGTGCAACCAGATAAGCGCAAGTAGTGCTTTGTGGTTTTAGGCACTATTTTCATGAAAACTTTAAAGTTGCATATCTCCAATTCTACTAATTGTATTTTTATCATTCTGGTATAATTTTATTTATTGAAATGTCCTGTTTTTCTAAATCAGTTTATTTTGTGTGTGTTATGTTTACACTTCATTACTGTTTGTGTTTTGCATAAATACTTTACAAATTGCCTCTACATTAAGCCTACCTGCTTTTGGGCCAGACTACCAGAGGGTAAAGCACAGGTTAATTTATTGACTTTTGTGGTTCACCCTGGCAATGACTCTGGTTGTTGCTTGAGTAGGGGCTTCTACCCCCTTCAACCAGTAATTCATTTATTTACACACATAATTCACACACATACATAAATGAATAAAACAATTCATTATGAAAATGACTAACACTCCACTAAGCAGACCATCAGGCAGGAAGGAAGAGTAATATGCACAGAAGAAAAAGGAGGACTGTGGGCCAGACGAAGGTAGATCATCTGTGTAATTTATATGTGCATATGACCAACAAATATATCATTTCAGTACAGTTGAAACTAGATGACAGATTGTGATCTCCGCATCCTGTTCTAAGCTGATTTTGACACCCTGTCGGCACGGACCTTATGCAGCAGTTCTGCTGGTGAAAAAATGGAGCATATATTGCCACTATTCTCAAAACTATGCCAATATTTTAGATCCTTTTGGTCACTGGTAATGCTTTGAAACACAGCAAGTCCATACGCATTTGCAGACAGATCATTACTATTCACAATATTGATCTCTGTTTTAAAAACCCTTGTTTGAACCACTGCAAGCAGTAAACCTGCTGAAGAAGAAAGAAGATCTCTCAGTGTTAAAGAAGACGAATGGCTGTCTGCCTGCCAGAGACCTTGGCAAGAGCTCTATCCAACTGTGGCTTGAACTTCTACATCAGGCTTTATGGCAAACCTGGCAGACGATGTTTCCTGCCACCTGTCTTCACACACATATAGACATATATCGATCCCTTTTTGAAGGAGCATGCTGCAATAACCTGGGACAGTAAGCAGATGAAAAGAGTTTCTGCTCAAATAAACTTGCCTGATTGAGGATTATTCCATGAGAAGCCAGATTTTAGACAACTTGTACTTCATTGAGGTTGCACAGTGTCTAAACCTCTCAAAACAATCCCTGCGGGCAATAATTTGTCTAAACATTCTTTGTTCTTAGTGAACCATTTTGCATCTAAAATCCTTTTGTATAAATTTCCCTCACTGCAAGTGTGTTTATCGCAACAAGTCTGCAAATTCTCCTTTTTAAACATCAACAAACTGCTTTTGTAAAATAAAAAAACCTGGTTAATTTTGCAGAGAAAAAAACCTTTTGTTAATTGAAACATCCCCGATCTCCAACCAAAGACTTCTGCACTAAATTTAAGCCACGCACATATGGTTTCTTCCCAGGCTCTAGCCAGAATGGTTTGTGCATTGACCAGCGATTCAACATCGTCTTGCTGGACAGTCAACACCATCAAGCTGCTCTGAGCCAGAGACTCTGTAACATCATACTGTCTTAGTCTTACTCTGTAACATCATACTGTCTTTGTTTTACTCTGAAACATCAAACTGTCTTATTTTTACTCTGTAATATCATAATGTCTTAGTTTTAATTTGTAACATCATACTGTCTTAGACTTACTCTGTAACATCATACTGTCTTAGTTTTACTCTGTAACATCAGTGTCTTAGTCTTACTCTGTAACATCATCCTATCTTAGGGCATTATTATGAGTTTGGCGGTGCAGGAGCGGGACTGTCCCACTCCAGCACCGCTAAATCCGTGCTTGACTCGCCCACCAGATTAGGAGTTTTCTCCTGTCTGACGGGTGGTTCTTTGTTCCCACAGTGGTGACTATGAAATAGGCACAGCAATGGGAGCATCAACATCAATACCAGCATGGCATGGACTGCTGCAGTCCATGCCATGCAGGTACTGGGATGCATGCACACAGGGGTGCACAACATTTGTCACCCTGCTTGCACCCCATGGCTCAGAGGCACAAGGATTTCCTCACAGCCACACTTTTCATGGCGGTCGCAACACGCATATTGCAGCCTCAAGACCGCTGCACCACTGCTAAGGATCTCTGATCCCTGGTGGTTGTGGTGGTCGTAGGACAGCACAACCACCCTGGGCATAATAGGGCAGTCGGAAGACCGCCGCTCCCCCGCAAGTCTGGTGGTCCATGGACTGCCAGACTAGTAATAAGCCCCTAAGTCTTACTCTGTAACATCATGCTGTCTTAGTTTTACTCTGTAAAATCATACTGTCTTAGTCTTACTCTGTAACATCATACTGTCTTAGTTTTTCTCTGTAACATCATACTGTATCTTAGTTTTACTCTGTAACATCATACTGTCTTAGTTTTACATTTTCTACCAATTATCTCAACACTCATTTCTGCTCTTTAGTCTGGAGCTCAAACAATCCTTGTGCGCAAATATCATTTTTAAAAACATTCTTAGAGTAACATTTACACCTAAATTCTGTATTGAACACAATCCCTCACTATAAGATGTTATAATCCAGGGTATTGGCCATCCAATGTTCTGTAAGGATGATGGGGATTTTAGAATACAAGAGGGCTGGGAGTTGACCAGCGCTGTTGTTTTTTTTATTTACAAAGATTATTGAAAAGCCTACTTTTTTTGCATGTTGAATATCACTCCTTTGAAAAGCTTGGAAAGTTTGGAAGTCTTTGAAAAATTATTCTAAACGTCATAGAGGAAAACAATGCAGCTTTCTGCAAAACTTTGAAAAAGAAAACTTGGTTAAGTTTGCATAGAAAAAACTCAAATTTACAGACCCCTAAACTCTAACCAATCAGAGACTTCTATACTTAAGTTAAATTGCCTACATGTGGTTTCAAACCAGGCTCTACCAGCAGTATGTTGTGGGTTGACCTGTGAGCCAACATCGTCCTGCTGGATAGCCAACACCATTGAGTCGTGTTGGGCCAGAGACACTGCAGCATTGGACTGTCTTGTTCAGTATTTCATGCCATTTAACACAAAATGGCATTGGTGTTATTCTGTCTGGATCACTAATGCCTTCAGCTTTTTTGGTGTAGTTCAGCTGCCTCAACAATATTAGTCACCACACTCACACAATATGTATTGTAAGTCCCATGATTAGCTTTGAATTGAACTATGTACCCCAATGAATGACAAGTATTTTACTCTCAAAATGGGTGAATACGATGTCGATGTATACCATGATGTGTGCAGGCCTGACAACGGCAATACCAATAAAAGCAATGCCAACATATGCCATAACGTACGCATAAAAATGTTGATACCAGTCGAAACAATGTCAATGTATGCTATGATCAAGATACACATAACAATGTCGATATCAGTAAAAACAATGTCAATGTACACTATGACAACTATTGAGAATGTCAGTAACAATTATATCAATGGCTGCCACATTATTCGTATGATTTTTAATGAACTTGTATCGTTGCTGTTGGATTCACCCAAGGTGACCGCCCCATCAACCCCGAGTCAGCGATACGTGGTCAGACAGGCCCTGCAAACCCCAACCCACGATTATCGAGTGGCAGGTCACTAGAAGGGTCTCACTTAGCCCAAAGACAAACCTGCACCTAGGGAAAACCCTGAACATTCCGAAAGATAGACCGTTGCATCACAACAGGTCAGGGGTATTGTCCCCAATAAAACATGTTTGGCCAGAGGGCACGTTCCCCAAAAATACCACAAAGCTAGACACAACATGTAGATAGAGACAGTCAGCCAACCAGGACATGACACGCACTCCGCACAAGATGATCACACGCGCCCCAGACTAGACTTCTGGACACATACACACTGGCCCACACTAGCTCTCCCCGAGGTCGAGAGCCATCTGTGGCTCTTTTGAGATGACCAAAATTGTTATTTATGACTATGATGCCTTTCAGGGAATGTCAAGGTCTTTTATTTTTCCCACAAAATGTATATATGTGCGGCCCAAACGTCTGTACTTTGAGAGACTGTCTTCAGACGAGCCTCTGTCGATACTCTCCCGGTCGCTGCGTTTAATTAATCAATCTTGTTCCTGTTTTGACAAAGGTGTCTTTTCATTTAGTTAAGGTAAAATCACATTCAAACAACATTACTGTTGTTCTATTCTTTGGCGATATTTATTATTTGTATGTCATATATTTTTGATCATTTTTGTACCTTTTCTCAAGATTGCGACTGGTGAGGAGCTCAAGGAGTGAGCTCCGCTGGCTGGGGATCGAAACTGGTCTAAATATTCCTGTTTTAGCCCGCACGAGCACCATCAATGCAAGACATCACAAACCAGGAACTAAGGAAACCAGTAAACCGTAACTTAAAACATCAATGCAGCAATAACTAAAGCCTCGATCGGAAACCTACCGGAGACGGACTTCAGGATTCTGGAACCGAGACTGCGAAGACTGCGTCCCGACATCCGACCAAGCTCGACCGCATCTCCTAAGGCGGCTCGAGGGTCCTCAGGAGATTTTCAGCAACAAGAGGCGTATCGTCTGTTTTAAGCGCATCAGCGCCCGGAATATGACCTGACTTCTGGCCAGGACTCACATACATCACCAGAATTCGGCGCGACAGTGCCCAAGATGACCCAACCCCAAGCCACCCTGTCGGAATGGCAACGTTGTCCACAACTGTCCGACGTGGATTGGATTGAGTGAGAACACCAATACCGAGGATCAAATTCCCCGGTGAGAGCACTAGTACTGGAGACGAGCCCTGACCGGAACTGCACACATGAGCATAAACAGCGCTGCAGTGTTCAGATCACCAGCGGAGATGACTCGGCCCGGCCCGAGCCCTAGCTCTCCCACACCACCGGAAAAGTGACGGAAGGACCGAAAGGTGCATAACTAACCCAAAATCCGATGAATCCAACTGGGAGGTGCATACCGAACCAATAATCCGCTGAACCCGAACCCAACCGAACAAAATGGCCGAGTCCGAACAATGATCACTTTAAGAGCATTTAATATTAATTAATGACCCTCCCGACCCCATCAAATATCCGATCATCGAGACCTCAACCGGACACTCCCTCGGCAAGGTATTTACAACGCTTCTAGTAGTTACGCATGCTACGATAACTGTAAGATAAATGATGCCTGTACTCAAGATGGCGGCCCCATAAGCAATCCGGGGCTCAGTGTTAATGTTCAGGTCTTAATGACTACATAAAAACGAAGCGATAAATAAGCACTGTAAAAACAGAGCACCCAGGTTTGAGAAGAGCGCAATAACAGCTACATCCTACCGATGACCTGCATGACGATCAATGCCTGACCCTAAAATGGCGGCGGCATGTAGACACAATGGTCGCATTATACTGCCTGACTTTAATATGGCTGCGGCACAATACCACCGTGATAGTATTACCGAGAGTGATAATACAAGACTGCAAATAATATTTGTCACAGCGCCTGCACTGCTTGAGGAAAGATACATTCACACTACCGAGTTGCACCAATTGGATGAACTAGGCAAGTTAGACATCGGCACTGCTAAGGAGAGACCCCTAACGGGAGCAGCAGTGAACATCAGAAACAATAGCAATTTGTACAAAGGTACAGGACAGTTATACAGCAGTTTTATTGACTGCCCCAGACATTTGGGTAAACAGAGATGGTCTTTCAGATGGTGCTACTCCCTACAATAAATGGCAGCAAATGGGAATGGAAGGAGGACTACGCCAGGAAAACAAACGAAAAACTACAGCAGCAATCTGAGTCAAGCTTGACAAGGTGGTGGCCATATTGGAAGGGCTATGACCATACAGAGTAGTCAATGGAAAATAGGCTGGATATGATATAAGTACAGGGAATTACTTTTACGCATACGCCCTAACAAGTCTATAGTCTTCAATGAAAGACTTGTTTTGAATATGCACTAAGTACAGAGAGTTATTATTTATTTTTAAGCAGGTGTCACTACTCCAGAACCACACAGGAGTGTTATATATCGCTTTCGCCAATTATGGCAGGTATCAATCTAAAATCAGCAGGCAGTAACTCCTACACCATAATATACCCACCTAATTTATCTAAGAACGCAGCCAAAAAATTCAAACACAACCTAATTAGAAAAAACCCAGATACGTTAGTCTCTGACCCTTCCTTCAATCTAAAAAAAGGCACTATTGTAAATGACTTGATATTTTTCACCAGAAAAACTGCGAAATGGCGCACTGCCATGACGAAGATGCTTAACATAAAAAATATAAGTAATATCCCACATGGTACTAAACTATCGATCATCCCTTCGCCGAGACTGAGAGCTGAACTATGCATAACTATATACAAGAACGGGGTTGTGCTTATACAAGCAGCCAACAACGAATTGAAAAAGTTTGACAACTGTTTTGCAACCTTAAAAGACAATGTGGATAACACAAGTTCCCTACAACACCGGAGCACCTAAGCAGTCACCCAATATACCACGAACGCAACCTCCATAGACATCGTAATATCAGAAGAACCCCAACAGCCACAACCTACAACTATGTCAAGAGACAACATGGCCATTAACCTCACAGATCTAGGGGAAGAATCACTACAATATGCCAATATCGTCCCTACACCAATACATCGGGAAAGGTCCGTACCTCTCTCCCAGGATAGGATTACTCCCACACTTAGACCACTTAACGGAAACCCCTATCCACCTAATATTGTCCCTATGCCAGTACACCGGGAAAGGTACGTACCTCTCCACCAGGATATGATTACTCCCACACAGAGACCACCTAACAGAAACCCCTATCCAGCAATAGAGGGTAGGGAGACTAACCCTCCTCCCAAACACCTCACTACGACAGTACCAATAGCATCTGCTTATATACGAAACTCGGATCCACCTAGCTCGAACAAAAGATCACAGGACAAATGGAGCCCATCGCATTTCATACACAGAGGAGGCTCAAACACTCTACCTAATGAAAAAGAAAGGATCACTGAAAAAGGCAATGATCAGAATCGCCGGAATGAAGGAATGAACACAAACAAAATAAGAAATAGGCAGATGTTCACTTCTGGTATATCTCCTCCTACACAAAGGGAAATTGAAACTCTTAGAATACAAGCGAGCAATATATCGCAGGACATTCTAAATACTCTACAAGTTATGAAGAAAATATTAGAAATCACAGTAAGGACTCAATCCAAAGTCGAACTCATTCAAGAATCAATGAATGATATTCAAGGAAAAAGTAAATGGATAGCCATGCCATTATCGAATAGACCTAATCGTCCATACAAAAATCTTAAATATCTATCGTCGGAGGAGACCCATGCCCTACTCATCTCATATGAGTCTACATCCATCAATAAAGGTGAAGAAATTAAATCAGTCCCGATCGATGCAAATACAACTTCAATGCCTAATAACAGAAAACTCAATCCTAACAACCTAAAACAAGTCAAGTTAACCACCAGTGTTCAAGTGTTGAACTCGGGTAACTCAGGGAAACCACTTCTTTGCCTACTGCTAAACTGCCATTCTGCAGTAAAGCACGCATCAGACATTGCTGCTCTCATCATTAGTCAGGAAGTAGATGTAACAATCTTAACAGAAACATGGCTTACGGACTCTTCTTCCCCTTACATGGACCTATTGGTGCTTCCACAATATATCATTGTGAGGCTGGACAGACAAAAGAAGACAGGAGGTGGTATAGCTTGCATACATTGCTCGGATATCTCTGTTAGCCAAATACAATCTGATCCTCTTGAATCCTGTGAATACCTCGGTCTCACTATAAAAACTGTAGATAATCAAAGATGCAATCTGCATGCACTCTACCATCCACCAGGAAATAATGCGTCCTTCATAGACCAGCTAATGGAGATCATCACATCTAACTCTAACATTCACACTAATGATATATTCCTAGGTGACTTTAATTTACACTGGGACGATAATAATGACAAACAGGTCAACGAACTCAAAGACTTCTTAGCAGACCTAAACCTTACTCAAGCCTGCACACTGCCAACACACTCGAAAGGGTCAACTTTAGACTGGGTGATCTCTAGAATTAAGGCTACTACAATGCACTCAATTGTTCCGTGCGACTGGTCAGATCACCATGCCAAAACCTTCTATATATCTACCATAAAAAAGAATAAGACCACACAACCGATCAAACTCAAACAGTGGAGTCGGGACACCAATGACCATAATATTGAGCAATTAGTAACACGATGTGAGAAGGATCTTAATCCACCCAACATTTTGATGAACGTTAGCGAACTCACAAATTACTACAACATATCAATGACGAACATAATAAACTCCACCATGCCGCTAAAACTGAAAAGAATAACAGAGAAAGATAAAAATCCCTGGTTTAATGGATCACTAAATGAAGAAAGGCGGAGACTAAGACTAGCAGAAAGAAAATGGAGACAGCACCCATCTTCCCCCCAGCTGAAAACTCTCAGGAAAATTAGGAACGACTACAACAAAAGCATTCTCAGATCCAAAAAAGAATTTTTTAGAAATGAGCTGGATAATGCTAAAAACAGACCACGGAAACTTTTCAAGATGTTAAAACAACAATCTAATAAACTGGCCAAAACTGCTCAGGAATCAACTAAAACCCAACTGAGCTGCGAGGAGTTCTCAACCTTCTTCACAGACGAGGCCTACTCTCTAGAAAGGGAACTTAGATTGGCAGCTGACAACCTCCATAGCCCATTAACATCACAAACTGATGTTTCCATGCACATCACTCAAGCTATGAAGAAAAATAAAGCACAATATTCGACATTCAAGCTATATGACCAGAATACCATTGCCAAAATTCTATCAGAAATCAAACCAAATAACCACTACAATGACCCCCTCCCATCAAAATGCCTGATGGACGAAAATAATCAATGCCTCACTGTCTCAAGGCACCTTACCAGAATGCCTAAAAACAGGTCAAGTCCTCCCCATCATCAAAAAACCTACAGGGGACCCGGCAGACCCAAACAACTTTCGTCCAGTGACCAATATTCCATTACTAGCCAAACTGCTTGAAAAATGCGTGCAACAGCAAATGAGCCACCACATCGCCAATTTCAGCCTATTGGACGACTGCCAATCAGGATTCAGACCAGGCCACAGTACGGAAACAGCGATCTTACATATAGTGGATGACGCCCTACAGGCTCTGGATCACAATGAAACATGTCTACTAGTTCTTCTGGACCTGTCTTCCGCATTTGACACAGTAATTCATGAAAAACTACTAGACCGGCTTGAAAACAGGATGGGTCTATCTGGAACTGTACTGAAATGGTTTAAATCCTTCCTGCAGAACAGAACACAAAGATTCTTGGTTAACCAAGCGCTATCGCCGCCATGCCCTAACTCGATTGGAGTTCCACAAGGATCAACATTATCTCCATCACTATTCAACCTATATGTCGAACCCCTTACAGAAATTCTCCGGCACGCAAACATCTCCTATAACATGTACGCAGATGATACTCAGATCTACATCAAGATCTCGTCACTTGAAGAGATCAGGACAATGAATGAGGCCTTAAAAGTGTCAGTACAATGGTTAACTAGCAATCATCTGAAATTAAATGTGCAAAAAACGGAATTCCTACTAATATCCCCTCCAAAAAGCTCTGCAGATGTGAAGGAGTGGACCAAACTGATCACAGCGCTAAACTGCACCCCTATCCTAGTTGACTCGACCAAATCACTAGGAATCACACTGGATAAGAACCTAGACATGAAAGCCCACATCAAATCAATGGCAAAAAGTGCCCGTTTTTACCTGAACTATGTTAGAAAAGTGAAACCATTTATCACCACGTCGGACCTTAAACTGGCAGTTCAGTCCTTAGTCATATCAAGGATTGAATATGGCTGTACAACATTAACAGGTCTTTCAAAAATATCCACAGCACCACTAAAAGCCTGTCTCAATGCGGCCGCAAGACTCATTACAGGCTCAAGAAAATATGACCACATCTCCCCACACCTGAAGGCATTAAACTGGCTACCATATGAAGCCAGAATTCAACTAAAACTGGCATGTATTACCCACAAAGCGCTCCACTACAAAACACCAATGTACCTAGCCCAGAAAATTGAATTATCAGGTGGAAGCAGACCATCCCGGAATGCCAGAGACCTGTTGTTGAAACCTCCCATCTTTCAGAAGAAGAAAACATATGACAGAGCATTCTCCGGAGCGGCCCCCAGAATCTGGAACTCACTCCCTCCAAACATTAGAAAAATCCCAAACACATCAACTTTCAAAAGGGAGGCAAAGATATTCCTGATGAGCAAGTTCCTACCCTAAACAATGATTGATCACCATCTGCTTCGTGGTCAATAACGAATATAAGGGCAAACTCACCAGTTAGCGGCGAAGACATTGTAGACTGTACACTAATACAACTAATGGATCTTTTTGTAATATTGTTGATAATAATGATATGAAGGCACACATCGGAATCCTTTCATATAATACTACTGTTATACCTTGTACACCTTATTGATCCTAATTGTTATCGTGGAAACTGATACGAAAGACACGTACCGGAACCATATCTATATTACTGCTGTACCCGTCGTTCTCTAAAAGATCTACATCATGCAACTGTGAAGCGCTCTGATACCTTTAGGTCATGTCCGCGCTATATAAAACTCTATAAATAAAATAAATAAAAAATCCTGGTTTATTAAAAGCAGCATCTTTTCTCTGACACTATATGGAGCTTGTTTGTGTTTATTTTTGGCATGCACAATGGCACTCTACGGGTGTTTTTCTACATAGGCTAAGCTACCAAATGTGAGGTAAAGGTTCCTTATAGTCATTAACCAGGTATACTCTGTGGCTCTGTTTGTTACAACTCTATGAAGACTGTGACCTCTCAATCGGATTTATCCATATCCCTTTCAAACAATATATTGGCTTTGTTGTCCCCAACATTGAAAGACTGTCACCTGCTGCCCACTAGATGTGGATTCCTTTAGAATTTCTGCCACCTGGTAATACCTACTAAGCTTCGTTTGTCATGCACATATTGATTCAAAGAGGCTGAGGCTCACATATTTATGTCTAAGATAATGTTTATGGGACACACATACATACATAATAAAAATGCCATCTGTGCGTTGCCACATGTACGTCACACACACTGCAGCCAGCTGTATACAGAAATAGAAATAAATAGTTTGAGACAAGGAACAATGCACAGGCATGTTTTTAAAGTCATAAAAAGATGAATGTCTCCATTTAGAACATCTGCGAAGACTTCCGCAGCCAAAAAGTTGGCAATACAATTCTTGTGAGTAACAGAATCCTATTAGGAAATTCCAGGACTGAAAGGACTCTATTTAAGCCTTTAATATCAATTATGCGCCTTTTATCTATGGAACTTAAACTTGTTGTTTAGGAGAAAGCTGATAGCTGACAGTGAATCAATAAAACAAGGTTTTTCACATAGTTAGTGAGATTGATAAATACTGCCAGAGACTAGAAAATATTATACACAATCTCAGTCCCTGACAACAGTTCCTCAGGAGAAAAAACATGTGCCAAGCAATAACAAAGTAACATAAATGAAAGGTAAATTGTTCAATCCAAGAAAAAAAGACAACTACGTAGGGAAGCATTAGAAAGGCCTTCTGTATTATTGTTTGAGAAATACAGAAATGGAAAATCCGCCTTGTTTTGACAAGGACTAAGGCCCCACTTTTGGCAATCCTGTGACTGAACATGGTTAGATGCAACTAGTTTGTCGCGTGAAAGATTTTACCTTAATACATATAAACATGTGTAGAAGAAGTGTGTCTTCAGTGGTGCTCACAAGAAGGCAGTCACCAGCAAGAGCACTACAAGTTCAGATTCAATATTGGGTGGTACTAGTTAGCATTGACCAACCCATTAACATATTTAGGGCCTCATTACGATATGACTCAGAAAGCATCCTGGGTAGGGTGCATGTATAAATAAGCAAAGCGATACCAAAGGGGATGATGGACGGAGCGCTTGAGCAAATCAAACACTCACCCCCAGTCAACTGATCTGGGTTTAATCCATCATCATTCTTTAGCTCACTCCACCACCCCAGTTCAGACATGGCCATATGCAAATCAGTCTGACCCTGTGCCTCATGGGAGCAGTCCAGCCCGAACTGCCAAGCCATGTCTTCCCTGGACCGGAAACAAGCATCCTGGGACCGGTTTCTGGCTATTCAGCCGTCATCAGCCAGGCTAGCTTGAATCCAGTGGCAAAGTGAGCAAGGGACCCACGTCTGGGCATACCCTGCCAACTTAGGGCGAACAAAGCGATACCAAAGGGGATGATGGACGGAGCGCTTGAGCAAATCAAACACTCACCCCCAGTCAACTGATCTGGGTTTAATCCATCATCATTCTGATGACGGCTGTATGCCAGAAACCGGTCCCAGGATGCTTGTTTCCGGTCCAGGGAAGACATGGCTTGGCAGTTCTGAACTGGGGTGGCGGAGTGAGCTAAAGAATGATGATGGATTAAACCCAGATCAGTTGACTGGGGGTGAGTGCTTGCAATGTTCAACACTCCGTCCATCATCCCCTTTGGTTTTGCTATGTATAAATAAGCAGGCACGTTTGAAAAGATGTTTTATATGCCCTGGTGAGGGACAAACTACCAATTTCTTTTTTCCTCCATTGTAGCACTTTAGCTCCATAGGTTAACGTGGGGATACTGTAATACAGTGTAACTACTGATAGGAGTGAGCTAATGTGAGAAAGTCATCCTTTTTTATGCTGTTCACCCCCATTTTCTGACTAACACTGGGGGTAACTGTCTCTGATTGTGCTGTGGGTTCTGTAAACAAGGCCCAGGGCCAATGCTCTGATGAAAAAGGTATATGGTTATTAGGTATAAATAAAATTGGCAATGACAGACCCTGTAAGTCCCTAGAATATAATAGGGCAGGGGGGATTAAAACTACCTATAAGTCCCTAGTATATAATAGAGCAGGGGGGTTTAAAAGCCCAATAGATTTCCTGCACTAGAGTGTGCACCGCTGTGTGCCTACTGTCATTTTTAAAGGCAGCATTGCTTTGCAGACTGTCTTTAGAAATAAATTGCATGCAAATTCGACTTTGGTGGTACAGGTACTACCAAATTGGTACTCTACCTTATTTCTATATATAAGTCACCCCTAAGGTCTCCCCTAAGTGCCCCAGGGGTGGGGTGCCACGCAATTATAAGCAGGAAGACTATAAATTATGTTTTAAAAGCCCTGGTGAGGGAAAAACACCAATTCCGTTTTTCCCCATTGTGTGAGTTCCATGGGCTAACATTGGAAAATGTTATTTAACTATAACTATTGCTAGGAAGGGGCTAGATATCATTTAAAGACTTATAAGATGTGCTGTGATAAATCCAACAACTTGCCATTGTTGTATTTATTATAACTGTTACAGAAAAGAAGTTATAGAACTTTCTTTTCTGTGAGCCAAGATCCAGACTTCAAGCAGCCTCTCCAGATTGGTCAGCCTTAACAGGCTTAACCAGGCTGCTTTGATGAGGTGATAAGTGGCCACATAGAGTAGAGTTTATCTCATGGAGAGAGCTCTGCAGCTGCACAGAATAGGGCAGGTTGGGCTGGGTAAATCACATTGGGCTTCAAAGAAGAGCAGGACAGTAAGGAATGCCAGCCAGGCCTTCCCCCTTTTCCTGTAACCCAAGCCAGATGGCAGGCCTGGGAATGGAATTTGAAGGCAGTGGAGGGGGAGTGTTAATGGAAATGAGCCACACTAGTAGGTTGGTTTAGTCAGCTCTTATTCTAAAGGAGAGAAAATCTCCATCTTGTATTTTAAAATGCAGTACTTTGTGGGACAAGGATATGCCACACTTTGACGGAAGGTGTCATGCTTTTGGGTGGCGCCTGGCACCTCATTGGACAGGGATGAAACCCTGCTTGTTGCCCCAGATCATTTAATAAATATATGAGAGATGCAGAGCAACTCAGTTTTGAATTTGGATTGAATCTGCTGCCTGAAACTACAAGAAGAAGGAATGTCTTGATAGAACCCTTGTCTGCACCACACAGGATTGCTACCTGAAGAACTGCTCCTATTACACACTTGGAACTATAGCCCTGAGGACTTTGGCTTGCTTCAAAAAGGATTATTGAGTGGTCTTGGATATGTGTTTTGGACTCTTTGAACCCTCAATCGGAACTTCAGAAAGAAGTTCCAGAAGTTTGTAGCAACTTATGCCAATCTTTAGAGGAAGCTGTCATGCTTCTGGGTGGCACCCTGAACACCATTGGGCAGAGGTACCCCCCACTTGTCACCCCAGAACATTGAATACATATTGTGAAAGCTGCATATCACTCAGATCTGCTGCTTGAAACTACAGGGAGAAGAAGGACTGCCCTGCTGGAACCCTAGTCTGCACCCCAAAGGCTTGCTTTCTGAAGGACTGCATCTGCTGCACAATTGGAGCTACTCCCCTGAGGACTTTGCTTTGCTTCATAAAGGATTAAGGAGTGGACTCCTGAAAGCAACAGGTTAACAGAGCTTCCCTGTATCATCTCTCCCCAATAAGTCCCCAGCCTGGAGTGTGCCCAGTGGACTTTTAAGGATTGGGCCAGGTGCATTGTGGGAACTGTATTACTAACGTCCGAGGAGCAACTCAGAGACTCTGGAACCTTGTGGACACTTTGAACCCTCAAGAGGAACTTCAGAAACAAGTTCCATAAATTTGGAGAAGTTTGGATCAACTTTTGGAAAAATCTCCGTAAGGTGATTGACCTGACGTTGAGGGTCAAGCCGATTACCTCGCACCGCTACCCTGCCTGGATTTCAAGTTCCTTCTGCTAAAGGACCCGAAGCTCAGGACTTCCATGACTTGACTGGCTGCTCTCACGGAACTAAGCCGACAAAGTCGCTGCAAATTTGGCCTGCTGGAGAGACCCGCTCAACATTGAGTGAAAATCCTCCAAAAATGTTTCTAGGTGCAAAGGCAACATTTTGACCGAGGCCTCCCGCTTTGTGTATCCGACCAGGGCTCAATCGCGGTCAGCTTCAAACTTTGACTTTGTCCCTTTCAAGCATGACCAAATGTCCCAAGTTGGTGCTATATGTTTTTAAGTGCTAGAAAGTGTTTATTATTTAAACATTCATATTTTTCTTGTTTTGGTGCCATTTTAATCATAAAACTATATCCTATTTTTAGAAATTGGTTGTAGATTTTTATTGTGTGTTGCATCGTACTTCTTCTATGTATTGTGTTTTTAAATGCTTCACACACCTGTCTCCTAAGTTACCCATACCTGCTCATCACCAGCTACCAAGGGTTGAGCAAGGGAATAATTTATTGAGACCCTGTCTGGACCTTATATTGTGTTGGTGGCCTTATTGTTAGTGGTAGGTGCATACTTACCCCTACTAATGATCTACCTTCGAATAAGTCCATATCTCAAAAGTGATGTAAGGTTAATAGGGAGCAGATACCTGTCATTATTCTAACATTTTCAGCTAAAGTTACTTATACACTTCTAATTTAGTTTTCACTGCACTTTACAATAAAGTATTAATGATTATTTGTAATTCTCCATTTTAAATAGAAACCACTATGCCATGCAGCAAACATTTTTGGAAAATATGCAATATAAAATCATGTGATAGCTTAGAAGAAAGTGGGACAAACAAATCCTTTGTTATTACTTTACTGTACACAGACTAGAGTGAAGTTTATGGCGCTAACTGTGTTTGTTTTGTAGGCTGTAGAGCCGTATAGATCAAAATACCAATTTGCATATACAAAAGAGTAAATAGAGAAGAAAGTGGTGAGTATCCTTAACCCTGGGGATGAGAAAAATCCAGGCCACTAGAAGTTGGAACTCGAGTGTCCCCCTACAAAGGAGGAATTACTCATGTAATCAGTAATTCTGGGTCTTATATATTCCTCATTTCCAGATTTTCACTTAGCAGTTTCAGCTGCATTCAGCAGCTCAACTCTCCATGTGCAAATATACATATTCTTGGAAAAACTGCAGATCTCATATTTTCAGTGGGGCTGTAACGCTATTTATTGGCCAGTACTGCATCTGGTTTAATATATACCATTTCTCTCTTTTGAACAGGTCTGCCTGCAAACTACTTAGGGCCCCATGCATCAAACTGAAACCCGGTCGCAAACGGGCAGATTCTCAGAATCTGCCCCTTTGCGACCGGTATTTTTGCATTTGGGATGCATCATCCCAAATGCAAAAATCGGAAATTGCGATTGCATTTAAGGAATAACAAATTGCGATTCCTTAAATGCAATGCTAGAAGCAATTTAAAATAGTGAATTCGCTATTAGGGGTTGCAATTTACCGAAAAATAAAACAGGTCGGTAATTTGCAAAAACTTTGAAAAATGCACTAAAGTGCATTTTTCAAAGTTACATGTCACACACACACACATGCCCTTGGGGCATGTGTGTGCGCAACATGGGTGCACATTTCAATTTCAGGGGTGCAACAGGGTGTCCTTTGACACCCTTGCACCCTTGAAATTGCATGCGCTATTTGCGAGTACCTAATGGGTACTCGCAAATTGTGCATGCAATTCCCATTCATTCCTATGGGCCTGTGGGCCCATAGGAATGAATGGGAGGCCATTCCTTAATTGCGAATCGCAATTTGTGAGTCGCAATTAAGATTATTCCAAGGTTCTGCCTTTCTTTCTGGGGCAGACAAGGTTTTTTTAATTATAAAAAAGCAGCTGCCGCCTTGGAAGCCAACCCTTTGAAAATTAAGTTGTCCCCCCAGTTGCTTTATTCAGGCACACAATTATGACTTTCTTTTTAAGCAGCACTTATAAGATCAGTTCCACAGAAAATACATTGGGTATTGTGTGCTATCAAAATGTTGCCTACTGTTTCCGTTTTGGTGGCCAAATGATTGTAAAAATGAGAGGAAAGGTTCTGTAAGTACTTCACTTGGGTAGCCATCCTGTATGGACAGAGAGAAATGTCTCCCAATGTTTGCCAAAGAATTCCAAACGAGCAATTGACATGGGTATTGATAAGACTGAATATTATGGAACATAACTGCAAATTAATTGTGTGAGCAACTGGGCCAATACACTGATCTTTCACATTTCTAAAGTGGAAGCTATACCTCCATTATGGCCAGGGTGCCATGTTAGTGTGATGTATAAAAATATTTTAAAATTCAATACATTTTGCTGGTCATGTTAAGCCCTGCTGCTACACGTCTGCACAAAATAAAATTAGTTTAATGTTAGATGTAAGGTTATGTCATAGTAGTGCTCTTGCTTCATCTAATATTCATGTGTGTGCATTATAACATCCAGGCGTTATTCTTTATTGGTTCTTTAGTTTACAAAGAGCACTGACAATTCTTAACATATCAAGAATATTTGAGTATTATTTTAATAAAATTGACAGTGCTCTCAAAAGCAGTAAGACCTCCGACCCTCGGTCCAGGTCCACTCTCTCCCCACTGCTCCGCTGTGCCGTCTCTTGCCTCCAGACCCCGACCTCCTCCTTGGGAGGTTCGAGGCTGCTGCCCGCTCCAACTGGGACCAGACTGCCTCCAACCACCGTAACCTTCTCAGCTGCTTTTTTTTTTTTCTTCTTAATTTTTTCCCTGTAGTGCTACTGTTATTGTGCCCATCTGTGTCTTGCTCTAATTCCACCACTGTTTTTATTTTCTCGTGCCTGCCTGTTCCTTTTGCCTTTCGCCGCTGCTGCCCCTGTGGCCCCTCCCCCCCGGAATTCCCCCCCGGAATTCCCCTGCTCCCGCCTCCCAGCCTCTCCTCTCTCCCACCTCCCCTACTTAATGGCAGCTGCTGCGCGGTCGCGCCACTGGCGCGCCAAAGGCGCGCCAAAGGCAAGCCCGTCTCCGCCCGTCCGCGACCCGACCGCGGCCAGCACCAGGAACCCTGGACCTCCCACTACCCATCACTATGACACCACCACCCTCCTCGCACTTAACCCTGGAAGACTTAGAGAATGCCAACAGGCCTCGCCAAACACGACCCACGGCCAGTTCTCCTGCCTCCACTGCCGCCAGACCCTCACCGCCACCCCGGCCTCCAACACCGCCGACGCCAGCACCGGTGACACCCTAAAATGCATCCTCCTCAACGTACGCTCCGTACACAAACAAGCCATGGAAATCTGGAACCTACTCGACTCTCTTTCGCCTGACATCGCCTTCTTCACAGAGACCTGGACCAACGCATCCTCCACCCCCGACATCAGCACCGCCATCCCAGACGGATACAAGATCCAGAGGAAAGACCGCCCCAACCACTCAGGAGGGGGCCTCGCCATCGCCCACAAGAGCACCCTCCGCCTCACCACCTCCAGCGAAACCTTCCCCTCCACCGAACACCTGCACTTCAAGATTCAGACCCCCCCCAAAGCCACACTCCGAGGAACCCTCGTCTACAGACCCCCCGGCCCCCGAACACCCTTTGCCAACACCATCACCGACTTCATCGCACCCCACGCGATCACCTCAACAAACTACATACTCATTGGAGACCTGAACTTCCACCTCGACAACCCCAGTGACCCCAACTCCACTATTCTTCGTGACAACCTCGCCAGCATCGGACTTAAACAACTCGTCAACACACCGACCCACAGAGCAGGACACACCCTCGACCCCATCTTCGCGGCAGGAAACAGCGTCCATTTCAGCCACACAACGCAGCCGCCATGGACCGACCACCACTGCATACACTTCGCCATCAACAAACCCAAGGCACCCAAACCAGCCCCACGCCCACCACGAAGGAACTGGAGCAAGGTTACCGACAAGCAACTTAACTCCACCCTCAGCCGAGACAACCACACCTGGGCACCCGACGCAAACAGCGCAAACGACGCAGCCAGAGAACTCCACACCTGGATCTCCAACTGCGCAGATGAGCTCGCCCCTCTACGCAACCCTGACAGACAACGCCCCAGGAAAGCCGCCTGGTTCACAACCGCTCTCCAAGAAGCCAGACGCACCTGCAGACGCCTGGAGAAGAACTGGAGAAACACCAAGACAACCGAAAACCACACCACCTACAAGGACGCCATGACGGACTACCACAACCAGATCAGAGCCACCAAAAGGAACTTCATCCACAACAAAATCCTGGCCAACTCCACCAACTCCAAGGAACTTTTCAGTGTCATTCAAGAATTCACCAACCCACGCAGCGAAGCCACAGACATCACCCCATCCCAAGACCTCTGAGACAAGCTTGGAACCTATTTCCACCTCAAGATCAAAAACCTCTATGCCAACTTCATCGACCATCCACCAAGAGCCACAGACGGCCCCCCGCCCCCCAGAAACACCAGCCAGCCCACCATGTCCAACTGGACACTGATCACGGCCGAAGACACCGCCTCGACCATGAAAAGCATCCACTTGGGGGCCCCCACCGACCCCTGCCCCCCTCACATCTACCACAGAGCCGTGGCCACCATCACCCCCAAACTACAACGCACCATCAACACCACCTTCAAAACAGGCACCTTCCCAGACGACTGGAAGCGCGCAGAAGTCAGACCCCTGCTCAAGAAGCCCACAGCTGACCCCACCGACCTCAAGAACTATCGGCCCATCTCGCTCCTCCCCTTCGCAGCCAAAGTTGCAGAGAAAACAGTCAGCAAGAAACTGACACGATTCATTGAAGAGAACGCCGTCCTCGACCCGTCCCAATCCGGATTCCGAAGCAACCACAGCGCAGAGACCGCCCTACTCGCCGCCACAGACAACATCCGCACCCTCCTGGACCAAGGCCACTCCGCAGCCCTCATCCTACTCGACCTATCATCGGCCTTCGACACCGTCTCCCATCGCACACTAGTCATCAGACTACACGACGCAGGCATACAAGGAACAGCCCTGGACTGGATCCGATCATTCCTCACCGGAAGAAGCCAAAGGATCAGACTCCCACCCTTCCTCTCCGACCCCACGAAAATCACCTGCGGAGTCCCACAGGGTTCATCACTGAGCCCCACCCTCTTCAACATCTACATGGCCCCCCTCGCAGCCATCGTCCGACAACATGGCCTCAACATCGTATCCTACGCCGACGACACCCAGCTCATCCTCTCCCTCACCAAAGACCCCATCACTGCCAAACTCAACTTCCAGAAAGGAATGCAAGACGTCGCAGTCTGGATGACCAACAGCTGCCTGAAGCTCAATGCCGAGAAGACAGAAGTCCTCGTCCTCGGTACCACCCCTTCTGCATGGGACAGCACCTGGTGGCCGACCGCCCTTGGAAGCCCACCTACCCCCTCAGACCACGTCAAGAACCTCGGCATCGTACTCGACTCATCACTCTCCATGAACTGACAGGTCAACGCCGTCACCTCCAGCTGCTTCAACACCCTCCGCATACTCCGCAAGACCTTCAAGTGGATCCCCCCTGAGTCAAGGAAGACAGTCACCCACGCACTCATCACCAGCAGACTGGGCTATGGAAACGCACTCTACGCCGGCATCAACAAGTCCCTACTCCGCAGTACAGAACACCGCCGCCAGACTCGTCCTCGGCATCCTCCAACACGAACACATCAGCCAACACCTACGAAGTCTCCACTGGCTCCCCGTGGAGAAAAGAGTCACTTTCAAAATCTTCACTCATGCCTACAAATGCCTACACAACAACGGACCCAAATACCTCAACGACAGAATCAACTTCCACGTACCCAAAAGAAACCTCCAATCTTCCAACCTCGCACTGGCCGAAACCCCGCGCATTCACAGAGCAAAAGCAGGCAGAAGATCCTTCTCTCACATTGCAGCCAAGACCTGGAATGAGCTACCGGCAGACATCAGATGCGCCCCCTCCCTGAACACCTTCAGGAAGACCCTCAAGACCTGGCTCTTCGGCTAAACAGATCTGCGGACCACCCCCCCCTCAGCGCCTTGAGACCCTCACGGGTGAGTAGCGCGCTTACAATTCCCTGATTGATTGATTGATTGAAAAGCAAAGGGTGGCTGTTTGGTAAAGCAAATTAATTTTGTTTCTACGGGGTTAGTTATTTATAAGAAGGTTTTTTAACCCATGTTTTACCTCGACCACCTGCACAGTGCAATGTAGTAGAAATAAAATATGTATGGACATTTTGCTAGCAGTTATGTTATATTATGTTATTTTGATTTGTATGGCTCACTAATCACCCAACAGGGTATGCAGGTGCTTGGGCAGGTGTGTGGTCCACAAGATGCTTATATGAAGAGCCAGGTCTTTAGCTTCTTGTGGACCTCAAGAAGTGAGGAGGAGGCTCTGATGTGTTGAGGAAGGTTGTTCCATATATTGGGTGCGATGTAGGAGAATGAGTGACCTCCAGTTTTGCTTTAGCATATGATGGGGTGTGTACGAGTGAGAGTGAGGCAGAGCATAGGTATCTGGTGGGTTGGTGAACGTGTATGTGGCTGTTCAGGTATTCTGGTCCTGTGTTGTGTAGGGTTTTCTATGTGTGTGTGAGACGTTTGAATTGGCTGAGCTTGCGAATGAGGAGCCAGTGAAGCTTCCTGATGTCTGGTGTAATGCAGATGCGGCATGGGAGGTCGAGTATGAGCCTTGCTGCTGTGTTCTGGATGGTCCTGAGTCTGTGTAGGAGTTGTTCGAAGATTCTTGTGTAGAGAGGGTTGCCTTTATCCAGCCTCCTGGTGATGAGTGCTTGAGTGACAGTCCGTGTGGTGCTCTGAGGTAAGATCTTTTGTCGCATCCATAGGATGTGGAAGCAAGAGGAGCCCACTGTGTTGAGCTTGTCATCTAGGATGATCTCTAGATATCTTGTGTGGTCTGTGGGTGTTGGCCCTAGCTCTGATGACCACCAGGAGCAGTCCCATGGGGAAGTCTTGTTGCCAAAGACCAGTACTTTCATCTTGTTTGAGTTGAGCTTCAGGCACCTGGTTTGCATCCAGTCTGCTACCATGGTCATGCAGTTGGTAAAGTTGGCTCTGGTGATGGTTGTCTTGTCCAGCAGACAGAGGATGGGCTTCGTGTCATTGGCGTAGGAGACTGTGATGCCTTGTAATCGGATGATGTTGGCGAGCGATGTCATGTATATGTTGAGAAGGGTGGGGCTGAGAGACGATCCCTGTGGGACTCTGCATAGCAGTTTCTTGGTCCCTCGTGTGAAAGGTGGCAGCTTGACCCTTTGACTTCTTCCCATGATGAACATACAGATCCATTTGAGAGTGGATGCTTGTATGCCAATCTTGTGTAGTCTTCTGGTGAGGGTGTTGTGGGAGACAGTGTCACTGCGGAGAGGTGGAGCAGGATGACAGCCGCTGGTTCTCCTTGATCAAGGATTATTCAAATGTTGTTTTGGGCCCTAATAATTGCTGTGGTTCTTTCTGAATGCTGATTGAATGTTGTCTAAAAGCTGGTGAAGTTCGAGGTGGGCTGTGAGTTGTTTGTTGATGGCCTTCTCATTCACTTTGGCTGGATAGGGTAGCAGGAAGATGGGTCGGAAGTTGCTCAGTTGATTCCGGTCAGCTGTGGTCTTCTTGAGGAGGGCGTTGATTTCTGCAAGTTTCCATTTACAAGCGAAAGTGAAGGGTTTGATGGAGGTGTTAGTGAGGTGGGTCAGGGTAGTGCTGATTGGTGATGTTCCTGGGTTGTAGATGTGATGGGTGCATTGGAGCCTGTGAGAAATTGAGCTACTGGTTGATGCTGGGTGAAACCCTACACGAGCAGAAACCACAATCCTTGTCAGGGTGAAGCACAGACAAACCCCAAATCAATCTGTGCTCACCACTCTGTTAGTTTGCCACAGAGCAGTCTGGATTGACTTAGAGTCAATGTGTAATGTATTTATACAACACTTCAAATCTTCAAACAGTAATAAAGTGAAGACAATACAAGAAAAATCCCACACCAATATAGAAAAGTAGAACAAAATTTAATAAACAAATCAAGACCAAAACAACAAAAATAGTGCCAAATAACACAAAGCACCAACTATAAATATCTGGTCGTGACGGGCCAGGACAAAGTCACAAGTTCAGGCCAACTGCGATGCGTAGTCCGGCGACAGGAACCCAGTTAGGCCCACTGAACAAGAGTACCCTAAATCCTGGCTGCGAGGATGTGATGCAAGAACCTGCATCGTCATCAAGGCTGCCATTGATGAGAGAGTTGCAATGCAAGGGCCTGCAGTGGAGAATCTTTGCACATTGGCGGTTCCAATGTAGGCTGCGAGGTCAATCCGGAGTCCTTGCACTGAAAGAATCTTCACAGCAGAGGAGATGCGTTGGGTCTGCTAGATCCTCAGATGAGCTGTCAAAGCACCTTCAGGCCTACTTCCAAGGGTTCAGGACTGGGGTGGCACCACCTAGCAGCGTAGGACTCACAGATGGCAGAGTCCAGGTGCTGGGTAAAAAGTTGTTAGATCTATCTGTTACAGCAGCTGTAGTCAGGAGGCCAGCCAACTAGCCCTTTTAGTCACTCAGGGGTTCCAGGTTGAACAGATGCAGGTCCAGTCCTTCTCACTTAGGCAAGAGGGCACCAGGCAACAGGTCAGCACAGCATGGCAGCAGTCCTTTAGAGCAGCAGTTCAGCAGAGTGGTAAGCCTTTCAGCAGCACAGCAGTCCTTATTCCTGTACCCACAAGCCTGGAAATGTTCTGAAGAGTTGGCTTCTGGCGTCCAATTTTTATGCCATGGCCTTCCTTTGAAGTGGGAGCAGCTTCAAGAGGTTTCCCTTTGAAGTGCACAGGTTTTCTGCCTACCCTCCCCTGGCTACAGACTAACAAAAGGAATATGCAGCCCTTTGTGTGGAGGCAGGACACAGCCTATTCAAGTGTAAGTACAACTGTGCCCAGATCCACCCTCCCATCCTGCTAGTTATGGCCCATTGAGGCACACCTAATTTCTCTATTGTGTGCCTGTCTGGGAGAAGTACACAAGGTCCACCCATCATATATACTCAGTCATGTGACCCAGAAACAGGCTGCAGGCACTAAATGTCTAAGGCAGGAAAATGGACAACTTTCTAAAAGTGGCATTTTCAAAATTATAATTTAAAATTTGACTTTACCATAAGAGAGAATTATTCATTACAATTCCAAAGACACCATCCGTGAGCTGCTTACCTGCTCCCACCTGTAAAATGTCACTTATTCAATGTAATAAGGTAACTCCAATGTTATCCTATGAGAGAGACAGGCCCTGCAGACTGAAAAATGAATTTAAGAGCTTTTCACTACCAGGACATGTGAAACGTATAAGTACATGTCCTACTTTTCAAATAGACTGCACCTTGCCCTTTGGCTTTCTTGAGCCTACTCTATAGATGGCTTATATGTATTAAAAAGGAAGGTTTGGGCCTAGCAAAAGGATTTTGCCCCGTTGAAATGGCAGTTTAAAACTACACACACAGGCTGCAATGGTAGAACTGAGGAATGTTTAAAGTGCTACTTAAGTGGGTGGCACAAACAGTGCTGCAGGCCAACTAGTACCAGAAAAAAACCACAGGTGGTTACCCTTACACAAAGTTGATACCTGGGTGACTTATGTGTAACAAACAACTAGTAGCATTTAATTTACAGGCCCGGGGCACAGGTAGTGCCATCTTACTAGAGACTTACAAGTACATTAAAATCTGCAAATTGGGTATAAGCCAATTCTATCATGCTTTAAGGAGCGAGCAGAAATACTTTACCACTGGTTAGCAGTGGTAAAGTGTGCAGAGACCTAGGGCCAGGAAAAACAAGGTCAGCAAAACAGGTGGTTTGAAGGCAAAACGTTAGGGGTAAAACCACACCAAGGATGCCAGGTCTAACAGGGCTCCTGAGTGGATGGTCCGCATGATTGGCAGTGTCTCATTTTTGGTGAGGGTTCCATTCGGTCAGGTACTGTCTTGGTTGGTGGTGGATAGGTTAGTGATGAGTTCTCTGGGGTTGGGTTGCTGTGGAAGTTGTTGCAGATGTTTGCAATTTTGCTGTGGAATAAGTTGTAGAGGTTGTTGCAGCTATGTTGTTGACAGTGTGTGAGGGCAAGGTGAAATCCTTGCAGCTGTTGGAGCTTCATTCAATGCGGTCCACCCCTGCTTTTTTCTTGGTGTCTCTTATTTGCTGGTGATAGCTTCTGAGTACAGCCTTATGGTATATCTGTTAGTGGTGTCGTGGCTGACTATGCATTTCCATTTGTGCATTACATTAGTCATCGAGGATGCTATCGACAAGGGCTTTGTGACGCAAAGTCCTGCCTCGAGATGTGTCATGCATAAACTGGTCCTGAACAAGCTGTGGGGCTTGCGAATGCGATGCGGAGTCCAGCGTTGTTTGCCAGGATGATGTTGATGAGAGGTGTACAATGCCAAGGCCTGCATCGGGGATGCTTCGCACAGTGGCTATTCCTGGAAGGCTGCAGGCAGTGATGTGAAGTCCTGCGCAGGATACGAATCACGGAGCGATCCTGATGTGGAGTGTGGTGAGGCAATGCAGAGTCTGGTGAGGTGATTCATCGCACTGTGACTGCTGGGACCACAGTTGTGCTGGCACAACACCTACAGGCCCACTTCCAAGAACCCAGGACTGGGGTTGCATCACTTGGGAGGGTATGACAAGCAGCAGGCAGAGTCAAGGTTCTTGGTTCGAGGCAGGTGGGGATTACTACCAGAAGGGAGGAGGCTGCTGGTCTGGCACACTGCTCATCAAGATTTAAATGACCCCTTTATATGAATGTAATGGAATTGTCAATATAAGGCAGATATTAGTATAATAAGTTGCTTATAAGTTGCAGGATAAGGCAGAGTCAACAAATCATAACCTAAGAAAACAAGACATGACATAACATTATCAAATTCATGTTATGCACATAGTAGTGCATTTTAGGGAATTCATTGTGGTAGCTAATCAATCTAACAAAAATAAAAAGCATGATTTTCCACCACTTTTACCCCATTTGTTTCACAAGTATAGTTAGTTGTGAAGCTCTTCACAGTAAGATTATTAGTATTATTATTATTATTATTTGGTTTTCATTGAGCGCACGGCTACTCAGATGAGTGCCCCGGCGCTAAGGTTCGCAACCACTGGTCAGAGGAATTTATTTAGAAAGCGAGATTGAACAGCCAAGTTCTAAGGCTCAGTTTAAAGGAATCTTCATCTTTGGTGGCCCTCAGATCAAAAGGAAGAGCATTCCAGCCAGAAGTGGCAAGCTCAGAGGCAGAGGAGCTGCCCCATTTCTTCTTTATGGTTTTTGGCACAACCACCAACAGAGCATCAGAAGAATGTAGAGTTCTAGTTGGGAGGTAGTGTATGGGTCTGTTAGTCAAGTAGTGGGGACATGACTGCTAAAAGACTCTGTGAGCCAACACAAGTCCCTTGAAATGTACTCTTTCCTGGATTGGTAACCAAGGCAGTTGCTTAAGGTGTAGACGAATGTGATTGTTTTTCCGGAGTCCTACAAGAAGTCGAGCTGCGGTGTTCTGTACCAACTGGAGTGTCTTAAGTTGGAACGCAAGGAGACCCCAGTTCAGAGCATTGGTGTAATCCAGCCATGAGGTTATGAGAGCATGAATTGCCATCTTTTGGCAGTGTGAAGGGAGAATGTATGCTTTACAAATATTGATGACAGTTCCAGTGACTCACGTCTATTGGTCGCGTGTGTAGGAGAGTAGGATTTGCCTCTTATGTTGCCCCCACTTTTTTTCTGATGTTTACACTGGTTTCTGGCTATAGTCTGGCTGGGTCCCTGCTAATCAGGGCCCCAGCCTCTCTGTTCTCTCTAAATGACTTAGAGTGCACTCTAGGTGCACTAGTGATTGGAAGCTGTGGTACCTTATGAGTCCCTAGTATATGGTACCTTAGGTACCAAGGGCATAGGTACTTCACAGGCCTACCAGGGGCTGAAGCATGTATTATGCCACCCCTGGGAAGCAGACTAAATCTGACACCACAGGCCTGCTACTGCAGCCTGGGTGAGGTGGTGATAGCACTCCTCACTGAGATATAGGTTTCCTATATCTCTCCTGCACACACATTTAAACCTATCAGTCACCCCTAAGGCAGGCCCTATCAATCCTGAGGGCAGATTGCTTGGTTCCTATGTGAGAGGGTGCCTCTGCCTGAGCAGGGCCCCTCTGTAGCTCTCAGAGTCCATTCTCTGGGGCTGTTTGTGGATGCGGTTAAACCATATACTCTTAAGTGCATTATATCCTCGCGGTAAAATGCTAACTTTGGAATGGCTGCATCAAAACATATCGTGTTTGGTGTCAAACATCTTGGAATACTACCCCCCGCCAGTCCTGGCGGCGGGGGTAGCATTCCACCCTTCTAGAGGGATAGACATGTACCTACTGTGGAAACGCGGTAGAATCCTGCAGAGCCCTGGCATCACAAAATGGATGCCACCAGTCACAGACACTGGGCTGCCCTCCTGCTGATGACCGAAACTCGCAGTGGAGGAAGCCCAACAATAGGCATCCTGTCACAGGGAGGTGTAACCACCTCCCAGACAGGGTTTAGTGTATTGGGGCTGCGTGGGTGCACTCTTAGAGTGCTTTGAAGTCCTGCACTGGGGGAGCAGAAGGCTCCTCTGTGCATATGCCAGTTCAAACCAGCTCAGGGGCTACCTGCCCCTGCTCTGGCGTGAAACTGGACAAAGGGAAGTGGGTGTAGCCACCCACTCCCCTGACCCTCCCATAGGTGGGGTCATAGAGCTAGTCCCTCCCTTCCTTACAGTATAAGTTAGGGAACCTTGCCATTGCAAAGTAGATATCCCTGGACGACGCACTGAAGAAGAAACCTGGACCTTCGACGTTCCACTACCTTTGGAAGACTGAAGAATCTCCCTTGGAGTCAAGGAGTGACTCCCCTGTTTGGCAGGCACCAAAAACTACAAACGACAGTCGCAAACTATGCCGCTCCCGCCGGAGTCCAAAGTCCCTGCAGCCCAAGAAGTGGATTTCCTGACTTCTCAAAGGCCATCGTGAGTCCCCAGCGAAGCTGAGGCCAGTGGACCCCAAGAGTGATGAGGAACCGTGACCCCTGGGTACCGTGCACTATTGTCGAGTGCAACCCCTTCACAACGCTCTATGAACTTGTGCTTTGGACCACGTGTGGTCCTAGCCTCCAGAAGGAATCCCTCCGAAGATCAGAGGCCCACCACGTCCCGAGTGACCGTGGGCCCCTGTTGAGCGAATCCTCCCGAGGCATCTTTGCAATCCCTTGCCAGCCGGCTTGTGGGTCCCCAGAAGGCTTTCCTACAGAACCAAAGGGCTCCCCTGGTTGCTCCAGGCCTGCCCTGACTTACCCTTGCTGGGTGAGTCCCTCAGACCTTGCTGGTCTGCGCCATTGACTTTTTACACTTTCCCCAAGACTTGCTGTTACCCAGGCTTGTTGGCTCCAATCGAGTTGCCGACACTGCAGTAAGCTGCAGACATTGTGGGACACACAGAATCCAGCTCCTGGTTGTCGTCGACACCTCCTGGACCTCGTGGCTGAAGAGTCAAGGCACCCGTGAACGACCTGAATCTTGCAACGACGGTGGGCATCCATCTTCCTTGCCCCGAGTCACTGCCAAGTGACTTTGAACACTCTCCCCTCTGCTTTCAGGTCTTCCATCTTCTGAATCCAGGCTTGGATTCCTCCGGACACTTCTCCTATCGCCGCAAGCAGCAAGTCTTCACTGGCTCCCATTGAAAACGACGCCGCGACCCGACACCAAAGAACACCTATGCACCCGGCTCCCCTGGGTGAGGTAACTTCAGCACTACGGTGCTCCTGTGGGTGTGGGCCCTAGAACTACTTACCCTGTAAGTGACTTGCTTATAGCTACCCTAGAAGTGCCCTAAAACTCTTGCTTTCCAAGTGCGACTATCGCGCTGACTTGTACATGGTTCGCGTCTGTGTTAGACACACCGCGTCCAACTCCCTTGCAACTCTATCTGTAACCGCGTCCTTCGACTCGTACAAGGACCGATCGGTGTGTTCGCCTCGAACACGCAAGGGACCTTTAACATTGAAATCTCAATCGCGTCTGTTCGCATAGACTCGTACAGGACTCGCACCGGTGACAGGACACCGCGTCCGTCCCCTGTGGGTCTCCTACAACTACCTGGGGTGGTTCTTGGGGTCCCTCGATTCTAGACGCCCTAGACCTAGGTCTAGTCAAACTAAGATTGTGATATTCGATTGTGCTAAACTTATTTTGATAACATTTGATTTGTACATATGTTCCTGACTTCTAATCTCATAAAGAGATTAGTAGAGAGTTGTTTTATTAATAAATACATATATATTTGATATATATACCTGTGTGGTGTCTTTTCACTTGGTGATTCAAGAGATTGTGTGGTAAAACAAGCTGCTTTACATTCCTTCAAGACTTAGCCTGAAGGCTGCTCTCCACAGCTACCACTGGGATAGCTTTCTTTAAAGGTTGTCTTAAACCTATCTACCATAAGAGTCGAATTGTTCTGGTGCAAGGTGTCCACTTTAATTAGTGAACAGCATATACCAG
Organism: Calotriton arnoldi; assembly: GCA_963921515.1. Taxonomy (NCBI): domain Eukaryota; kingdom Metazoa; phylum Chordata; class Amphibia; order Caudata; family Salamandridae; genus Calotriton; species Calotriton arnoldi. The sequence goes on along the minus strand of CAWUFW010006852.1, from coordinate 861,442 downwards.
GCCAACTTCTCACAGCATGACATTGAGAAACGCTAGTAGTTTTCAGAGTGAATGCGGGTAGATGAAATTGTTTGTGCACTGAGTGGAATGATACCCAACTGCAGTCACATAGTGCTTGCAGTGCTTAATTTGGGCCAGTGGTTGCAGGTGAGGCCCAGCGGCACTTATATTTGGGGACCGGCACTTATTTTTCCTCAACATACTTGAATACAAAGCAAGAAAGAGAAAAACACAAAGGGAGGGAAGGAGCAGGAAGAATAAGACCGAAAAACATTGACAATGGGAGATAGCAGGGATGAAAAAGAACATGCAAGATTAAAACAAATGGGCAGGGAGTTTATAGTGGTAGAAGAAAGAAGCATAAGGTGCAAACAAGATTACTCAACCCTCTTATTCGTCAATCCCGACATTCATCAGTGTAGGCTGTGGGCATCTGGGAAAACCTTCGGGCACCGGCACTTGTTATTTTACAAATTAAGCATTGAGCGCTTGTTATATACCTCACAAATCTACTTCTACCCCAGATTTTCCATAATTATGCCAATATTTCAAACAAAAAAAGAGAAACAATGTAATGATGTAAAATTTGCCGGCTTCATCGGGAAGGAAGGGTACAAGTGGTGATGAAGAGAAAATGTGGACCACTGGGGATGAAAGCAGACTCCTTCCATGAAATATAGGGGCATATTATCAAGGGCTTTATCGCCGCTTTAGCGGCACTTTTTGCCGCTAAAGCGGCGATATTTTTAACGCCCTATTAGCAAGCTGTCGCTAACAGGCGTTAGCGACAGCTTTCCGGCGATAGCGGCCGGGTTTTACATCGCCTTGCATGTCAGCGATAATTATCGCTAATGACATGCAAGGTAGGCGTTCCCAACTAAAAGCGACAGAAAACAGTCGCTTACATACCTATCGCCTATTAGCAATACCCGCGAAGCGATAAAAAACGCGCGCTAACCCCGATTAGCGCTTGTTTTTAGAACTGATAAAAACATGACTTAGCAATGAAAGTCAATGGGAGGTGGATTGTAGGGTTAAGTCCCCAGAATTAGCAATAGGATTTTATCGCTGGATATCTCGCGTTAAAGCTGGGTTTCGCCGCTATCGCTGGATATTTTATCGCAATGGAGATAAACCTTGCTAATAGCATGTTATTTCCGCGGTAATATCCAGCGATAGCCGGCGATAAAAAAAGGCGCGCTAAGCAAGGTTTGCGATATTTATCGCATGTTCTTGCTAATATGCCCCTCAGTGTTTAGAACTGAACGCATGAGGCAAAGGCAGTATAGCATCTCTTCTGAAGCACACCTATTTTAAGTACCTCTTTCTGCTTGCAATAAAAACATATCATTTTTTGGGTAATAATTGGAGAGGAGGTGGTGATTGCTTGTAATTGTGTCCATGACTCACTCCGATTTAAAAAAAACGGGGCATATTAGCAAGACTGGCGATAAAATTATCGCCGTTTTAGCGGCAGGAAACTGCCGCTAAAACGGCGCTAATGGGCTTGCTAATATGCGTTATGGAATTCCAATAGAAGCCCAGGTTAGATGTCCTGCACATCTAACCTGGGCTTCTATTGGAATTCCATAACGCATATTAGCAAGCCCATTAGCGCCGTTTTAGGGGCAGTTTCCTGCCACTAAAACGGCGATAATTTTATCGCCGGTCTTGCTAATATGCCCTACATCTCTAGAAAAAAGATATAGAATGAAACGCCTTGATTACCTCAAACCGAGACAGACATGAAACAGTAAACCAGCAACTCAATAGCTGCTCTCATGCGAAGCCCATGGGAGATGTGAATAAAGCTAAAAATATAATTAATAAACACGCTGAAAAGAAACTTATAAGCAAGCACCAAGAAAGAAGTTTTAAATAAATGTGTTCTCGCTGAACAGTTAGTGCTAATGTTGAATTATGATGGGTTGAAATAACCATTTTTCGTTTGCATTAATGCATTTCTCCTTGGGTACTAGAGCCGTGTTTTGCTTCAATTATTCAGCTGCAGAAAATTTGACATCTCCAAAAGGCCATCTGTCATTCAAAGGTTGGAAACAAGAGCTTTTATAAGTGCCATCTACAACCATTTGAACTTGAATTTCTTCCGCCTAATCAACCTGGTTATTAAACCCTTTAGAAAAATAGCTACTTCATAAAATGAAAAAAATAAATTCAAACCGACAGAGAAGCGCTTTCCTGAAGCCAATTGCTTTTAGTCTGTGTTCGACTAATTTGCCTTGCAGCAGTACTGCATGAATGTTCGAACTGACCAGCTTTTTGCTCTGTCTAATTTAATGTTAGCAATGATTCAGCTTCAATCAGTTTTGTGGTTTTCATTATGTAACATACAAGATGCAGTTGGCACACCTAATGCACCTGTGAGTCTCAGTTATACCGACACCTTCAGATATGTAAACATATTAGCAGCGTGCAGACATGCATATATTGAAATAAATATGCATAAACACCAGGTGAATCTCCTTTCAGCTGCACACTCGTTCCACTGCCTGACAAGTCGTCCATCCCTGCATCGATGCCTACTCATCACAGATGCTCCAGCAATGCACGCTGCATTGAATTAATTGACACCTACCACGTATTCCCCATGATAGTGCTTGATGATTCCAAGATCACACATCTGGGCAGTCTTGGGAAACAAAGTGGGAGCACCCACAATATGAATTCTTAAAAAGCCCTCACCATCTCCCTTGCTGGTAATTCCTCTTTCTACAGATATACGAACAGAGGGGTCCCTTTTGTGTACTTGGTTATGCCATTATTTTCGGTGAAAAGATTTTTGACAGTATCTATTGTTTTTATAAAACGTTTTCATGAAGAGTTTGAAAAATACTTCGTTTTTAAATTGTCCAGGTGAATTGTTTTGATGAATAGTTTTTAAAGGTGTCAGAATGTGTTTTTAGGTGTTGAAAGAGTATCCTTGCAAGGTTTTGCTGATTTTGTACACTTGTGGTGGTGCATCTCCATAGCCTCCAAACTAGCAAATTCACATTCCACGTGAGGGAGTTACACAAAAGGGGCCCCTCTGTTCCTATACCTGTGATTTACCCTGACACCTTTGGTAATAAAGGGTACCTCTCCCAGGTCTGTGGAGTCACTCTCTTTCTGCTTCACTTACCTTCCACCCAGGGAAGTTAATTTATACTGAACATCTCAAAGGCATCAAATAACTTGAATACTAGCCCTTTATCACAATCTGAAATGTATTTGAATCACTCCAAAATATCATGGCCTCTGCCTTATGAGAGATCTGCCCCGATTGAGAACTTCCTTAACATTCTATGCACAACATTTATGGGGAAATTGACGACATTTGTATACACCAGCACACGATTCCTAACATCTTTCCTATCTCCTAGAATGAGATGCACAAAGAGTCAGCTTCTTCTCAATTCTATGTTGATGTCCCCAACAAGTCATCAGGAATAGTCCATGCATGATGCTACACTGATTCATGTAAACTGCCCCTACCCAACTTTGAGACATGCATTTCGAAACCTTTCACATCTGCATCTACAATGTACATGTAAATCATCAGAATCAAGATCTACTCCATCATACTAGCAAAACATCAACAAGAGTAAACAAAAAACGTCCAAAGATGGGAGAAGTTGCAGGAGACCTTACACTATTAAAATGCTAATAATTCTAAATAGAAAGTCCTACCTCCAGGACTTATTTTGCGTTGTCTTGATTAAAAACAGAGCTGGACAGGCCTATGGGGCAATATGTCAGTGCCAGAAGGCTTTCTCTGACAGGTCACTGTGAGGGCTAGTTTTTGTGATGTTTGTGGGTCTGTTCATGGTCTGGTGTGTTGGATTTTACTGTTGATTTTCCTGATATAACCACAAACATTGCATGCAGGAAGCAAAAATACATGCACTCTCCCGTAGATGGCAAAACACTTATACAGAGTGGCTTTTCAAGTTCACAACTGACCCGATTTGAAAATGTGGGTCACTATTGTAGCAGTCTGATTCGCTAATAGACGCCGCGTTTATCTTTCTGCCCAGACCTATTTTCTGTCCCAGTCCGACCCTAACTAAGAATCCTCTTTATAACAATGAAACATTGCACTAAACAGAGTCGCTCACCCCCACAATCACGTTCCATGCAATTAATTACAATGCTCTCCGGGTTCTTTCGTGATAAGATGGCTTGCATTGAAACCATTATTGATTACAAAGCAAGCAAACGCTAATCGCTGACATTTTAACTCCACCAGACAAAAAGATGTGAATCACTGGACATCCAGGATCTATTGAATTTGTAGCTTTCTCATTACGGATTCAGTGCTCATGAAACATGTCAAAATATGTCAATCTTTCCAGTTTTTCCTATGCTCTTACTACAAGAGTCCTGTCTCTATGCATTATTATTCCTGTGTTCCTCTGTGTCTTACTTGAAATGTTTGCTGTTCTAGAGGCAGTGCAAATTGCATTACGCTCAGTATAACCTAGTGTAATTCCCAAAAATATGCTATTAAGCTTGGCCGCATAATTCTGCACCATTTACTGTAAGTGGCTTATTTATCATCCCTGTGCCCTGCCGGAACGTCACTTTTTCTGAGGTTCCAGCAGCGCACTGGCTTACCCATATCTACGAGACCATGTAAAGCCACCCTGCGTGGCTTTTCATGGCCTGGTAGATGTGGTGGGAGGCAACGCAGCGCAAGTGGCTGCATTGCCTCACAATGCGATGGGGAGGTGTTCCATGGGTGTAATGGTGGGTGTTCCCAGGTAACACCCATGGCATTTGTCACATTCCGAGATTTACAATATGCTGTAAACCTGTGAATGCGTCTAAAGCCTACGCCTCCCCAGTGGTGGCGTAAGGGTTGTTTTTGTGTGGAAAGGTATCCCTTCCCACACAAAAGCAACCTGATTTCAATGCAGACACCCTTGCCTGCGTTGGTGCATGGCAGCCATTTGTGTGCTGGCGCAATGAAAGTGGACAGGAATGTGACGTATCTAATAAATAAGGCACATTCCTGCCATTTAATTTTGACATAGGGCAGGCTGCACTATGCCAAAATATTTTAAATGAGGGCCTACATGTTTACACACGGACAACACTAATGACAGGAGTGGCTGTTGCTCACTGTGCTTTTATTTATTTTTTGCATTATTTTTTTTAGCGAGAAATGCATGATCATGCTCCAAATTTTGTTCGAGGTAATTACGTGTAATTTTTCAGAAATTGCACACAATTTCACAAAAGCACATTCTGCCATTTCGCACGCCTCTAATGTTATTATAGGGCCATATTAATAGTGCAGCATAGCGTCCTTTAACAATTGAGGAACAGATCAAGCTGGTCAAAAATATAATTTCACTGGTAACAAGATTAAACCTATTATGTTGGCTTGGCAGGCAGAAATTTTTAGCACCCCTCTTTGGACAGAACTGTTGAGGAGAATAATCGTTGTGTGAAGGAGACGTGACCCAGCAAGAGGTATGTGAAAAAAGAACAACGGGGGATATTAGCAACAACTTGCGATAATTATCACAAACCGCGCCTAGCGCGTTTTTTTTATCGCCGCCTATCGCTGGATATTATCGCGGAGATAACACGCTATTAGCAACGTTTATCTCCAATGCGATAAAATATCCATCGATGGCGGCGAAATGCGTGAATATCGCTGGAAATCCAGCCATATTCACGCATTAACGCCATGGTGGACTTAGCCTGACAATCCACCTCCCATTGAAGAAACAGGTAAGTCATGTTTTTAGCAGGTGTTCAATTCTAGCGATAATCGCGCTTAGCGCAACTTTTTTTCTCGCTCCGCCTGCGTTGCTAATAGGGGGAAGTTGTGTTCAGTCGCTTTTAGTTGGGAACGCCTAGCTTGCATGTCAATAGTGATAATTATCGCTGGCATGCAAGGCGATGGGACAACCGGCCGCTATCGCCAGAAAGCTGTCGCTAACGCCTGTTAGCGACAGCTTGCTGATAGGGCGATAACGCCCTTGCTAATATGCCCCAACATTTGAAAGACAACATTAAGACAATTTTATATGAACTGTTTCTCACGTATTCGGGTGGTATGCAATTGTTTCAATAATATTTAACCTATTGCAAAGACTATGCAGCATATATAGGCCTAGTGCTGCTGCTCTTGCTAAATTTTGTTCAGAAAGTTGAAGCACGCATCTTTTGTTCAGAGTTGGAGCGTGCTGTTTGACTCCTGGGCACGTCATCATAAACCTAAGAAGTGTGTCTTCTCAGAGCTTCTGGTCATATTCTGAGCGTTCTTCTTTGTGCTTCTCACCTGCTGTCATGGAAGGAACCAGAACAGGGAGCCTGTGTATTTGTGAAAGTTCGGAGGGGGAGGCAAGTGGAAGAACTCAGAGTGCCTTTATGTTTCACTCCAAAGGTGCCTTTGGGAAGCTGAATTAGTGATTAGCTTGAAAAGGAGATTTTGTTGCCTCTATTTGTAATTGCTAAAGAAAAGAGGAGCAGTAAAAGATTATTTTCAGAAATGGTTGCGAGTGGATTTCAAGGCAGAGTAGTAGGATAGTGTTATTATGTATTTACCAGTAGCGGTCCGTGGTAGGAGTGCCGTTCGGGCGGTGACGTGGGGCGGGGGAGGGGCAGGGTGGGGGTTAGTAAACCACGGATTACGGCCGAATACAGGTAAGTAAACCTTTAAATAAATAAAACGAATTTCGTTGCGCGCACTGCATCGCATTTGGCGATGCAGCGCTCACAACGAAATTCGTTTTATTTATTTAAATGTTAACTTACCTGTATTCCGCCGTAATCCGTGGTTTACTACCCCACACCCTGCCCCTCCCCCACCCCACGTCACCGCCCGGCCGGCACTCCTACCACGGACCGCTACTGATATTTACGTATGTGTTTTATAGCTTCCTATATAATCTTACACTTTATTGAGCTATTTTTTAAGTTAATTTGTGGTTTTATTCTGCTTTATCCGGCCCTGTCTTGACTGCCACCTGAATATTGTACCAATTGCTGTTCTTAACATCATCAGTGGAGTCATTATGGTCTTGGAATAAATGGTGCAACCTACTTCAATCTTACCTGCTTATCATTGGCAGAGAACAATTTACACCAGTACTGAAACAAGCAAATGTGCTGCACAATATTGGGATTGAAGGATTACTAATTCATGACCAGTTCAATCGGCAAGCACAGGTAATAGCGGTGGGGCTCCGGGGCGGTGCGGACCGGTGCAGGGGGAAGTGGACAGACGACGGGATAGGGAAAATTAAATAAACAAAACTGTTTACCTTGCGCATGCCAGATCGCCGACTCGGCGATGCAGCGAACGCAAGGTAAGTGTTTTTTAAAAAACAATTTTATTTACTTTCCCTATCCCGTCGTCTGTCCACTTTCCCCCCACCGCCCTGACCCGCCCCCACAACACCCCGCTGCTGTTACCAGTGCCGGACGTGCCAGATTCATGGAAGTATCTCTAAATTTGCTGTGGACAACGCAAATGGCAATAACATTAATGGCTTTGAAATGCCGTTGAAGATGCAGGAGGGATATTTTATGTGTGCATAATGTAGTGCCTGAAAGGTATATCAATTTGCAATGGTGTAGGGGTAGAAATAGAAGGTCAGTGTTAGTTGGCAGCAGGGCAAGGCTGAAGCTGTATCCAAGGAAGGTGCATCAAAATCAGACACCTTTGCAGTAAGGTTTCCGTGATGTGTTAGGAATTCTTGAACGTCCAAAAAGTTTGGAAGTTTCTACTTTTTAGGGTTTCTAAAGCAGCTACTCTGGATCACTTTTAAGGCTCACAGGACGTCAGGGACAGCACTTAGAGGCCAGGACTCACTCCAACAAAGGCTATCAGCAAGGTTCAGCCCAGATCCAGTTGGAACTAGCAAAATGGTCAATTCAGGTAAAATGCCTTTTACGATTTGTTGTGCCTCTGTAGCCACACAGAAAATCAGCCAGTGCTTTGTACAAGAGGGAGCAGGTCCAGTTCTTCAGGTCTCCTCTCAGGTCACAGACAGCAGATCCAGTCCCCGTCTGATCTTCTGCAAGTCCAAAAATTATTCTGAGAAGGATCCTTGGAGTGCAGTGCAACATTTATGGTTGGCACTAGCTAGTGGGTGGAAGTGACTCCTGGCTCCTTCCTAACCAATGCGGTAAAGTTGTCTAGGGGCAACTCTAGTGTCAGCATCCGTGTTCTTCAGGTTTAGAGCAATGCTCAACTCTGAATACTGTAACAGCACATAATATTGGTGTGGCCAGGCAAGGGAAAGGGTTTTTTATGAAAAGTAGGGAGGGATAACTGAAAGGAAAATAAGGCAGGTTGCAACTGAATCTCTAGTTTTTTCTCACCTTTATTCATCTGACAGTCACCTGGGAATTCATGATGTAACTATTTTCCTTCAAGATTATAATTCCCCACTGAGGGACTGGAACTATATCTGGGATATAGCTGATGATATGAAAATGAGCAAACACTCTCACTTGTTTTATGTTTATATTTGTTTTATTAGTTGCAGCAAAAAGCAGTTAATAAACAATACAATCCCTGACGTGGCATCAACATTCAGCCACCGTCAGTGCTGTGAGTAACTTATAAGCCCCTGATATATACCAAAAACCCCCTCCCATGCTACCCTCCTCCCCTTGGGTGCCCATATGTCCTATTGGCTCTTTAAACTGTTGCCTATTATGCTCTCGAGGGTCCCCTCTGTTGGGTCAAGGTTGTGGGACAGTCAGGCGCAGCAATTTTAGATATCTTGGGCATGTGAGTTCTGTGAATTCCTGTGATAGGAGGGAAATAAAGGGCGGCCAAACTTCCGTAAATGCCTCCTCCTGTACTTTGAGTGTCAATGTAAGCATCTCCATCCGTAGGAGATGCCAAATACGGTGGAGCTACCCCAGTTGGGATTCTATCAGTCCCCCAGAGTACCAAGATCGATGGATTTAGATGCAGATCTCTGGACTGGAGTGAATGTATGACATTGTTCTGCATTCTTTCCATCAATTATTCTTTTTGCATCTGTCACCCCGAGTGGGATGGGGATGCCCAGACGTGGGTCCTGTGCTCTCCATGCCACTGGAGTCAAGCTATCCTGGCTGAGGAGGAGTGAAACCCCAAAACCAGTCCTAGGATGCTTGTTTCCAGTCCAGGGAGGACCTGGCCTGTCAGTTCAGGATGGACTGTTCCCACTGGGCACAGGGCCAAGACTGATTTACATATGGCTGGGTTCAAACTGGAATGGCATGGGGAGCAAAAAAACGGATTTAGGCCCAGATCTATGTACTGGGGTGAATGTATGACATTGATCTCCTTTCTGTCCATCAATTGTTCTTTTTGCAAGATCGTTTGGTGAGCCGGTGAATAGACATTATATCGAATGATAAATATCGAATTGTAGTAATATCGAAGTTGTAATATCGAATGTCAGATAATATCGAATACATGAATATCGCAATCAAAAATATCGTCATTTTATTTGTTTAAAAAATATCGAAGTACAAAATATCTAATAAGTAATATCGTAAGTAGATAATATCGAATTGTTAGTATTGTAAAAAATATCGAAAAAAAATATATAGAAACTGTAAAATATTAATTTTTAGTCTATAATTAAATATTATGTATTGTTATTAATTTTGTATTATTAAAAATGTTTTAATATTAGTGTGAAAATGTCTAAAAAAATTTGTAACATATGTTTTAGGAGTGGGATGTTTAGTTATTAGGGGTAAATGGTGGGGAGTATTTTAAAAATATTAGTGTAAATTTAGATATTAATTTTAAATTTTTAGAAATTAGAAATTAATTTAAAAAATGAAATTTATATTAAAAGTGTAAAATGTATGTTTTTTTTAGGAGCGGGATGTTGGGTTATTAGGGGATAAGGGTGGGGAGTAATTTAAAAATATTAGTGTGAAAATGTATAAAAAAAAATTGTAACATATGTTTTAGGAGCGGGATGTTTAGTTATTAGGGGTAAAGGGTGGGGAGTATTTTAAAAATATTAGTGTAAATTTAGATATTAATTTTAAATTTTTAGAAATTAGAAATTAATTTAAAAAATGAAATTTATATTAAAAGTGTAAAATATATGTTTTTTTTAGGAGCGGGATGTTGGGTTATTAGGGGATAAGGGTGGGGAGTAATTTAAAAATATTAGTGTAAATTTATATTTAAATAGAAAAATTATAGAAATTCGAAATTAATTTAAAAAACGAAATTTATATTAAAAATGTTAAATATATGTTTTCTTTTAGTAGTGAGATGTTGGGTTATTAGGGTATAAGGGTGGGAAGTATTTAAAAAATATTAGTGTAAATTTAGATATTAATATAAAATGTTTAGAAATTCGAAATTAATTAAAAAACCAAATTTATATTAAATATGTAAAATATATGTTTTCTTTTAGGAGCGGGATGTTGGGTTATTAGGGGATAAGGGTGTGGAGTATTTTAAAGATATCAGTGTAAATTTAGATATGAATTTAAAAATTTTAGAAATTAGAAAATAATTTAAAAAACGAAATTTATATTAAAAAGTTAAAATATATGTTTTGTTTTAGGAGGGGATGTTTCTTTATTAGGGGATAAGGGTGGGAAGTGTTATTTAAATAATATTTTAAAAATATTTATTAAGTAGAAATTAAAAAAATTGCAAATAATTAGAAGAAATAAAGTAATTTATAAATATAAATAGTAAGTTGTTTTTAGTACTGGGATGTTGCGTTATTAGCTGAAAATGGTAAAGTTGTTAATATTGTAAAACATATATATTTAGTGTCCAGCGTGTTCTTGACTTCATAATTACTGTAGTGGGAATAGTAATTTTTATGTGTTTAATGTCTAGCATATTCCCTGACTAAGGGGCCCATTACGATACCCGGCGTAAAAAAATCCGCCAGGCATGGAAGCGGCAAAAATCCGCCCGCACACACCGCCTGAACACCGACCACGCCATTACGATTACACAAACCGAAAACCGCCATCGGCGGAAAAATCACACAAAATACCGCCCGCCATCGTCCGAGTCGGAGTCAAACCGCCCGCCACGGACGGAAACACGCACGACAACACAAAACCACCCGCCCACACGGCCGACACACCGCACGTGAAATTACGATCGCACCGCCATGAGCGCGGAAAAACAACAAATATACCGCCCGCCAGCGCAAACAACGCCGATGAGAATCGACACGGCAGAAGCCATGGCGCCCACGTACCTGCACAGAAACCATCCGCACACAAAACCAATAGCACACAACATGGCCAACAAGTCCACACAGCAAGGCACACACAAATACACAAGCACAGTACACATCCCGAAAACACCCCCCGGACAAACAAAAAATACAAAGGCCAGAACCCCAGACACAACACACCTGAAAACAACAGACCATGAGGACACACCCACATAGGTGAGTACAAAAGCAGCACTCCCACAGACCACAACCCCTTGCTACATTGCAAACCAGAGAGGAGAGGAGAGGACACAGTGACACAGCAAGGACAGCAGCACACCACAGAAACGCACACATCACCACCACCACCACCACCACCATCACCAAACACCGGCACCACAAACCCCCTGCACATTACACAACACACACCGCACCAGCACCACAAACACCATGGCACCACAAAGAATGCCCAAGTACACGCCCATTGAGCTGACGGTCATGGTCGACGAGATCATCAAGGTGTACCCACAAATCTATGGGAACATGGTCCAGCACACACCACTAGCCACCAGAAACAGAATGTGGAACCGGATCGTAGACCAGGGCAATGCAGTCGGGACCCTGCCCAGGAACAGAGGTGAAATAAACAAACGTTGGAATGACGTAAAGAGCCTGGTCAAGAAGAAGGAGGGCAAAAACAGAGAGCTGGCTGCCGTCACTGGCGGAGGGAATCCCGCGCTCTTTAAGACCTTCAAAGCGTGGGAGGAGAAGGTGCGAGTCGTAATACATCCGGAGATCCTCGCCGGATTAGCAGGGGGAGTGGAGGCTGGTAAGTACAAACTAATGTATACCAGCACACCGCTATGTACTCACATGCGCAACCACCATGCCACAGCTCCCAGGGACAAACACCCCCATGTCCAGCACACAATACACAACACATCACACACACATGCAACAGACACCACCACACACAGCCCAAACCGAACAACTGTAACATACGTGGGGACATGTGTACACTCAGCCAGCCACGTAACCACCAACAGGTCCCCAAATATGCCAGAAGCGCCACAACGAGCACCCACCACACCCATGTGTCCGCCACAGCTGCACTAACCGACAAGTAACAGGTAAGTGGCAGGAACACAAAGTGCAGTGGGTGGGAGGGTGGACAGCCCAAGTACAACACACACCAGGCCCCAGTCCCACAGCACAGCAAGGAGGAGCATCCCCCACACCCCACAGCCACGTGTCAGCCACCGCAGTGCACAATGACAGCCGAAAGGCAGACATCACGGTCCACAGCAATCAGTGTCAGTGGGTGTCCAGCCACCCCCACGACCCACAACACCCCCCCACCCCCACAGACCTGCAACATGGAGCACCCCCGCTTAGAGCCATGTGGCATCCAGTACAGTGCACGCACGAACAACTTGCAGGTGGGAAACTGGACAGGGCTGGATTACTGGAGGCATGAGGACCATAACACGACCAACACATGGGACATGTCACGTAGCAGACGAACACGCAGCACCGCCCACCGTCACGAACAAGTGAACAATGTGCACACGGACATGAACAACAGACTCACACCCCACATGACCCATCACATACATAGCAACACCCAAGGAGCCACGTCTGCATGCACAAGCCACACTGAATATAGTACCACACGGCAGCCACTGTGCAACTCATCACACACAACCGAAACACCATTGAAGTCCTGTCCATGTAGCCCCTACTGCCTGTCAACCACACACCCCACAACTACGCCTATGTAAGACAAACAACACTAGACGCAACAGAGCGGAACAACATATATGCACACGAACACCACTGAACCCATCAAACACACAGACACACCATGCACATACAACATACCATCCATCCCATCCGTCAGCCCCAGTCACATGAAAGGCATGTCATCCGCACAGCTGCCACACATACAGCAGTCACGCTAAGACACATGCCCATGACCAACCATGTGCCAGAAGTCAATTAAGCGCACGACACACTGTGAGCAACAACACACAACATGGGCCACCCCCCCCCCGAGCACTGCAGTGATGCACATGGCACAGGGCAGCACGCACACCAAGGAGATGGGACAACTGCAATACGTTGGCTGGCACACAACCATCACTCACTCATAACGATGCGTCCAATGCCATGTCCAGTAATCACAACAGACAGCAAATATGCAGGGCATGTCAGGCATGCACACACCTCAGACCATGCACTGTCATGCTGCCACAACACATGTCACGTTCGGCACCCATGGCTCACAGCATGTACCCCAAAAGCATATCCCCTCCCAAATGCGAATCTGGGGCATGGCCCCCATGTTGCCATATGCGTTCCTAAGCGTCCCATTTGAACCCCAAAAGCAAAGTACAAACCAGACCCAGGATGGGCCAGGAGCCCGCATACACCAGAGTCACAATGAGTAGGGGCAAAGCAACACACCCATCGGCATGGCCAATCCGTCCCATGCCACATGTGCACAGCACACAGTCCCATTGCCTAGCACACACAACTACAGATGCCACAGCCACACACTCGCCTCCGGGAAACCCATGTACGAGATTGCACGAACTGCCAATGTCAGACGACTAATACATACTTCGCCAGGTGCAACACAATAACAAATCTCATTCTCTCCACAGGTGACGAACTGCTGGACGCTGGGGATGGAGACAGCAGCCAGCACAGCCAGCCTACAAGCCCCCAACGAGGACACACGGATCTGGAGGATCTGTCCACCTCTTCGGACACGGACCACCAAGCTGGCCCATCTGGCGTGGCAGGGCCCAGCCGCTCCCCAGGACCCCTCCTACCCACCAACCCATCATCCAGGGATGCTGAACAGTCCCAGTCCCCTGCTGCCACTGTCGTTGCGGCCACACCCACGGTCATTGCGGCCACTACCACTGCCGCAACCGCCACCATCGCCGCACCGACCACCACCGCCTCCACCACCACCACGTCTTCGCTGGCACCAGCCCCAGCGCAGGTGGTGGCCCGGCCGACTGGATCCACCCTGGGAGCCACAGCGAGGACCGTGGTGAGCAATGTGGCTAGTGGGCAGGCCGGTGGCAGCAGGACTGGTAGGAGGAGCAGGGTCAGGGAAACGCCAGCCTCCCCTGGGAGCCATGCCCTGCCTCAAATGGCCAGAGTCCTTGGGGCCTATGAAGAGGCCCAAGGACAATGGGCCAGGTCTGCTACTGACACGCGGGAGGTGCTGGGGGTGCTGAGGTCCATGGACGCCCATATGGGCCAATTCGTGTCCCGTATGGACCAACTCGTGGACCTCATGGGCCAGCTGGTGGTGGCGGTGGGGTCACAGGCAAGGCCAGCAACACCACCTCCGCCACCACCTGCTAGGGCGCAGGGTCGGCCAGCAGTGTCCACTTCCCCTGCGTCCACAGCCAGTGAGCACACCTCACCCACCACCAGCAGGTCGCCACCACACACCCCCCTCCCAAACGTGGAAGGGGCCGTCCGAAGAGGAAACAGATCTCCCGGGAGGACTTCGCACGCTCCAGTCGCAAGTGAGGCAGCCAGCCAGCCTTCCGCCAGCCTTCCTTGACCAGCCACTGCATTGACTTGCTCTACGATCCCACTCCACACAGCCAGCTGGATGGCATGTGTGTGTTGGACTATGGACATAGAACCAGTGGGTACACCCTGATCATCACGCAGCCATGACCGACAGCTCATTGTCACTGCACGCACCACTTTTGTCATCACCTTACACACAATCACATGTCACAGTTCGTAATAAATGCACCTTTTTCACTAACTGCTGTTTGTGCCCTGTGTTTTATTTGTACGGAATACAACGGCCACCTTGGGCGGAAGGGCACCTGATGCGTGGCATGGCAATGGAATCCGGAGGGCCTGTAGGGACCTAGGGGTGGGAGACAGAACAGGAGCACATTCAATGAGTGTGTCACACACCCATCACACAGTACATGTCAACAACTACAAGCAATGTACACACATCGCACAGAGCAATAGGGCACAATGCCACAGTCACCAACAGTGGCATACTACCCTGGCCATGGAGCGTTGACACACTGCACGCAGTGAACATACGGCCACCCTGACACAGCACACACACACCTGCATAGATACAGACACATCATCCGTCGTACATGGACACTCACCGTCAAGTGAAGTAGCGGGCGATGAGCTGCTGGCGCACATTCCCAGCTTCCTCCTCTCCGCTGTCCACCTCACTCGAGCTGTCCTGGTCTGCGGGCTGGGGCCCTGGTTGATCTCCGTCATCCACAATGAGGGGGATCTGCTTCCGAATGGCCAGATTGTGCAGCATGCAGCACGCCACCACTATCTGGCACACCTTCTGTGGGGAGTACGCCAGTGCACCCTCGGTGCGGTCCAGGCACCTGAACCTGGACTTGAGGAGGCCAAAGGTACGCTCGACCACACGTCTGGTCCTCCCATGTGCCTCATTGTATCGATCGTCTGCTGGGGTGCGAGGATTCCTCAATGGACTGAGCAGCCATGCCCCATTCGGATACGCAGAGTCACCTGGGTGTGAGGGACACAGAGAACCGTTGCTATTCCAACTGGACAGGGGACAGCATCGCACAACCAGCACGCTACACCACTCCACATACTCACCGACAATACAGCCACGATCCTGTTGCAGATTGGCCATCAGTCGTGGCAAGATGCTGTTGCGCATTATGTGTGCGTCATGGGCCGAGCCTGGAAACTTGGCACACACGTGGGTGATCACCATGTCCGCAAGGCACACCACTTGCACATTCAGGGAGTGCGTGTGCTTCCTGTTGCGGTACAGGTGCTCAGTGGCCTGTGGTGGAACAAGGCCAACATGAGTGCAGTCAATGGCTCCCACGACGTGTGGGATTCTGCCAAGGGCATAGAATGCACCCTTCACTGCCGCCAATTCACGAGCCCTGGGGAAGCGGATGTACCTGTTCCGGTACAGCATCATGGCTGCCAGTACATCCCTCAGCACCTTGCTGAACATGGGCTGGGACATCCCTCCTCCACTGCCCACTGTGTGCTGGAATGACCCAGTGGCGAAGAAATGCATGGCGGCCATCACCTTAGCCGTGGGGGTGACAGCAGTCGGATACACCCTGCGGGGACGGAGATGGGGCTCTAACATGGCACACAGTCGATGCAGAGTTGGCCTGTCCAGCCGAAACTTCCTGATTACCTCTGTATCGTCCATGTCCGCCAGCAATTGGTATGGGCGGTCAATGTTCGGTCTCCGCCTGGGGAAAATGGCAGAGGACACATGTCAAAGCAACACGGCACATAGCAATTTCGCATACACATCACTGACATGACTGAGCAAGCACATGAGCCACAGCCCAGCTGTCAAGCTGGGACGGCACGGCCACAATACACTTACACAGGTCTCCCAACAATGGCAATGGCTAGTGAGACATACCACTGCCATGTGCATGCACATGGGGATCTAGGCCCCAATGACTTGCGGGGCGTGCTGATGGGGACTGACTGCATATTCATCAAGCGGCAACGCCACGGCAACATGAGTGTCTGCTGAGCATGGAACTGCTTCCGAGGCTGGATGAGTATGGCACACGACGACGACGATGTGGGCACGGGCTGAGCGGCCAATACAAGTGGGACCTGTGGCACGAGGGGATATGAGACAGTAGTAGGTGTCAGCACTGCACCCTATGTACAGCACTGTACGGATCACAGCTCCCGAAACATTGACTGGTGTCCACATTGACAGCCCCATGCCAAGACGGCTGTGTGCTTGCAGTCACACGTCACAGGTGAGAGGTTACATTGCACGTGCCAGGTGGCAGACGTACATAGTGGGAGCTGGCATGTGTGTGCATGTGTCTCCTGTTCAGGATCCACCAGATGGGCGCTGACTCTGTACTGACCATTGGACACAGCATGTTCCGTGGAAGGCTTGTGTGTGTGGGATGGTGGCACTGGATGTGCCTCCGTTGGGTGGGGGGCCATGCACAGGGCGGGTACGTCGATGATTGCGCATTGTTGGTCACGGTGGGTGCACCAACTAAGATGTGTTGCCCTGTGTTCAATTCCTATGTCCGCATGATGATGGACTGTGGATGTGGGCAGACTACACATTGGTCGATGTGCTGTCTATATGCATGTGCCTTCACACCAGGCACAGCTGCCCCTGCACATGTGACCCCTGCTGGACTCGCTGCTGGGTCTGTGGAGCTGATGCACCTTCTGCGCGTGGGGCGGACAGCTCTCCTCACTTCCCTCATTGCGCATGTCATGTCTTTGCCGCAGGTGACATGGATCATGGAGGGCCCACATGTACGCGTGGGTAGGCTACACATGATTGTTCACTGGTCGCCACCCCCAGTCAGTGTTTCGAATGGGAAGTTTGTCGTGCTGGTGGTATGTTCGATGTGGCGGATGGGCGGGCCTAGGTGCGGGCTTACATTCCGGACATGGGGGTAGTTGGATTGGCGACTAGTTGCAGTACACACGGGACACGTCTCTTCCTTTCCACATCTGGGTCATCCCTTGTACTAACTGACAGTGATACAGTCATCTTCGCCCCAGCCCTCATGTCCTCCCCTCGCCCCCAATATGCATGCTCACCTGCGAGGCTAGCGCTTGCACAGGCAGCCCCAAGCTCGCACCAGAGAGGGCAAGGAGTGTATGTGTGGGTCCAGTTGCACGAGTGGGCTGTCTCAGGGTATGATGTGTGGCGGGACGCCGTCCACCTGCGTGGTGCCCCAAATGGAGACCCGGCCTGCATGGACTATGCATCACAGTCTTCGCCTTCCGGATCCGCCACCTGCGACACCCAGTGGCTGTGGCTGCCCTTGCGGCCAGGCCGCGTCCGTCTGTGGCTGATGGCCCACACATTCACTCTTTGGCCTCTCTGGGGAGGGCTCGGGGGTGGTGGCGCACGCGCTTGCACTTAGTCGCAATGGCATGTGTCGTGGTTGGTATGATGGGCAATGGATGGGATGGTGCGAGCCACCTCCCGTGACGTCAGTGCTGCTCGTGCTGTGGTGCGTCCCCCTACACTTCCATGTGACTTGTGCCATGCTAGACATTGAGGTACTATTGCCTGCGTGATATGACCAGGAGGAGCGCGAGGAGACCTCTCACACACCATGCTCCACTGCCATCCCGTGCCCTGTATCGCCTGTGCGGATTGACTATGTTGGGGTTACACCTGGTCGACTGGGGCTGTGTGTGCCTTGTCAAGGGGCATGGCGGGCGCACAACAGGATCCAGCTTGTCCACAGAGGGTGGGCTGAGGTGCGCCTGGTACCGCCTTGTACGTGTGCCCGGCTGCTGTGCACACACGTGTTCACTCCCCCCGACAGGTGTCCTCTCACAATGCCCAGGGAAGCGGTGGTGTACTGTTCATGAGCCCTCCCAACACGGCGAGCTCCAACTTGGCATGTGCGCATCTACCCGTCGCACCCACCCACCTGAGCACTGCGTCCATACGACTTCACACGACACATGTGTGTCTTCCACAGTAGTGCTACTCATTTGCGTTGACATCCAATACCAGTGGACTACATGGTCATGTCACGACTGCCGTGTACTTCACATACTCTCATCCTCTCTCATTCGTACTTGTGAAATGAGTCAGCAGAGACAGTTTTGGTTTCAAACATTATATTGAGTCTTCTGTCCTCTGTGATGCAGTATAGTGGACACTACTGGCAGCGGAATACATGTTGAGGATATACTGAGCATGATTACAAATGGGATAGGGTGTGGGGGTACATCTGCTTGGCCAAGGCTGTGCTAATGTACATTTACGTATAGCTGCGGAGCTGCGGACTTTGACACAGACGGTATACATGTAGCCTACCAGACCGCTCGGCATCATGGGCACAGTCCATCTCAGTTCCATGTGACAGGTTTGCTGCGGTTGTTCCTCATGCACGCGTGCATGTGAGATGACATCAGGGCATGTGCTTGCGTGCATGCAGCGGCGTGCCACTTGTTGTTGCACTGTGGTGGTTACTGGACATGTCACAGTCACTGGGGTCGTGTTGTTGTTGTATGCACTTGTCGTCCATGCAAAGGTCCTGGTATGGGATTCCCGGGGCGGGGGTGGGAGGGGTGCAGCACCCACAGACTCCAGGCGACCTATTCATGTCCACTGAGCGGTGTGTGTGTCCATGTGCGCTGGATCCATGTCGTGTCCTGGTTGTTCGTGCAGTTCCGTCCATGTGGGTGCGATGCACAGAGCCCATGCCACTGCCTCCCACGATGCATGCGGTGTTCCTGGATGTGATGGGGAACAGTGTGCATGTCCCGGTCATATCCGATGTCATGGCGATGTCGTTGATGGTGTGGTTACAGTTGCCGGTCGTTTGGTATGGCTGTTGTGGTGGTGACTGGCCAGTCCGTGCGGAAGCTGAGCATGGGTGCGGGGTTGGACTTCATAGGTCACTCGGGGAACCTGCGTTGTGGTCCGACGTATTTACAGGTTGTCAGGTATGCGATGCCGTCCAGCAGGGCTTCCATGTCATTGGTGGTGTACATGTTTGCCAGCCAATGAAGCGGATGGTGGCTGTCAAGGTGTTGTTCGTAGGTTGTCCCTTGGAGGACCATGATGGGGCATGCTGGGTGACATTCGATGTAGCTGTTCTCGATGATCCGTCGTGTGGAGGCACAGTGGTTCCATTTCAGTGCGCGTGCGATGTTGGCCACATACGCCATGCCCCCATAGGCAGAGCAGGCCCTGTCGTGTGCGTCCAGAGGGAGGAGTAGTGGTAGCAGGTCCGCCTTCAGACATGCCGGGTTGGAGAGGCATATCTCGACGGGATGCTGGTAGGGACACCTCCGACAGTAGAAGACGGGCATGACGCAGCTGAACAATGTGATGCGGTAAGTCAGTCGGTAACTTACGTTCAGCAGGGACAGGAGATCGCATCCCAATGTATGTATCGTGTTGGTTTGGTACAGCTTGAGCTCTTCGGCGTAGTTGGGTAGGTGTGTTGCGGTTGCCATTTCGCAGCGGTTCGTAGGGGTGGCGTGCTCCGGCTGTGTGTGCAGTCTGCAATGTGCACGCTCCGGGGTTGCTGTGAGCTCTGTGTAGTCGTGGGGAGACAGGACTTGTGTTCTGTTGGCTTGTTTGGAGGACACGGGCCCTCTTCCCACATGCTTCTCAGACAGTTCAAGGTCGGTGCTGTGTGACTCCTTCCAATTAACTTGCATGTGGCCGACATGGGGGAGTGTTTTCTTCTTTCTTCCCCGTCCGTTGTGTGCTTCTGTGATATGCGCTATCTGCCCTGTGGTCGGTCTCCTCGGCATGCCTGTGTTGGTCTATTCTTGGACAATGGCTGTATTCACCGGCTTCTGTCGTAGGGCTGTGGTTTCGGTGTTGGAATGGAAGGTCATTCAGTGCTGTCTGCTCTCCCTTGTGTGGGCGGCAGGCTGCCTTTCCGCTCTGCGTTGGGCCTTGTGTGTGGATGTAATTCTTGGGCCACCTGTTGTCGGTCACCGGGCTCTTTGGTGTTCCGTTTCATGTGTCTTGTTCATATGTGCAGGGTGGTATGGCTTTTTCAGTGTGGTACTGGCGTTCCTCTTCCCGAAGGGGCCCTGCTTCTCCTAGTTGGTGTTGCCGCCGCTGTGTGCTTCGCCATGTTTGTTACACTGGGGTGTGTCCTGCTGTTGCGTGACTTCACTGACATGTGTGCGTCGGTTGTGTGGCGTTGGGTGTTGTCCGTGAATTGGGCGTTGGGGACATGTCTGTGGCCGGCCTGTCACGTGTCACGTGCGTTCGGGGTGGGGCTGGTGTGTGTGCTGCTTGGTTGTGTCCCTGTGTCTGTGTGCGACGCATGCATGGCGCTGCGGTTGGCCTCTGCGTTGTGCGCATGTGTGGCGGCGTCATCGGCGCTTTGGGGCCGTGACGGGGTGGTTGGTTCCTAGTCCCAGGTGGTGTGTACACATGTGTTCTGCGATGTTAGGATTTGGCCTGTGTGTCATATGTGGATGCAATGGTGGATGTGTAGTGTGCACGCGCTGGTGGGGGGTTGTCCGCTTTTCCGCCCTTGCACTGTGTGCGCTGTTTGCGTGCACTTGTTGTGTGTGTGCCTACCTGCGTCTCCGCGGTACGTTGCGTCCTTGGTGGTGCATCAGCAGAAGCATGGGAAGGGCCTGCAGTGCTGGATTCATGCCCGGGGTGCCGCTTCTTCGTTGTCCGTGCTCTGCGTCCGTGTTTCCGCCTCTCTTTCACGTGCGGTGTCTCTTGGCCGTGGGAGCCGTTTGTTTGCGGCATCGTAATTTATGCGCCGGGCGGGACGTGTTTCGTCGGACGGTGTGTGTCAGTTGGGCTGCGCCGCTACGTGTACGGGCGCACTTTGATGGCGGACGGTGTTGCTGGCTTGCCGGCGGTGTTTGGCCTGCTTTTCGCATCGTAATTGGGCGGGCGTGTGGACTGCTGCGTGCCGGCGGTAACTGGTAGTTTCTGCATCCGCCAGCACGGCGGTTGTGCTTCCGCCCGCCATCGTAATGGGCCCCTTAATTTTTACTGGAGTAGGAATAGTAATTTTATATGTTTAGTGTCCAGCACCTTCCCTGAGTTAATATTTACTGGAGTGGGAATAGTAATTTATATATGTTTAATGTCCAGCACCTTCCTTGAGTTAATACTTACTGGAGTGGGAATAGTAATTTATATATGTTTAATGTCCAGCACCTTCCCTGACTTAATTTTGAATGAAGTGGGAATAGTAATTTTATATGTTTAGTGTCCAGTACCTTCCCTGAGTTAATATTTACTGAAGTGGGAATAGTAATTTATATATGTTTAATGTCCAGCACCTTCCTTGAGTTAATACTTACTGGAGTGGGAATAGTAATTTATATATGTTTAATGTCCAGCACCTTCCCTGACTTAATTTTGACTGAAGTGGGAATAGTAATTTTATATGTTTAGTGTCCAGCACCTTCCCTGAGTTAATATTTACTGGAGTGGGAATAGTAATTTATATATGTTTAATGTCCAGCACCTTCCTTGAGTTAATACTTACTGGAGTGGGAATAGTAATTTATATATGTTTAATGTCCAGCACCTTCCCTGACTTAATTTTGAATGAAGTGGGAATAGTAATTTTATATGTTTAGTGTCCAGCATATTCCCTGACTTAATTTTGACTGGAGTGGGAATAGTAATTTTACATGTTTAGTGTCCAGCACCTTCCCTGAGTTAATATTTACTGAAGTGGGAATAGTAATTTATATATGTTTAATGTCCAGCACCTTCCTTGAGTTAATACTTACTGGAGTGGGAATAGTAATTTATATATGTTTAATGTCCAGCACCTTCCCTGACTTAATTTTGACTGAAGTGGGAATAGTAATTTTATATGTTTAGTGTCCAGCAATTTCCCTGAGTTAATACTGAGAGAAGTGGGAATAGTAATTTATATATGTTTAATGTCCAGCACCTTCCCTGACTTAAATTTTTATTGGAGTGGGAATAGTAATTTTATATGTTTAATGTCCAGCACCTTCCCTGAGTTAATACTGAGAGAAGTGGGAATAGTAATTTATATATGTTTAATGTCCAGCACCTTCCCTGACTTAAATTTTTATTGGAGTGGGAATAGTAATTTTATATGTTTAGTGTCCAGCACCTTCCCTGATTTAATTTTTATTGGAGTGGGAATAGTAATTTTATATGTTTAGTGTCCAGCATCTTCCCTGAATTAATACTTACTGCAGTGGGAATAGTAATTGTTATATGTTTAGTGTCCAGCAACTTCTCTGAATTACTAATTAGTGCAGTGGGAATAGTAATTTTAATTTGTTCAATGTAAAGTAGTTTTTATTATTTAATGTATGCTGTATTGGGAATAGTAAATTATATATGGTTAATGTTTTGTATGTTTTATTACTAAATTTTAAGTGTAGTGGGAAGAGTAAATTATATATTGTTTAAGTTTACCACATTTAATGAATATTGTTTAAATGTATTGGGAATAGTTGGTGATGTTTGTTTATGTAGAAATATATTTTTATAATTATTTATAATTAATATTAAATATTTATATAACAAATATGTTATTTGATGTGTATTTATTTATTTTATATAAAGAGTTGTAGGAAACTTACTGTATGTGTTTTTATATGTGAAGGAATATAAATGTATTTTATTATGTGTAGTGAAAATGAATTTGTCTTGTGTAAGTGATGTATAGTTTATAATTTTCTAGTAAAAAAACAAATGTTAATTAAAAAGGTACATTTATCAAATTAATATATTTAAGTAAAATATTTAATTATAAGATATACATATAAAAATAAATTAGACTTTTTTATTTTCAATTTTTTTTATTTTTGTATAAGTAGATAGAAAGAGAAACAATTTTTTTATTTATTTATACAATGCAATAGACATTATTAAATATACATAAAATTTGTAAATTTTTATTGAAGGAACATAAATTATTTTACATACATTTATTCGTTAATAGAATTTTTAAGGGAAAAAAATGTTATGTCATTATTTTACAACATTTGTAACATTGTAATATATGTATACAAATTATATAACCATTTTTGGTATATATATACAGAAAGTAAAGCATTGTATGTTTATTTATTATTTAATATTGTAACATTATAATGTTGTAGTAAATATTGTTTATCATTTACAAATAATTAGCACTTTATTACATGTAAATATATTTTTAATTAATATTATTAGTATATAAAATATTAATAATATTAATTATCACATTGTTGTAATTAATGAAAATTTATTTTTAAACAGGTAAGTTTTATTTAACAATTTCACATAATTAATATGTATTTTTTATAATTTTTATCATTATAAAAAAACATATATAATTATAATAATAATAAATATATTTTTATATTAATTATTATTATAACTTTACAAAGTATAATACATTATATAGTAATTTTTAAATATACAGAAAATTGTGTACAACATAAGAAAAATATATGTGAAATGTATACTTTGCTATAATGATTTTTTTTTACATTATTCCTTTTTTAAACTTTATTTAGGCAGCCATTTTAAGTTTACAGGGACTATTTTGTAACCGCGTACTGTTATTTTGGGTCATTGAGGGTCGGAGAAGCTCGCGGTTGGAAGCTGCGTCGCGTCGAGCAAGGTAAGGGAAATTTTACTTATTTTTCTAAGTTAATACTTATGTTTTAGTGTAGTTAGGACTTATATATTGTATTTATAGTTAGGTTATTACGTTTTTGGTGTGCTGTAGTTGTTAGTTATATTTTAGTGAGATGACGTGAGTTACTGTTTGAGGTGTAGTGTAGACGGACATTAATATCAGTAAATATGTTTTGTTTTGTTGCTATAAATTCATTTTATTGTATTTAATAAATGTATTTGGGTGTATTTGTGTGGGTGGGTATGCTTTTAATCTTTTTTGCAGATTCATTTTAATCGAGTTTACGTTGGAGACAGAGACGCGTTTTTTTTAATAAAAGAACTGTGTATTAGTTTGTTAAACTAATATTATTATCACAGTTTCTTTTAGTTTTCGGTATTTCCTGGAGCGTTTTTTATATTTTTGTATCTTTTTCGGGTTTTTGAGGGTTTACGTAATTTGGATTTCGGAATGATGGATTTGTATGGGACGTGTTGTATTTTTGCATTTTTTTGGGGCTTTTTTAAACTGCAATGCATTAACACATAGATGGAAGGATTATTTATTTTTGGAATACATTTTCTACAGCTACGTAAACCGTAAGTGTATTTTATTTAAATTAATTGGGTGGGAAATGTTTTTAAAATTAATTGTGTTTTATAGTATATTTTGTTAATTATTATTTATTTGTAAATATATATTTTTAATTTAAGAAAAGATATATGACAAATAAGTAATATTTGTGAAAATATAATATTAATATATGTGTGTAAAGTTTATGTTTTATGAATGAAAAAATGTATAATACCTGTGGAACTTTTGTTTATAAAAATGCTTTTGGCTATTAGGGATAGGTAATCTATCCCTAATAGCCATGGGTATAGGGTAACCTGACTTTGCAGTAGCTCAAAAAATTTTTTAGTTTGTGTAGTTAATTTGGGACATATTTGAGTTACAGATTGTTCCATCCGTAATTCTTGATAGCTTTGGGGCACATTACGATACCCGGCGTAAATAATTCCGCCAGGCATGGAAGCGGCAAAAATCCGCCCGCACACACCGCCTGAACACCGACCACGCCATTACGATTACACAAACCGAATACCGCCATCGGCGGAAAAAGCACACAAAATACCGCCCGCCAACGTCCGAGTCGGAGACAAACCGCCCGCCACGGACGGAAACACGCACGACAACACAAAACCGCCCGCCCTCACGGCCGACACACCGCACGTGAAATTACGATTGCACCGACATGAGCGTGGAAAAACCACAAATATACCGCCCGCCAGCGCAAACAACGATGAGAATCGACACGGCAGAAGCCATGGCGCCCACGTACCTGCACAGAAACCATCCGCACACAAAACTAATAGCACACAACATGGCCAACAAGTCCACACAGCAAGGCACGCACAAATACACAAGCACAGTACATATCCCGAAAACACCCCCCCGGACAAACAAAAAATACAAAGGCCAGAACCCCAGACACAACACACCTGAAAACAACAGACCATGAGGACACACCCACATAGGTGAGTACAAAAGCAGCACTCCCACAGACCACAACCCCTTGCTACATTGCAAACCAGAGAGGAGAGGAGAGGACACAGTGACACAGCAAGGACAGCAGCACACCACAGAAACGCACACATCACTACCACCACCACCACCACCACCAAACACCACCACCACCACCACCACCACCACCAAACACCGGCACCACAAACCCCCTGCACATTACACAACACACACCGCACCAGCACCACAAACACCATGGCACCACAAAGGATGCCCAAGTTCACGCCCATGGAGCTGACGGTCATGGTCGACGAGATCATCAAGGTGTACCCACAAATCTATGGGAACATGGTCCAGCACACACCCCTAGCCACCAGAAACAGAATGTGGAACCGGATCGTAGACCAGGTCAATGCAGTCGGGACCCTGCCCAGGAACAGAGTCGAGATTAACAAACGTTGGAATGACGTCAAGAGCCTGGTCAAGAAGAAGGAGGGCAAAAACAGAGAGCTGGCTGCCGTCACTGGCGGAGGGAATCCCGCGCTCTTTAAGACCTTCAAAGCGTGGGAGGAGAAGGTGCGAGTCGTAATCCATCCGGAGATCCTCGCCGGATTAGCAGGGGGAGTGGAGGCTGGTAAGTACAAACTAATGTATACCAGCACACCGCTATGTACTCACATGCACTACCACCATGCCACAGCTCCCAGGGACAAACACCCCCATGTCCAGCACACAATACACAACACATCACACACACATGCAACAGACACCACCACACACAGCCCAAACCGAACAACTGCAAGATGCGTGGGGACATGTGTACACTAAGCCAGCCACGTAACCACCAACAGGTCCCCAAATATGCCAGAAGCGCCACAACGAGCACCCACCACACCCATGTGTCCGCCACAGCTGCACCAACCGACAAGTAACAGGTAAGTGGCAGGAACACAAAGTGCAGTGGGTGGGACGGTGGACAGCCCAAGTACAACACACACCAGGCCCCAGTCCCACAGCACAGCAAGGAGGAGCATCCCCCACACCCCACACCCACGTGTCAGCCACCGCAGTGCACAACGACAGCCGAAAGGCAGACATCACGGTCCACAGCAATCGGTGTCAGTGGGTATCCAGCCACCCCCACGACCCACAACACCCTCCCACCCCCACAGACCTGCAACATGGAGCACCTCCCGCTTAGAGCCATGTGGCATCCAGTACAGTGCACGCACGAACAACTTGCAGGTGGGAAACTGGACAGGGCCGGATTACTGGAGGCATGAGGACCGTAACACGACCAATACATGGGACATGTCACGTAGCAGACGAACACGCAGCACCGCCCACCGTCACGAACAAGTGAACAATGTGCACAAGGACATGAACAACAGACTCACACCCCACATGACCCATCACAGACATAGCAACACCCAAGGAGCCACGTCTGCATGCACAAGCCACACTGAATATAGTACCACACGGCAGCCACTGTGCAACTCATCACACACAACCGAAACACCATTGAAGTCCTGTCCATGTAGCCCCAACTGCCTGTCAACCACACACCCCACAACTACGCCTATGTAAGACAAACAACACTAGACGCAACAGAGCGGAACAACATAAATGCACACGAACACCACTGAACCCATCAAACACACAGACACACCATGCACAAACAACATACCATCCATCCCATCCGCCAGCCCCAGTCTCATGAAAGGCATGTCATCCGCACAGCTGCCACACATACAGCAGTCACGCTAAGATACATGCCCATGACCAACCACGTGCCAGAAGTCAATGAAGTGCACGACACACTTTGAGCAACAACACACAACATGGGCCACACCCCCCCCGAGCACTGCAGTGATGCACTTGGCACAGGGCAGCACGCACACCAAGGAGATGGGACAACTGCAATACGTCGGGTGGCACACAACCATCACACACTCATAACGATGCGTCCAATGCCATGTCCAGTAATCACAACAGACAGCAAATATGCAGGCCATGTCAAGCATGCACACACCTCAAACCATGCACTGTCATGCTGCCACAACACATGTCACGTTCGGCACCCATGGCTCACAGCATGTACCCCAAAAGCATATTCCCTCCCAAATGCGAATCCGGGGCATGGCCCCCATGTTGCCATATGCGTTCCTAAGCGTTCCATTTGAACCCCAAAAGCATATTCCCTCCCAAATGCGAATCTGGGGCATGGCCCCCATGTTGCCATATGCGTTCCTAAGCGTTCCATTTGAACCCCAAAAGCATATTCCCTCCCAAATGCGAATCTGGGGCATGGCCCCCATGTTGCCATATGCGTTCCTAAGCGTTCCATTTGAACCCCAAAAGCATATTCCATTCCCAAATGCGAATCTGGGGCATGGCCCCCATGTTGCCATATGCTTTCCTAAGCGTTCCATTTGAACCCCAAAAGCATATTCCCTCCCAAATGCGAATCTGGGGCATGGCCCCCATGTTGCCATATGCGTTCCTAAGCGTTCCATTTGAACCCCAAAAGCATATTTCCTCCCAAATGCGAATCTGGGGCATGGCCCCCATGTTGCCATATGCGTTCCTAAGCGTTCCATTTGAACCCCAAAAGCATATTCCATTCCCAAATGCGAATCTGGGGCATGGCCCCCATGTTGCCATATGCTTTCCTAAGCGTTCCATTTGAACCCCAAAAGCATATTCCCTCCCAAATGCGAATCTGGGGCATGGCCCCCATGTTGCCATATGCGTTCCTAAGCGTTCCATTTGAACCCCAAAAGCAAAGTACAAACCAGACCCAGGATGGGCCAGGAGCCCGCATACACCAGAGTCACAATAAGTAGGGGCACAGCAACACACCCATCGGCATGGCCAATCCGTCCCATGCCACATGTGCACAACACACAGTCCCATTGCCAAGCACACACAACTACAGATGCTACAGCCACACACACGCCTCCGGGAAACCCATGTACGAGATTGCACGAACTGTCAATGTCAGACGACAAATACATACTTCGCCAGGTGCAACACAATAACTAATCTCATTCTCTCCACAGGTGACGAACTGCTGGATGCTGGGGATGGAGCCAGCAGCCAGCACAGCCAGCCTACAAGCCCCCAACGAGGACACACGGATCTGGAGGATCTGTCCTCCTCTTCGGACACGGACAACCAAGCAGGCCCATCTGGTGTGGCAGGGCCCAGCCGCTCCCCAGGACCCCTCCTACCCACCAACCCATCATCCAGGGCTGCTGAACATTCACAGCCCCCTGCTGCCACTGTCGTTGCGGCCACACCCACGGTCATTGTGGCCACTACCACTGCCGCAAACGCCACCATCGCCGCACCGACCACCACCGCCGCCACCACCGCCACGTCTCCGCTGGCACCAGCCCCAGCGCAGGTGGTGGCCCGGACGACTGGATCCACCCTGGGAGCCACAGCGAGGACCGTGGTGAGCAATGTGGCTAGTGGGCAGGGCCGGTGGCAGCAGGACTGGTAGGAGGAGCAGGGTCAGGGAAACGCCAGCCTCCCCTGGGAGCCATGCCCTGCCTCACATGGCCAGAGTCCTTGGGGCCTATGAAGAGGCCCAAGGACAATGGGTCCGGTCTGCCTCAGACACGCGTGAGGTGCTGGGGGTGTTGAGGTCCATGGACGCCCGTATGGGCCAAATCGTGGACCTCATGGGACAGCTGGTGGTGGCGGTGAGGTCACAGCCAGGGACAGCAGCTCCCCTCCGCCACCACCTGCCGGGGCGCAGGGTGGAGCAGCAGTGTCCAGTTCCCCTGCGTCCACAGCCAGTGATCACACCTCAACCACCAGCATGTCGCAAGCAGGCACCCCCTCGCAAACGTGGAAGGGGCCGTCCGAAGAGGAAACAGATCTCCCGGGAGGACTTCGCACGCTCCAGTCGCAAGTGAGGCAGCCAGCCAGCCTTCCGCCAGCCTTCCTTGACCAGCCACTGCATTGACTTGGACTACGATCCCACTCCACACAGCCATCTGGATGGCATGTGTGTGTTGGACTATGGACATAGAACCAGTGGGTACACCCTGATCATCACGCAGCCATGACCGACAGCTCATTGTCACTGCACGCACCACTTTTGTCATCACCTTACACACAATCACATGTCACAGTTTGTAATAAATGCACCTTTTTCACTAACTGCTGTTTGTGCCCTGTGTCTTATTTGTACGGAATACAACGGCCACCTTGGGCGGAAAGGCACCTGATGCGTGGCATGGCATTTGAATCCGGAGGGCCTGTAGGGACCTAGGGGTGGGAGACAGAACAGGAGCACATTCAATGAGTGTGTCACACACCCATCACACAGTACATGTCAACAACTACAAGCAATGTACACACATCGCACAGAGCAATAGGGCACAATGCCACAGCCACCAACAGTGGCATACTACCCTGGCCATGGAGCGTTGACACACAGCACGCAGTGAACAAACGGCCACCCTGACACAGCACACACACACCTGCACAGATACAGCCACATCAGCCGTCGTACATGGACACTCACCGTCAAGTGAAGTAGCGGGCGATGAGCTGCTGCCGCACATTACCAGCTTCCTCCTCTCCGCTGTCCTCCTCACTCGAGCTGTCCTGGTCTGCGGGCTGGGGCCCTGGTTGATCTCCGTCATCCACGATGAGGGGGATCTGCTTCCGAATGGCCAGATTGTGCAGCATGCAGCACGCCACCACTATCTGGCACACCTTCTGTGGGGAGTACGCCAGCGCACTCCCGGTGCGGTCCAGGCACCTGAACCTGGACTTGAGGAGGCCAAAGGTACGCTCGACCACACGTCTGGTCCTCCCATGTGCCTCATTGTAGCGATCGTCTGCTGGGGTGCGAGGATTCCTCAATGGACTGAGCAGCCATGCCCCATTCGGATACGCAGAGTCACCTGGGTGTGAGGGACACAGAGAACCGTTGCTAATCCAACTGGACAGGGGACAGCATCGCACAGCCAGCACGCTACACCACTCCACATACTCACCGACAATACAGGCACGATCCTGTTGCATATTGGACATCAGTCGTGGCAAGATGCTGTTGCGCATTATGTGTGCGTCATGGGCCGAGCCTGGGAACTTTGCACACACGTGGGTGATCACCATGTCCGCAAGGCACACCACTTGCACATTCAGGGAGTGCGTGTGCTTCCTGTTGCGGTACAGGTGCTCAGTGGCCTGTGGTGGAACAAGGCCGACATGTGTGCAGTCAATGGCTCCAACGACGTGTGGGATTCTGCCAAGGGCATAGAATGCACCCTTCACTGCCGCCAATTCACGAGCCCTGGGGAAGCGGATGTACCTGTTCCGGTACAGCATCATGGCTGCCAGTACATCCCTCAGCACCTTGCTGAACATGGGCTGGGTCATCCCTCCTCCACTGCCCACTGTGTGCTGGAATGACCCAGTGGCGAAGAAATGCATGGCGGCCATCACCTTAGCCGTGGGGGTGACAGCAGTCGGATACACCCTGCGGGGACGGAGATGGGGTTCTAACATGGCACACAGTCGATGCAGGGTTGGCCTGTCCAGCCGAAACTTCCTAATGACCTCCGTATCCTCCATGTCTGCCAGCAATTGGTATGGGCGGTCAATGTTCGGTCTCCGCCTAGGGACAATGGCAGAGGACACATGTCAAAGCAACACGACACATAGCAATTTCGCATACACATCACTGACATGACTGAGCAAGCACATGAGCCACAGCCCAGCTGTCAAGCTGGGACGGCACGGCCACAATACACTTACACAGGTCTCCCACCAATGGCAATGGCTAGTGATACAAACCACTGCCATGTGCATGCACATGGGGATCTAGGCCCCAATGACTTGCGGGGCGTGCTGATGGGGACTGACTGCATATCCGTCAAGCGGCAACGCCACGGCAACATGAATGTCTGCTGAGCATGGAACTGCTTCCGCGGCTGGATGAGTATGGCACACGACGACGACAATGTGGGCACAGGCTGAGCGGCCAAAACAAGTGGGACCTGTGGCACGAGGGGATATGAGACAGTAGTAGGTGTCAGCACTGCACCCTATGTACAGCACTGTACGGATCACACCTCCCGAAACATTGACAGGTGTCCACATTGACAGCCCCATGCCAAGACGGCTGTGTGCTTGCAGTCACACGTCACAGGTGAGAGGTTACATTGCACGTGCCAGGTGGCAGACGTACACAGTGGGAGCTGGCATGTGTGTGCATGTGTCTCCTGTTCAGGATCCACCACATGGGCGCTGACTCTGTACTGACCATTGGACACAGCATGTTCCGTGGAAGGCTTGTGTGTGTGGGATGGTGGCACTGGATGTGCCTCCGTTGGGTGGGGGGCCATGCACAGGGCGGGTACGTCGATGATTGCGCATTGTTGGTCACGGTGGGTGCACCCACTCAGATGTGTTGCCCTGTGTTCAATTCCTATGTCCGCATGATGATGGACTGTAGATGTGGGCAGACTACACATTGGTCGATGTGCTGTCTATATGCATGTGCCTTCACACCAGGCACAGCTGCCCCTGCACATGTGACCCCTGCTGGACTCGCTGCTGGGTCTGTGGAGCTGATGCACCTTCTGCGCGTGGGGCGGACAGCTCTCCTCACTTCCCTCATTGCGCATGTCATGACTTTGCCGCAGGTGACATGGATCATGGAGGGCCCACATGTACGCGTGGGTAGGCTACACATGATTGTACACTGGTCGCCACCCCCAGTCAGTGTTTCGAATGGGAAGGTTGTCGTGCTGGTGGTATGTTCGATGTGGCGGATGGGCGGGCCTAGGTGCGGGCTTACATTCCGGACATGGGGGGTAGTTGGATTGGCGACTAGTTGCAGTACACACGGGACACGTCTCTTCCTTTCCACATCTGGGTCATCCCTTGTACTTACTGACAGTGATACAGTCATCTTCGCCCCAGCCCTCATGTCCTCCCCTCGCTCCCCCAATATGCATGCTCACCTGCGAGGCTAGCGCTTGCACAGGCAGCCCCAAGCTCGCACCAGAGAGGGCAAGGAGTGTATGTGTGGGTCCAGTTGCACGAGTGGGCTGTCTCAGGGTATGATGTGTGGCGGGACGCCGTCCACCTGCGTGGTGCCCCAAATGGAGACCCGGCCTGCATGGACTATGCATCACAGTCTTCGCCTTCCGGATCCGCCACCTGCGACACCCAGTGGCTGTGGCTGCCCTTGCGGCCATGCCGCGTCCGTCTGTGGCTGATGGCCCACACATTCACTCTTTGGCCTCTCTGGGGAGGGCTCGGGGGTGGTGGCGCACGCGCTTGCACTTAGTCACAATGGCATGTGGCGTGGTTGGTATGATGGGCAATGGATGGGATGGTGCGAGCCACCTCCCGTGACGTCAGTGCTGCTCGTGCTGTGGTGCGTCCCCCTACACTTCCATCTGACTTGTGCCATGCTAGACGTTGAGGTTCTATTGCCTGCGTGATATGACCAGGAGGAGCGCGAGGAGACCTCTCACACACCATGCTCCACTGCCATCCCGTGCCCTGTATCGCCTGTGCGGATTGACTATGTTGGGGTTACACCTGGTCGACTGGGGCTGTGTGTGCCTTGTCAGGGGCATGGCGGGCGCACAACAGGATCCAGCTTGTCCACAGAGGGTGGGCTGAGGTGCGCCTGGTACCGCTTTGTACGTGTGCCCGGCTGCTATGCACACACGTGTTCACTCCCCCCGACAGGTGTCCTCTCACAATGCCCAGGGAAGCGGTGGTGTACTGTTCATGACCCCTCCCAACACGGCGTGCTCCAACTTGGCATGTGCGCATCTACCCGTCGCACCCACCCACCTGAGCACTGCGTCCATACGACTACACACGACACATGTGTGTCTTCCACAGTAGTGCTACTCATTTGCGTTGACATCCAATACCAGTGGACTACATGGTCATGTCACGACTGCCGTGTACTTCACATACTCTCATCCTCTCTCATTCGTACTTGTGAAATGAGTCAGCGGAGACAGTTTTGGTTTCAAACATTATATTGAGTCTTCTGTCCTCTGTGATGCAGTATAGTGGACACTACTGGCAGCGGAATACATGTTGAGGATATACTGAGCATGATTGCAAATGGGATAGGGAGTGGGGTTACATGTGATTGGCTGTTGCATGTGGGATGTGGGCTTCAGAGTGACATCTGCTTGGCCAAGGCTGTGCTAATGTACATTTACGTATAGCTGCGGAGCTGCGGACTTTGACACAGACGGTATACATGTAGCCTACCAGACCGCTTGGCATCATGGGCACAGTCCATCTCAGTTCCATGTGACAGGTTTGCTGCGGTTGTTCCTCATGCACGCGTGCATGTGAGATGACATCAGGGCATGTGCTTGCGTGCATGCAGCGGCGTGCCACTTGTTGTTGCACTGTGGTGGTTACTGGACATGTCACAGTCACTGGGGTCGTGTTGTTGTTGTATGCACTTGTCGTCCATGCAAAGGTCCTGGTATGGGATTCCCGGGGCGGGGGTGGGAGGGGTGCAGCACCCACAGACTCCAGGTGACCTATTCATGTCCACTGAGCGGTGTTTGTGTCCATGTGCGCTGGATCCATGTCGTGTCCTGGTTGTTCGTGCAGTTCCGTCCATGTGGGTGCGATACACAGAGCCCATGCCACTGCCTCCCACGATGCATGCGGTGTTCCTGGATGTGATGGGGAACAGTGTGCATGTCCCGGTCATATCCGATGTCATGGCGATGTCGTTGATGGTGTGGTTACAGTTGCCGGTCGTTTGGTATGGCTGTTGTGGTGGTGACTGGCCAGTCCGTGCGGAAGCTAAGCATGGGTGCGGGGTTGGACATCATAGGTCACTCGGGGAACCTGCGTTGTGGTCCGACGTATTTACAGGTTGTCAGGTATGCGATGCCGTCCAGCAGGGCTTCCATGTCATTGGTGGTGTACATGTTTGCCAGCCAATGAAGCGGATGGTGGCTGTCAAGGTGTTGTTCGTAGGTTGTCCCTTGGAGGACCATGATGGGGCATGCTGGGTGACATTCGATGTAGCTGTTCTCGATGATCCGTCGTGTGGAGGCACAGTGGTCCCATTTCAGTGCGGGTGCGATGTTGGCCACATACGCCATGCCCCCATAGGCAGAGCAGGCCCTGTCGTGTGCGTCCAGAGGGAGGAGTAGTGGTAGCAGGTCCGCCTTCAGACATGCCGGGTTGGAGAGGCATATCTCGACGGGATGCTGGTAGGGACACCTCCGACAGTAGAAGACGGGCATGACGCAGCTGAACAATGTGATGCGGTAAGTCAGTCGGTAACTTACGTTCAGCAGGGACAGGAGATCGCATCCCAATGTATGGCACAGGTTGGTTTTGTACAGCTTGAGCTGTTCGGCGTAGTTGGGTAGGTGTGTTGCGGTTGCCATTTCGCAGCGGTTCGTTGAGGTGGCGTGCTCCGGCTGTGTGTGCAGTCTGCAATGTGCACGCTCCGGGGTTGCTGTGAGCTCTGTGTAGTCGTAGGGAGACAGGACTTGTGTTCTGTTGGCTTGTTTGGAGGACACGGGCCCTCTTCCCACATGCTTCTCAGACAGTTCAAGGTCAGTGCTGTGTGACTCCTTCCAATTAACTTGCATGTGGCCGACATGGGGGAGTGTTTTCTTCTTTCTTCCCCGTCCGTTGTGTGCTTCTGTGATATGCGCTATCTGCCGTGTGGTCGGTCTCCTCGGCATGCCTGTGTTGGTCTATTCTTGGACAATGGCTGTATTCACCGGCTTCTGTCGTAGGGCTGTGGTTTCGGAGTTGGAATGGAAGGTCATTCAGTGCTGTCTGCTCTCCCTTGTGTGGGCGGCAGGCTGCCTTTCCGCTCTGCGTTGGGCCTTGTGTGTGAATGTTATTCTTGGGCCACCTGTTGTCGGTCCCCGGGCTCTTTGGTGTTCCGTTTTATATGTCTTGTTCATATGTGCAGGGTGGTATGGGTGTTTCTGTGTGGTACTGGCGTTCCTCTTCCCGAAGGGGCCCTGCTTCTCCTAGTTGGTGTTGCCGCCGCTGTGTGCTACGCCATGTTTGTTACACTGGGGTGTGTCCTGCTGTTGCGTGTCTTCACTGACATGTGTGCGTCGGTTGTGTGGCGTTGGGTGTTGTCCGTGAATTGGGCGTTGGGGACATGTCTGTGGCCGGCCTGTCACGTGTCATGTGCGTTCGGGGTGGGGCTGATGTGTGTGCTGCTTGGTTGTGTCCCTGTGTCTGTGTGCGACGCATGCATGGCGCTGCGGTTGGCCTCTGCGTTGTGCGCATGTGTGGCGGCGTCATCGGCGCTTTGGGGCCGTGACGGGGTGGTTGGTTCCTAGTCCCAGGTGGTGTGTACACATGTGTTCTGCGATGTTACGATTTGGCCTGTGTGTCATATGTGGATGCGATCGTGGATGTGTTGTGTACACGCGCTGGTGGGGGGTTGTCCGCTTTTTCCGCCCTTGCACTGTGTGCGCTGTTTGCGTGCACTTGTTGTGTGTGTGCCTACCTGCGTCTCCGCGGTACGTTGCGTCCTTGGTGGTGCATCAGCAGGAGCATGGGGACGGCCTGCAGTGCTGGATTCATGCTCGGGGGAGCCGCTTTTTCGTTGTCCGTGCTCGGCGTCCGTGTTACCGCTTCGGTTTGTCGTACGGTATCTCTTGGCCGTGGGAGCCGTTTGTTTGCGGCATCGTAATTTATGCGCCGGGCGGGACGTGTTTCGTCGGACGGTGTGTGTCAGTTGGGCTGCGCCGCTACGTGTACGGGCGCACTTTGATGGCGGACGGTGTTGCTGGCTTGCCGGCGGTGTTTGGCCTGCTTTTCGCATCGTAATTGGGCGGGCGTGTGGACTGCTGCGTGCCGGCGGTAACTGGTGCTTTTTGCATCCGCCAGCACGGCGGTTGTGCTTCCGCCCGCCATCGTAATGGGCCCCTTTGTTCTTTTTGTATAGATTCTAGAAGTTTTTGTAGGGTAGGTTTACCTGTGCTTGTTGTTGATTGGAAGGCATTATGCCATCCTTCAACACTATTATTTGTTTTTGATTCTTTGTTTAAGGTACTTAGGTACACGTTCCACCAAGGAATGTGGAATTTAGGTTGCCTTCTATGCCCTGATCTATGCAATCTTCCCACCCAGGTGTCCTCAAAGTAGTCTAGTAGTGGGCTTATTTTGTCTTCGTTCCTTTTGTAATAGGGGCTTTCTATTAGAATATTGTAGTGTTCTGCTACATCTGTTACAGGTACATATGCTAGTGCTATTAGCTTTTTTATTTGTTAGGCAAAAGTACTGTCTGTAGCATATTGTACACTTAGGGTTGATTTTTGTAGATGTCTCCAGAGACTCTGATTAAAATGATAATAGCAACCCTGAATTGCTGTGTGTGGATAATTGTTTAGTATAGCATTTATCATGGCTATTTCAAAGTCAATAATTATTTTTGAAGGAAAATAATTATTGCTTTCTTCTTTTATTTTAGTGAGTATATCAATGTAGGTAGTTTGCTGTTTATTTGGTAGTAGTGCGTAGATGAATGGAATATTTGAGTGTTGGTATAATCCATGTATTGTGTACAGCTGGTAAAATGGTTTTGGACAGACTTTGAAAGTTCCATCCATCATCCAGGTGTCACATTTCTGTAATTTAAGTAAATTGTTTGCAGTAGCAAACATAATTATCCTTTTTTCTGGGCATTTGTTATCAAAAAAAATAAATGGTTCTTTACTGTGAGTAATGCTTAATTCTGGTGGAATAACTACTTCTGCAAATGTTTTAGGGGCAGGTATAGTAGTTGTGGTAGCTTTTTTTTGTCTGGCAATTGTTCTTTTTAAAGAAGCTATGGACGGTAATTGTCCTGATGCATGTTGAGGTAATTTTAATAGTTGCTCTTTTAGTATTTGGGTAGTTGCTTTGTCAGTACTAGTGCTTGCTTCTTTTATACTTTCAAGAGCATCTCTAACCTCAATCTCTGTTATGTTTGGGGGTGATTATGTTCTTTTACAGAAATAACAGTAGTTTCCTGAGTAGTAGCTCTTCCATAGCATTTGTTAGAGTCGTATTTGCTACACTTCCAAAATACTTTAAGGCCTATTTGTTTCTCCTGTGTATACACATACCCCATATAACATAACAGCATTTTATTTTTTTGTGACATTACAAATTCTGCACCTTCAGTCATGTTGTTTTGTTTTATGCTAGGGAAAATTCAAAAAGAAAATATTTTAATATAATAAATACAACATGTTTATTAAATACTGTTACATGTCAGTGAATATACTTACAATGTTTAGTTTGATGTAAATGAAATTGGTTAGGAAATAATTTCAAGCTTTCTTTTCTCTTTACTTGATGTAATTTCTGTTGAGAAGAGGAAAAAACATATTAATAATTTGATTCTATTGTTTGTAGATGATAGGCATTTTAGGGGTAAAGGGTTATTTGGGTGGGTATTTAACGTTGTTTAATAATGGAAAATGATATACTTACTTTTTAGTTGTCTTTATTTTGTTAGTAGTTGTAGAATTATTTTGGAAGCTTTTGCTGTAGAGGAGATAGATAAAAAAGAAAATATATATTAGTGAATAACGTTTTGAAAATATTTTTAGGTCGGTTTGGCAAAAATAGAATATACTTACATTTATTGTTTTTTTATTGGTGAGTATTTTTGAAATAATTTTCTGGCTTTGTAGGATATCTGTAGAGGTGATATAAAAGTAAGGAATGAAAGAATAGTTAATTAGGTTTTAGAAATAATTTTTGTTGCAGGTTAGTAGTATTGTAATATTTTAAAAACAGTTTTACTTACTTAGTGCAGTTTTAAATTTCTTTTTTAGTAATGTAAGTTTTCTTTCAGGAAACAGTTGGGCACAGTTTCACCTTCTTCTTTGTTGTAGTTTTTAAGTGTAAAAGAGATGTATGTTTTTGATGTTTATATAGTGTTTATTTAATTGGTTGTTTTATGTTATTGGTGTATTTTGAAATGTAAGCGTTTTATTGGTTGAAGTTAATTGTTTTTATTGTTTTGGCACTTTCTTTCCATATAAGGGAAACGCTAATTAAGAAACTGTTAGTAGAAAGTAAATATTTTATATTTTTACTTTTTGTAAATAATTTAAATGTTATTTTTAATGTGAAATAATGCAAGTCTTATATATTTAAAGTTTATATTTAATTATTGTAATATGTTTCTTTAGCCAAAATATATTGTTTTATATATTGATGTGTTTGCAAATTATTTTATTATGTTGTTTAAGTATTTTATATTGTTTTATAATGTGAATTTATATTTGGTGCTAAAGATATATTTAATTGAGC
Source organism: Calotriton arnoldi (assembly GCA_963921515.1). NCBI lineage: Eukaryota > Metazoa > Chordata > Amphibia > Caudata > Salamandridae > Calotriton > Calotriton arnoldi. The sequence continues at coordinate 822,297 of CAWUFW010006852.1, read as the reverse complement.
AGTTTTTATATAGTCGATATTTTTAAAAAGTCGATATTATTGGTGTCTATATTTTGGTATTCGATATTTTAGTGATGTTGTATGTTATAAAAATTTAAACGATATTTAATGTAACGATATTTAGCATTTCGATATTGTGGTAAACGATATTTTTTATTTACGATATTGTGTACTCGATATTTTTGTAATTTTATAAATAAGTATAGGTAGTAGATATTATTGTAGTCGATATTTAGACGCCGATATTTTGTGTATTCGATATTTTTGTAGTCGATATTATGTCAGTGATCCGGTGAGCCGCTCCCAGCGCCAGTGTGATGTGTCTACCTCTCTCAGATTTGAGGGGGAAAGTCAATGGGTTGGGGAGGCCCAATACCACATAAGCAGGGAACCGGGGAAGATGAGTGTCTAAGTATTGGTCTATCTCTGTCAGGATTGTATCCCAAAATTGAGTAAGTTTGGGCACTCCCACAGAATATGCAGGAGTGTCCCAAGGGTGTCACTACACCTCCAGCACTTTGCATTGTGCTCCGGATTCCCTCTATGAAGGTGTCCGATACCAGTAGGTGATAACCTTTGTCGCTGTTTCTGTGGTAGATGCATTAGAAGCTGTGTGCCTTGCCCGATTAAAGATGTCTCGTCATTCTTGAGGAGATTGCTCCCGCCCCAGTTCCCACTCCCATCTCAATTGGTCCGCAGATCTGCCATCAGGGATTCCATCTGATAGCAGCTTATATAAGTCAGATATTAGATGTTTATCTGATTCTTTGCTTACTAGCCATTTCTCGAAATTAGTCAACGGCCATTGGGCTGCCTCCCTTATCTCGGGCTGCATCAGCCAATGCCTGATCTGGAAATACCGGAATCTCTCACCTTCAGGGATATCATTATCTCTTTTCAGAATGTGAAACTGTATAGGGCCCTCTAAAAAATGACCTATCAATCTACAACCTGGCTTCAGCCACTCCCGGAAAGCCACTGTATTAATTCCTGGGGTGAAGTCTCGATTCTTCACCACCAGGAGAAGTGGGGAGGGTAAAGATGAGAGGCCCACCCTGTTGGCCACTGCATCCCAGGCTCATAGGGTGGGGCCCGTTATCTCAGAGAGGTAGAGGTTGGGCGATCTGTACTCTCTGGCCAAAAAGGGAATCTTCCAGAGGGATGTTGCAGCTAACACCCTCTCCATGAAAAGCCAACTGTTCTCCAATTCTGGGTGAGACCACTCTACCAGGAACCTGATCTGTGCTGCTTGGAAGTATCATAAAATACATGGGATACCCAATTCCCCCTCTGCAGGTGTCCGCCAGTTGAGTTTGCGGCACATGTTGGACCGCCAGCCCGCCCATACGTAGTTTTGGAGAGCTTTTTGTAGGGTCTGAAGTGTCCCAGATGGGGCCACAGCGGGAGTGTCACTAAAGTGTACAGGATCCTGGGAAGGACCGACATTTTTTAGGGCTGCGACCCTTCCAAGCCATGGCAGGGGGAAGGATTTCCATCTCTTGAGGTCACTCTGCACCTTGTTGACCAAAGTGGGGTAATTTACTTCTATCACTTCCTGGATAGTTGATGCCAGGTGGATCCCCAAGTACAGTATGTTCTGCTCCCAGTGAATGGAAAGAGTCCAGGCGAGAAAGTCTTTCGAATCTCGTGTCATTGTCAGGCTTAATGATTCTGATTTAACTAAGTTGATTTGTAAGCCTGAAACCACTCCGAACCTCCCCACCTCTCGGAGGTTGTCCAAGGACACAATCACATCATCCGCATATAGAGTAATTAGGTATTCCTCTCCCCCAAAATGATTGCATGTATCTTTGGGACATCCCAGACTCTCTGTGCGAATCGCTCCATACAGGGAACGAATAATAGTGGGGAGAGGGGACACCCCTGTCACGTTCCTCGCTCTATGGAGAAACTCCCTGATCTCCCGCTGTTTACCTTGACTGTCGCCCATGGCCCACCATACCCACTCAGCGCCCAGGCACAGGACCTGTCTCCCAGTCCAAAGCGCTTCAGTACTGCTGCTAAAAAGGGCCACTGGACTGTCGAAGGCTTTTTCTGCGTCTATAGAGAAAAGCATTGAATCAGGGTGGGAGCGGGTTGTCTTATCTATGAGGTGGAGGATCCGCTTAGTATTATCCGAGCTTTGTCTGCCAGGAATAAATCCGGCTTGGTCGGGATCTACCAGTCCCGGCATATGAGGGGCAAGTCGCGTCGATAAGATCCCTGTCAATAATTTCGCGTCCATGTTCAGGAGCGATATTGGCCGATAAGATGCGCACAATCGTTTGTCTTTCACAGGTTTTGCTATGACTACCACCAAGGCTTCCTCCTTTGAGGGGGAAAGTGACTCTGAGCTTGAGATCGCATGGCTTGAGATCCCTGGTGAGAAGAGGAGCCACTAGATTGCAAAAAGTTTTATAAAAATAGGCTGAAAAGCAATCTGGGCCTGGAGACTTATGTGGTTTCAGTCTAGATACAGCTACGATTACTTCCTGTATCTTTATGGGGCTATCAAGGTTTGCCACCTGGTCTTGAGTCAGGCCTGTCACTTTAGCGTTCACGTGATTCTCGGATATCGCCTGTGGTGGGAGATCTTGCTCTGAGTACAAGTCTTTATGGAAGGACCCAAGCCTCTCCGCCACAGCCTCATCATCCCCCATCACCTTCATCCCATCTGCCGCGAGCAGGGTCTCCACTACATTGGCCTGGTGCTGACCCCTAAGTTTATTTGCGAGCACGCTCCTAGGCTTGTTTTCTCCTACATAAAACACATGCTTAAGCTGCAGTAGCGAGTATTCTGTACTATCTAAATCTAAACCCGCCAGTTGTTTCCTAACCACCTCTAGTTGGCGCCACACTCTGGGTGCCCCGGTACAGTGGTGTATGCACTCTAATTCGTGCATTTGCTGTTGTGCTGCACGCGCTTGTCAGCTCCCCTCTAATTACAGCCTTCATCGCGTCCTAAATCATTGCAGTTGGGGTCTCTGGTGTATCATTAACCTCTAAGTATCTACAGATCGCAGTTTCTATCTGCTTCGCTACTTCAGGCCTACAGAGTAGGGTTTCTCGCAGTCACCAGGAGTGGGGACATCGTCCATGTGGGGGGAGCGTAAGGTCCAAAAGGACCGCTGAGTCATCCAACAAGGATCTGGGTTCAATGTCTATAACTCGTGTTGCTGCCAGGACTTCCCTAGAGCCAAAAAAATGGTCCAGCCTAGCATAGGATTTGTGTGCGTGGGAGTAAAATGTATAGTCTTTAGTGTTTGGGTGCAAACTCTGCCAAATGTCCCTCAGTCCCAGCTCCTGTAGCCCAAGGGCAATCTCCTGACCAATCTCCCCGGCTGCACTCTGTCTCTGGGTTGAGCAGTCCACTGTGTTATTGAAAACTAAATTTAGGTCAGCCCCTAAGATCACCCATCTATTCTGTGCAGTCAGGATGTCTGCCGCTGCCTCATGTAGGAACCTCTCCTGCCCTTCTTTGGGGACGTACACTGATCCCAATACTAAAGAATGTTGACCAAAATAGACTCTGTGTTCCAGGCCCCCAATCTCCACTTCCATTGGAATGACCTTGAAAACAGAATCACCACTCCAGCCCCTTTTGTGGCAAGGAGGAAAAGAATTGCTGCGGGAAGAACCAGAATCGCATTCTGTTCCAGTCCCTGCGAAGCAAGTTCGTCTCCTGGAGGAGACGTATCTCTGCTTGTGACTGTTCTAAGTATGCAAGAATTGCCCTTCTTTTGACTGGGTTATTTAAGCCCTTGACATTTAAGGTCAGTACTTTAAGGCTGTTTGCAGTTGACATCATTATGGGGGTTCCACTCTCCTCCGATCCACAAGCTCAACCCACCTACATCTTCTCCCCTCGACGCCCGGCGAGGAACCCTCCGCTCCATGGATAGACTAGTGTATACATCGCATTTGTCTACTGGGCACCCTATAATATTCCCCCAAACCAGAACCTTAACAAGAAAGATGCATAGTCCCTGGATCAGAGAGGGAGAGTAAAAGTCCATCTCTCTACCAGTGGTGATGTCTCTGTGTGGGAACATGGCCAAGTCAGATCCATCTCTCCCAGTCACTCCATCCCTCCTACCCCGCCGCCAAGCTCTTCACTCAAGAGGCAGCATCCTCTGCCAGTTTGTCCAGCAGGGCTTTCCTCTTAGATGCAATGGTCGCTTGGTCCAGGCCGGACCCTTTCTGACCTGAGGGGACCCGTCGCCACCTCCAGTGGCCATCCCTCCTGGGGCTGTCGATTGCCAGCCTCTGTTGCAGTTCCTCCAGGGCTTCTATCTGGAGCAGTACACATGCCACAGACAGGGAGCGAACTTGATGAAGCTGGTCCTGCCAGCGAAAAATCACCCAGAAGGGATACCCCCAAGAGTAGGCCTCTTTCTTCTCTTGCAGAAAGTTTGTTGCTGGGTGGAATTCTCTCCGTTTCTGGAGTGTGGAGGCCGCTAGGTCCTTGGCCCCGTAACGACACGGAGGCCGCTTCTCTTGCCTTCTTCAGGATTCGCTCTTTCAGGGTGAAGTTATGGTCAGGATGTCCAAGGACCGCGGCGATCCAGGTCCCCAGCGTCTGACTCTATGGGTACGGTCAAGTCGGATCTCCGATGAGGGGATGTCTCCTAGGATTTGGGCAAAGAGCTCCATAACATAGGCCTCAATGTTGCCTCGTTCTGCTTCTCTTGGGGCTCCCCTAATGCTGATATCATTGTGCCTGGATCGATTGTCCAAATCCTCTGCATGTGCTTATAAGTCCAATTGTTGATCCGTTAATCGAATTATTCCCGGCTGCAATTGCACTATCTCCTCACCTTGAGAGGTTCCGAATCCTTCAATGGCATCCACTCGGTCTCCAATCGCTGTCACCTCTTTGCGTACTGGCTGCAGTTCACTGGCCAGGTCTCACTTCACTGCCAAGAGATCCTCCCTCAAGCTTCAGAACAGGGCCTCAAGGTAAGGACGGGTGACCGGGGCCTCCGAGTCCTCCACAGCTGGTGAGGCTGCCCTGCTCGATGCCGTCTGGTGGTCATCTTCCTGCAAGCCCGATTGCTTGAGTAGCAAATCTTTGATTGAACCCCCCTTCTTGGCCCCCGCCACTGCCATCTTCTCGGGATCACCAGGGCCAGGCCTGCCTGGGGCCGCCACAGGACCGCTTCGCACACAAGGCTGAGGTCTACCATGCCCTCGCTCGGGTCTAGCCGCACATGTTCTAGCTGTGTCTAGGAAATACAGCTACAATTCTTTTGATGGCGGCTTAGTGTGGCCCCACAATCTGTCTGTCGCGTTGTCTGCGAAGTCCCCAGCTCCTGGGCTTCTCTTGGATCTCAATGCCTCTCACCTGTATCTCTATGAGGGGGGCTGGGGTCTTCCTTTGAGTCACCCTCTTCACCCCGCAGGTGCTCCCTTGTGATCAGGGTGGCTACTTGGCAGGTCACACAGGGCCACTTTGTCTTTCGGCCTTTTTCTTTCGCACTGCTCACCACCACTGGAGGCCCCCGCCGACCCTGGTCCGTGAGTCTTATCCACTCTCCAGGCCCAGGTATGTAGTTTGTTGAACTAATGCCTCACTGGGCTTTAGGCGCAGTCACATATGCCAGTCTGAATTTCGCTGGACCCCATAAGCATTCTCGGGCATCCCTCACCTGCCTCATCTTTGTCTGGTGAGGCTCCACTGCTAGAGAGTTTGGGCCCAGGCTTGTTGCCGCCTGCATTGCCTCGTTGTGCAGGATTTTATTCTCACTGCCTCCGATGGCCCAGGCCTATCCCTCTTCACCTCTCCTTAGTTGTAGGTCTACAGGCTGTCTCTCGTGTGTCTCACACGGGCCTTGTGTGCAGATCCGACGACAATAAGGCTGCCATAGGCCCCGGGGCGATTCCCAGCCCGTCACGTCTCTGTGAGGGAGGCTCTGTTACCAGACAGCCCAGGCTCAGGTTACCCTGCGCCCGCTTCGGCGCTCTGTGTAGGCCCCGCTGCTCACCGTCTTTGAAGGCCCAGGTCCATCCACCTCAGCCTCTCTCGCTCTATGTGAGCCTTCGTTCTGCTGCCCTACGAGGCTGCTGATGTCGCCGATGTCTCGGTTCGGCCTCTGCCGGACACCGAGGGTGGGTCACGGGCCCTGTGAACACCCCCGCTTGCTGCATCTCCGTTCTCTGAGGTTACGTTGTGGCGTAGCTCGGGTCCAAGCAGCTTGTCGCCTGTCCCTGATCCTGTGCGCCGGGACTTCTTCATCTTGCTCTCCAGTGAATCAGGGACTTCTCTGCCGCCCTGCCTGCTGGTCGCCTCACCGAGGGAAGTCTAGTGGTAAGGCGGCGGGGAAGATCTTGTCCGGTTGGGATGGAGAGAAACAAACCCACGTCTTACTCCATCTCTATCTTGGCCATGCCCCCTCACTTGTTTTAATAGGCTGCATTGAGCACTAGGCAGTTATTATCAGATAACCAACAAACATGTACCACAGTCTACTATATATATTTTCTTCTGGTTTCCATCACCCAGCTAGAAATCGACTTCCGTAAGGCAAACAATGCCAACAAATAGTCTTTTTAACAGTTTGTATCTGACATTCTTTGAGTTAGGCTCAAGTTACTAAGTACCCTTTTGGTCAAGTACCACGACACTCATAGTTCAAGTCGACATCTCTATACTCTGTTCTTGAGAACATGACCTAGTAATCTTACAAGGCTGCAGGTTTGTTTATTTAAGGCTCAAGATGTGGAATTCAACTGTAAACGCCTGAAATTTGCTACAGTTTGACATTTTGCACCAAGGGATATCACAAGAGCTGCCAAAACTGCAATGCTCCTTCAAGTGATGTATTCAAAGCCAAACACAACTATATTTTGAAGCCCACAAAAATAAAATCAAGGTAAGAACATCTGCACTCCTACTGGGAGACCCATCCAGTCTCAAAAGGATACAGGATCTGACAGCATCTTCAAAGTTCAGCAGCAGACTCAAGTGGACCCTTCTTCCTCCTTCCAAGGTTGCAAAATAATATGCACCCCAGCTTGGGTAAGGTAGTCTTTCAAAGCAGTGCCCCACATAAGATGACCAATCCTCTAAGCATTATGGTAAATGTAATCACTTGTGAGAGTTCAGTAGAAACTGCGCTGAAGGTGCTCAATCCCCACATGTGCCAGCTGGAGTTGGGGCAAGGATCTAAAGGAGGCAAAAGTCCTGCAGGTCCTTAAGGCACCACAACTGTTGCTCATGATAGTATTTCCTCCTTCCAAGCAGGTTCCAGGGCCAGGCCTAGGAGGATAACAACTATGGATCCTTGCAACGAGGCGGGGGAGTGCAATGCTGCTACCAGTTTCGAAGAGTCATTTCAGACCATATATTTTCTATGTCACTAGATACCAAAGGAAGAGATGGAGGTTTTTTGTACTTGGAGTCCATGACGGGTTTCAACAGGGTAGTTTGGAATACTGGGTGAATCTTTAGAATGCCTAGTAGTTTTAGGTTGTACTTCACAGGATTGTCTTGGAGAACGTTTTCAAAACGACAGATTAATTTGGGATGAAACATACTGTTCTTCTTAAAGTAAATGTTCTTGGTAAAAATCCGAACCTTATTGCCAGAAGCACAAAAAGGCCCATTGTTGCATTGCTGATCAGCAATTATTGGTAGCTTTTCTCTGAATGCTCCAAGTGAGTAATTACTGTTTTCAGGTTTCCTGAATGGGTTGGGTTCTGTTTTAGATCTCTGGTACATCATGGTTATTTAGCAGGTTTAATAGAGGTAAGAATTTTGGATGAAAACCATTAGTGTTGAATGGTAACATTTCAGTACACTTTTTACATGCACTGGTATGTGCAGTTTCAGCCAGTCTCAAGAAGGGCCTGATTCACAAGGTAACTTACACTTTTGAGTAATTTTCACTTTTGAGCAGGTTTATTACTTTTTGGGTATTTTAAGTCAAAGTGTAAATTTGCTCCAATTTCCTCCAAAAGTGTAACTCTCATGTTAAAATTAAATTAAAGAGCTTTGGGGATATACATCCTTTTGAGTAATTTATACTTTGAGAGAGGGTACTCCTTTTTGGCTACTCACAAAACCTGAGGGTAAATTCACTCTAAAAGTGTCACCTACACTCTGATGATGTAAATAGCCAACAAGTAGTAAAGTTACTCAAAAATGTAACTTACCTTTGTGAAACAGGCCCTAACTTTACTCAGGACTCAGGCGTCTTAGATGTGTAACAGCATAGAAATTATTTCAGTGTTTTTCATTTATTTTGTCCATCTGACTGTGGATGGTAACTGGTGGACAAAGCTGAGGAGATATTGAATGAGGAAGACTGAATTATTCTGTGACTGTGGACTCCTGTTGTGTTAAAGTATCTGTATTTTTATCACAACTCTAGGTGGGAATGTTACAATGAAATCAAAATCAGCAAAAAATTGCATCCATCCTAATTGCCAAGGAGATAGTTGATGAGTTTGGCATATAAATTTGAGACTCAAATGGTCACAGAAACGGTATGCTTGCCATCCTATAAGTGATTACTCCAATCTTTAAAGGCTCCCTTTATTGCCAATAATTCTTGCTCAGCAGTGGTGCAGCTTCTCTCAGCCATACTCAGTTTCTTATATGTAAACGCTACCTGATGCTTTTGACCACTTTTCACATCTCTCTGAGACAGTATGGCCCCAATCGCCACTTCGGAAGTGTCAGCCTCCTTCACAAAGGCTTCCTCCAGATTAGTATGAGCCAAAATATGGGCAGTAGTAAAGGCTTTCTTCAAAAAGGCATCATCTGCATTACATGACAGAGGGGTGAATGGTAGTCCACCACAAGTAACAATGTCACTATTCTTGTTAGGTCCGGTAAAGATTTCAATAATTTAAACGTGAGCTCAGCCCGTGGTAGCGATGGTACTGAGCAGACAAAATTTACTTAAGAAAATCTGTGAAGCATTTATGAGTACCAAAACATTAAAAAAAATTGAAAACACAAAACAAAAGAAATACAGAGAATAAATTAATAAACAAAATGACACAAAAAACTGCAAAAATACAATAAGGGGAGCTGGATATGTGATTTTTACACTTTTTAAAATAGAAATAGTGCCAAAAACCATTCAAGTCAAAATTATCAGTGGAGTAAGGCAGCAGACTGTGGTGGAGAAGGGCTTGTTGTGACCACATAGCTGTTGGACGAAGTCTCTGTGAAGCCGTTGACTTTTGACGAGAAATCTCCAAGTGGTAGAAATTCAAGATTTACTCTTAAGGAAAGTTCCTCACCAGTCAGATACGTTTAGACTCTTCACCCAGTGAAGATCTGGAATAGTCATTTTTTCGGAAATTGGATTCCTTCAGTTGCTAATTTGCAAACAGTAGCTGAACAGGGCTGCATGAGGCTGTATACTCTCTCCACAATGTAGCACTGAAATGGATTTAATGCTGTGGAGAAGCTCTGAAATTGAGCAACCAGAATCCTTGGCCCAGCAGCAATGCACATTCATGGTATTGAGTTAGCAGATTTGTCTCGGTCCTCCAGAGGTATTTGGAGCCAAAAAGTTTCTAAGTTCCAGGTTTTTCAGAATGTTAGGAGGAGTACACTTTGACACAGCCAGGTGTCCCAAGATCTCAGGAATAGGACTTGGGGGTCAATACTTACTCCAGCAGGAGCCATCAGCAGGGTATAGGGGAGGTTAGATGGAACTGGTCAGCTAGGTTGCTCCGGAAAAGGGCTTCTAATAGCTTATTGTGTCTCATTAGCTTAACAAGAGGTTAGCCAAATGCCCTTGAATGTATCATTTTCTGGGTATAAGCAGGAGCAGGTCTAGTGTAAGTAATTGGCTTATTAGTACAGAGGGGTGGAAGCTTACTAAAAAAAGAAACAAAATCTTTGACAGGGTGAACCACAAAAGTGACTAAATTAGTCTGTGCTTAACCCTCTGTTAGCCTGGCACAAAACACTCAGACTTAACTTAGAGGCAATGTAGAAAGTATTTATGAAGCATACAAACAGTAATAAGCTGAAAACACAACGCAATAAGAAACCCTAACCCAATTTAGGAAAATCGACTATTTTATTTTGTAAATCTTTTTATTGATAAAAGGAGCAGGAACAACAATATAACAACAGAGTGTATACTCTGGTTTACACTGCTCTACATCCCATAAAACCATCTTAATTTGACACCCAAGCTACAAAAATGCAATCAGTAACTATTTCTGTCAGGAATATCCTTTCCCGCCACACCTAGGCCTCTTTGTCCTGACGTCTCGAAGCGATACACCAAACACCACAGGAGAGCTATTCACAGTCATGTGACCCTGAACACAAGCAGAAAGACATATTTGGTTTGGGCAGAAAAATACCTACTTCCTAAAAGTGGCATTTGCAAAAATATATTTTAAATAAAAATGTAACTTCAACATTAAAGAGGATTTTAAAGTACAAATAATGTCATTATAAACATCAATTATCTATCTGCTTTCAATCTAAAGTTAGAACTTCTTAATTGTAATAAGATCACCAAGTGTTAGTCTATGAGAGAGGTAGCCTTACAACAGTGACTTTAGGATTTTATCACTGCCAGTCCATGTCAAACTTAAGTACACATGCCCTTCTTTGTAATTCCATGCTCCCTGTGACATGAGCCTTTGGAGCCTACCTTAGGAATGATGTAAAAGTATTAAAAAGGAAAGTTTAGGCCTGGCAAAAGGTTTATTTTGCCTTGTCGAAATGGCAGTTTAAAACTGCACTACTGGCTGATACTTTAGTGTGTGGCACATCTAGTGCTGCAGGCCAACTAGTAGTATTTAATTACAGGCCATGGGTACATGTAGTACCATATACTTGGGACTTATAGGTAAATTAAATGTACCAATCAGGTGGTAGTCAATTCTACCATGTGTTAGGGAGAGAGCAAAAGGACTTTACCATTGGTTTGCAAGGAAAAAGTGCAGAGTCCTAAAAGAAAAAATATGGGTTCTGCAAAGGAAGGCAGAAGAACACAAAATTCTGGAGTGACCCATCAGAAATGGCCAGGTCCAACATCCAGCATTTTAGGTCTCCACACAGATTGCAACAGCAGATGCAGATGGGCCAAACTCTTTTTTAGCTTCGATCTTCTCTCAGACTAGATCCCCAACCTTAGAAATCCAGCCACAAGCCACCGGTTGCTCCTACACTTCGTCAGTGGCAGAACGTTTAGAATTTAAATTTGAGTGCTCATCTCGGAAGTCTTGTAATTCCTGTAAGACAGTGAAATGCTCATTGATGTCAAAGGGCGCATGCTCTGCCACTGTGCCAGAGTTAACCAGATCTGGAAAAAACATTTGGGCACCAAATAATACTTCCTAGGAAGTCCGGCCACCCACTGACCCTCTAGGCAGATTATTTAACACTCTCCGGACTACATACAGGTGATGAATCTAACTATGACCTGAACCTAATACTCTAGCTGTTAAGGACTGCTTTAAGTAACGGCTCCTCCTTTCCAATATAAAATTTCCCTCATGGTGATAGGGGGCAAAGTAATGCACATCATCATCGAGGGATGCCCACAGTAGCTCGAAAGCCTTTAGAGGCAAATGCCGGTCCCTGGTCTGAGTAGGTTGCTGCCACTACATACATTGGCAATTGCTGTGACCACACCCATAAAATCAAGAACAAGAATCAACAGCCACTAAGATAAATTAAAGACACCGGGGCAGATTTACAAGCCCCTTGCGCCACTTTTGCACCGCCGTTGCGTCACTTTTGTGACGCAGCGGCGACGTAAACCATGCACCACGTTGCGCCTTATTTACAACGTGACGCATCTAGGGAGATGCGTCACGTTGTAAAGCCCTGCGCCACATGAAACCTGCATCAGGTCTCATGTGGGCATTCCGTCGCAGGGTGGGCGTTCCGTTGCAGGAAAGCCTCGTAAAAGTGACGCAGTGAAATCTACAAAATTTCACGGAGTCACTTTTCCGACGCCGCTGCGGCAAATCCTTTCGCCTGCTTCAAGCAGGCGTAAGGAGTGGCGCACCACGTTAAAGATGGGCGGCCCACGAGCATTGCTGGAGTTGCGTCGCACTTGCGACATGACTCCAGCAATGCGCCACCCTTCCGACGGGAGATGCGACACGCATCTGTTTATCTTTGCGCCACAGTGCCCCGCTTAGTAAATGCGGCGCACCTGTGGTGGCGCAAGGGTAAACTTGCGTGACGCATCTTTCCTGGCGCATCTCTACTGATTTGCAGGGATGCACCAGGCATTGTAAATCTGCCCCACCATTTGTATTGAGTGGTCCGCAATGATCTAAATAGACACATTGTAATGGCTTATTGGAAACTAAAAGTGGTGTCTGCGGTGGGCGTGCAATGGTGGATCTTTGTTTAATTTGTTGATAAACGTCACAGCAAAGGACACATTTTTTAGTCTGTTTATAAAAGGCTTGCCACCTAGAGCAATTCTGTATTAAAGAAACAATAGCCACCACACCAGCATGGGCAGACTCCAATCCCTCATGAGCAGCTAATTTTAACTCTAACCTGTGGTCCTAGTTGGGTATCACATGATCACCCAACCCGATAATGGGGGCAAAGGGAACATTTTGAGGACTCAATAGGTAGGATTTTGTTGCTGAATAGCCTTTAGGTAGGGGCTTGCCATTAGCCAAAGCAGTGACTGCAGCCATGATGTCATCATCTTTCCTTGTTGAGAACAAGTAACCACAGCTAGTAATACAGTCTGAACAGTGGCCTTGGCAGCTTCATCAGCCAACAAATTCTCTGCAATTTGTATATCAACACGTTGATGACTCAATGTGTGAATCACATGAGACCGTGGCAAAGCATCTTTCAGTGCCACCAGCTTACCCTAAAGAAGCGTATGCTTGACAGTGTTGCCTTTAGAATCTCTGAATCCATTTAATCACCAATAAGGTAAATTATCATTAAAGGACTGAATGCAGAAATAGAGACCACGCAATATAAGTGTGGGGAATTCTGAATGCATATTCTGCAAAGCCACAACCAAAGCTTTCAATTCAGCCAGCTGAGTGCTATCGCCACCCAGAGTTTCTATATATGTTTTTTGTGCCTGAAATGCACCATCTTTCATTACACCTTGACTGCAGCACATGCAGTCAAGTACTTGTACTTAGTACCAACCAAGGGCTAGGTTGAACCATCAGTATAGATTATAAAAGCACACTGATCTAGAAGCACAGGTCATTCTTGTTCATCCTTGAGGTAATCCGTTGTTTTCAAAGTAGGGTTAAAAAATGTAATCAACATCAATAGCTGTTAAGAAAGTGGCCTCTGGATCCATCTTGGATGTAAGGCTTTAGCATTAGGAATGCTGGCCTGGGTGACAGCCTCTGAAGCCAGAACCGGAGATACCACAATTATGCGTTTCCCTGGAGCCAATGGGCGTTCCTTTAAGTCAACTGTTTGAACAACAGTCAAAACATTTTCTGTTGATGCAAAACACAATTCCACATTGGGTCATAAACTCGATTTCTAAGCAATCAGCACTGTTTCTCCTTCATTTAATAAAACATATGAGTAACCACTGGAAACTGCAATTGTGCGGATGACTAAATTAGTAGTGTTAACATGAGTATGTAACTGTTTAAACTCAAGCATGTCTGTTTGTAAGTTTCGGAGAACAATAGTTTGTTCAGTAGTCCAATGGTTATTTTAAAAAGCTGAATAAATTAAATCGTACAACGGTTTAACCCTTTGTTCATAATCTTGTATGCATGTTCTACCAAAGTTGAGAAATTCTAAACGTAATTGTAGGTTTTTCAATGTATTTGGTGTTTGCAAGAGAGCACATTTCTTTAAGAAATGTGGTGCTAGGCTTCTCCATACGTTTAAAAATTCATATCCTAAGAACAGGACACTGAGAAAGGCAATTTTAGATTTTGGAAAATTGAAGTTATAGCCACGGTCAGTGAATTCCAAAATAATATGACCCACTCTGGCTAAATGTGTGTTTAAATCATCATCTGTGAGGTAAATGTCATTAATGTAAGACAACGCTTCTGAGTCAATTTCTTGTAAAATTGACTTCACTCGGACAGCAAACAGACCAGCACTGTTCTTACACCCTTGTGGGAGCCTACACAATCTTCATTGGTCTCCTAGCACTGAGAATGTGATTACATTGCAGCTTTCAGGCACTATATTTTGCCAGAAAAAACACACTGGAAATGTCCAATGTAGTTTTGTATTTTTTTGGGACAATGTTGTTTACCAAGCAAGAGCTGTGAACATTTTGTACAGCAAAGGTGCATGTGTGACTGTTTAATTGTCGATAGTCCAAGACTATACAATAGGCATGATGACATTTTTAAGCATAAGAAATAACTGATTATTCATGGGGTAGACACAAAGCTCAGTCACACCTAGATATTCTAATTGTGATGGAATCTCCCTAACAGGGCATTTAACCTCATGTTTAATAGGGCATTGTGCTAGCACCTGTGGGCTGGACCTTATGGATATGACATGATAAGGTGAGCCTTTACCCCAACCAATCTGATTGTGATATAAAGCTGGGGCCTGCGTAAGAGCCCATTATGCAGGATATGCTGCTTTAACCGCCCCGGGAACAAGAATGGAAATAGAAGGTATTATTATATCCTCTCGTTGTTGGACTTTTCTAACAAACTCTGGCGGCCAATCAGTCTCTGTCAAGAGAATGTCATTAATGATTATTTAAATTCTTACAGAATATTACTTTAATAGTACACGGTATGCACCCTCAATTTGTATGTCTAAATCATAAGTCTATCAAGAGGGCTTAGCAGCTGAGCTGGATTTTCAACTGTACATAGTCATTAGATGGTCTCCCCACCAGAAACTCTTGAAAAATCTGGTGAGCTACTGTGAACTCTGCAGCGCTGTCAAGAAGAGTTCTCAATCATGTCTTGTTTGAAGAAGAGTTCTGAGTATTTTTTTCATATTTAGCAAAAATTCCTGCCACTTTTTCTTTTTAAATTGTGTTCTTCGTTGTGGAATTTTATCTTCCTTTTTTATGATGAGATCAGAGGAGCGCTGTGAGTCGTTTTCAGTTTCACATGCTCACCTGGTCTGCGGTCATATCATCCCCCTCTCACTGACCGATTGTCTATAATGTCCTGAAAAGAACGAGAAGAATGCTTATTAGAATACTCAAACCTATCAGGCTGTTTAAGTGTATCATGGTTACGTAAATTGTAATGTTTTTCGGAAGACTCCGGTTGCAGAGGTATAGTCCGTGTTTTAGTTTTAGCTCTGTCTTTATTTTTATCCTAGCACTTTTTAGAAGACTCAGGGGTCTGCTTGGCAGTGTCGGCATAAGATTTGCCTTTAAGTTGTGGCATATTAGGCCTAGTTCCCAAACTGTTACGACCTATAGATGCATAGGTTTCAGAAATTGTTTTAGGTAGCTCGCGTTCCTGATCCACAGTGGGAACCTAAGCGAGCTGCTGGCATACATCCAAAGAAGCTGTCTTCCCTTTACTATTACTTAAAATAATTGAGGACGCTGTGGTAAAGTTCCCAATGAGTTTCATCCCCAAATCCCTAAATCTAGCCCAGGGGCTGCTCCATGTTCAGCCTGAATCTGTTTATGGACTTCAGGTAAAACTGAAATTGAAGGAATACCACGAGTAATGGTGTAAATGGCAGCAAATATAGTAGGTAAGTCAGGCTGGACTCACGCACTCCCAATCAGTTATAAATGGTTTGCTAATGCTTATTCTTGTTGTGATAAGTTGTTGGCGTGCAAGAAGGTATCACCTTCTGATCATAGGCATGTTAGAAATGGGGGTCTCTAGTTGGCAGAGGTAGGTACCTTTGTCCAAATAGGGACCCTTGCTTCTAGTCAGGGTAAGGGGGGATACACACTCTAGATAACCCCTGCTCACCCCCTTGGTAGCTTGGCACACGCAGGCAGGCTTATCCCAAAGGCAATGTGTAAAGTATTTGTACCAACACTCACAGTAACACAGTGATAACACCACAAATGGACACCATACCTTTTTAGAAAAAAAAAGTATCTTTATCTAAACTTTAACAAGACCAAAATTACAAAAATCCAACATACAAGTATTAAGAAAAATGACTTTCAAAAGGTTTTAGCACCTGAGTCTATAGAAAACTTCGGATGCGTGATTTCTTGCAAAGTACCTGTCGTTGCGACAAAATTCACCAAGCCAAACAGCTGCAGCGATTGGAAGCGTAGAAAATCAAAGAGATGCGTCGATTCCTGAGACCTTCGTGGATGCAATGAAACAGTTCCGCTGGACACAGGGGAGTGGTGCGTCGGGTCCGGTCTGTAGGGGGAAGCGATGCATCGATTCTGAGATGACTCCAATCCGCGGGTGATGCCGTGGGGAAAACTTGCCTCACAGGGACGATGCGTGGAAATCCGGGATGCGTCGATGAACGATGCAGCAGCGGTGAGCGGAGCAGCGTCGACATTTTCAGCCGCGATCCCTCGATGCACTGATTCTTGCTGCGGCGACAAGCGCTGCGTTGGTTTCGGCAGCAGAGCGGCGATGCTGGGAGATTCTTCTCGCACCACGCCGTTGCATTGGAAAAACTGTCGCAAGAAGAGCGTTGCGTCGATTTCCTTGTCATTGCATTGCTTTTCCAGCTCCCAACAGCAGAAACAACCTCCAGAGGCCCAAGACAGTCACAGACACCTCTTGGCAGGTCAGAACTCCCAACAAGGAATTTCAGGGGAGCTGGGGGTGAAGTCTTTGTGTTCCTGAAACTTCAAAACCGGAGGCAAGCTCTACTCAAGCCCTTGGAGACTTTCCTCAAGCAGGGGACACAGCACACAGCAAAGTCCTTTTCCTTTCCTGGGCAGAAAACAGCAACTGCAGGCCAACCCCAGACACACAGCAAGGGCAGTACTTCTCCTCGGTTTCTCCAGCTCTTCTCCTTGGCAAAGGTTCCTCTTGATTCCAGAAGTAGTCTAAAGCTCAGGGATTTTAGGTCTAATACTTATACCCCAAAATGTCTTTGTTTTCTTTGTGCAAGGGGCTCTGAGCCCAGTTCAAGCCAGTTCTGGGGGTCACTCTGCAAGTGCACAACAACATCCATTGTCAGTGTGAGCCTTGGCTCCAGACACACCACAGGGGGGCGGAGCCAGCATTGTGGAAGGCAGGCACAGTCCTATTCAGGTACAGGTGCTACTCCTCCCACCACTCCAAATGCAGATCAGGCCTATTCAGCCTAGTGCGGACTCATCCAGACTCCTGGACCCACTGCACCTCCTCAGCCCCTGTCACTCCAAAGCCAGACAGTCAATCCACAAACAGGCAGAGGCACACAGGATGGTTGAACAAGAAAATAGCCACTTTCTAAAAGTGGTATTTTTAAGCACACAATTTAAAAACCATCTTTACTAAAAGATGTGTTATTAAATCCTGAGTTCAGAGATACCAAACACCATTTTTTTTATCTTATCCCTATGGGAAGATATGCTTGTAAAATGTTACAAAGCATTCCCCATGCTGTCCTATGAGGCAAGATAGCCTTTCAATAGTGAAAAACAAAATTGGCAGTATTTCAATATCAGAACATGTTACACACACCAGTACATGTCCTATCTTTCACATACACTGCACCCTACCATAGGGGTGCCCTATATGTAAGAAATGGGAAGGTTAGGGCCTGGCAAGTGGGTGCACTTGCCAAGTCGACATGGCAGTTAACAAACTGTGCGCAGGCGCCGCGGTTCAGGCCAGAGACATCTTTTCAGGGCTACTCATGTGGGTGGCACAATCAGTGCTGCAGGCCCACTAGTACTATTTGATTTACCAGCCCCGGCACACTTAGTGCACTTTAGTAGGGACTGACCAGTAAGTCAAATATGCCAATCATGGATAACCAATCATGTTCACAATTTACACAGAGAGCATATGCACTTTAGCACTGATTATCAGTGATAAAGTGGCCAGAGTCCTAAAACCAACAGCAACATGTCAGTAAAAAATAGGAGGAAGAAGCAAAAAGTTTGGGGATAACCCTGAAAAAAGGGCCAAGTCCAACAAGGCGTGTCAAAATGCTTGAAGTTGCGCTATCCTCATTAGGGAGCGTCCCTTGCGTACACTGCCAAAGTTCCCAATGCAAAACAAAATTGAACTTGAGTGTATGTATAGATTCTAATTTTATTAAGGTATTCAATTTCTAAAATATTTTTATTTGGAGTTACTTATTCCAATCCAGCTTTGGTGTGTGTTCACTGCACAGCATGTTCATTATGGATGCATCATTCATGCATGTCCATAACAGGACCGGTCGTCATTTATTATTGTGTATATCCCCAATGCATTTCGGGCACACATCTGCCCTGCATCAGGGGGCGAATTCCTAAAAACAAATACAAAAGAAAAATGACTGCCTTGGTGTGTAGCTGAACCACCCCCAAATTCTATGTGTTCTATTATCTTACGTATTGCTTGTCATGTACGTCGATACTGTTAGCATGCTCGAATAAGCTTACATTCAACTGACAACTCCGTCTTATCATAGAGCTACCACGTTACCCTTATTTGCCTACGAAAGAAGCAGAAATCTCAATGAATTACTAAGAATGAAGAAAGAGGATCATAATAACAGCATGTGCCATAAAGGAACAGCCCCCAGCCTCAATTGTAAAAACTGCAACAACATCATCAAAGGCAACGTCATCAACCACCCATCGAAGGGCTATAAAATCTAAATATTCATCACAGCCACGTGTGACTCGAAAAACGACATATATCTATTGAAATGCACATGTGGCCTAGCATATATAGGCAAGACAGAAAGAAAGATCAAAACAAGACTTAATGAGCACAAGAGCAATATAAGAACTAAAAACTCTAAATCAATCATAGCAACCAATTTAACATAATTTTCCAACAGTGGTTCATAGTTTTGGAAAAGGTTGACCTCTGAGAAGGGAGAGACAACCGCAAATGTATTTTTCAATGTGAGGCATATTGGATAAAAAGAATGAATGCACTGATGCCACACGGACTGAATGGCAGCATCAAATATAGTTGTTTCCTGTGATTCCTCATGTAAATACATGTCACAAGTATATGCCGTGGGTACAATTTCCCCCTTTCCCATCCCTCAACCCTTCCTGTCCCTTTCCCCTCCCCTTCCCCTTCCTTCCCCCTTCTCCTTTGCCCATTTCCCCCCTCAGCCCCTGCTCGCTTCCCTTTCCCTCCCCGGACCCTTTTCAAAAGAGTTCAGTAATGCTCTGGCATACACCGAAAGTGAAAAATGTATCTTCGGGATACACAATATTTTCATGCTTTAGATTGGTGACTATAGTGGAACCTCACATTCTTGTACTTACGTTCATACATTCACACATTTGTTTTTCTGCCTGCTTTGCCTGCTGCCAGAAGGATGCCCGGGATTTGGTGTCCCAACACACATCACCCAAGTGGAGGGTGGAGGAGCCAGCTCCTAGCTGACTCACACCGCAAAGGTTCTGGTCATCTCCCGCGGCGCGGGACGCGCATGGGCCATGCCAGAGCGAAGCCCGAGCCAAGAAAGGGCCCATCCGTGCCCATCAGAGACTGAAGGAGGCTGGGCTGGCCCCCTCTGTTTTCTACCCCTGGAGCCTTGGTATTTGGGCTAGGACCTACGAAAGACTGCCGGGTCAACACCCAGAGGACCGAAGACTGGAGCTTGTATTTGGTCATCCGCGCAGGTAAGAGCCCCATATTTCATCTTACCTGTGTGTGGGCTCTGTATTTGACTTGTTGGCTACATCCCCTTTTGGTGCCCTGTCTTGCAGTGGAAAGCCCATTCCTTTTGTGGGATTTCCAAATTTAGAGAGTTTGTCGGTTTGTTAGCTGGACCGCTGGGTGCTTGTTGGATCTAGTTGGGCCATCCCTGTAGGGCTGCTGGGTTGTGTGTTGTTACAATGGGCACACATAGGCCAGCGGGACCCTCCCCAAAGGATCCCGTGAATACGGTGACCACTATGGACGCTTTCTTGCAGCGAGCTGTTGGGGTTCTGGAGAAGGAAATTCAATTGGCCACTCGGCGACTGTCTTGATCTCCTATTCCACCCTCCTCACAGAGTTCTTTTGCTCCCCTACTATCAGGGTCACCAGCACTGGCACACATTTTTTGTGCCGGTTAGACAGACGTGGCACCATTTCTGGCCAAGGTTGCTCGCCTGTCTACGCCAACCCTCCCCACACAGGATAGTGTTCAGTCATCAGCACCTTGGGCAGTGTGTACAGTCCCTGGTGTGGGGAAGGGAGCAGGGGGAGCAAAGAGGAAGTGCACCTCAATGGGGGGCCATGAAAAGCGCCAGAAGAGCATCGGTCCACATCCTAATTCCTCAGTGTCCCTTCAGAGCCTAGTACGGACATGACACTTTTGCTCGACACATTTAAGGTAGCTTTGCTATCAGCGTTGGATTCCAAACAAGACCCCATTTTACTTAGTTTATCTGTGATTGAAAATAACTTGACTCCAAAGGGACCATATAACACCGCCCACATGTCCCCCAACTCTAAGGGTCATGACTAATAGTTCCTGTGGAAATGGCTCGGAGCCTGGTCGCAGGCCTTCTCCTAGTCATGCAGCAAACGAGTCTTCTAGTGTCTAAAGCCTGCTCTGCTACAGCAGTACCAGCTTTGAATAGTAGAGAACCATTGGCACAAACAGTTAACCACATGGTGTTTTTTTTAAATTTAGAGCATCATCAGACTCAAGGCCTGAAGAAGGTGGGTAGAACAGCTATCCTGATGAAAGGCGGGAAGGGCTGCTTCTAGGGGAACCCAGCAACCTTACCCAGAGTTTGTGTACCATCCACCTACCACCAGAGTTGACCCCCCTTGTAGTGGTTTTAGCTAATGTTCCCCGACTTGACCCTGGCACCAAGGAAGACTTTGATCAATTGAAGAATAAGGTTGTGCACTGGTTACATTTGAACATTGCCCCATTGCTGAGGGTGGAAAATCACATCATCATGGTGTGCAGGACATGTTGGTTGGGCAGTGCCAAGAAAGGCTGGGCTGGGGATTGTGTCATTATCAATTTTAATAATTCTTTTATGGTAAATAGTATTTTATGTTCAGTTGCGCAACTTAATTACAGGAGTCGGAAGTCAGCCATTGTGGCACTCCCGCTGGGCTACTTTTAAAGGCCCTTGAACCATCCATTGCCTTCATTTGGAAACTTACAGAGGTGGCCTCAAGATGCGAGTTATATGAATCAGCATGAGGCGACGATAGGTGTAATCTTGTCAAACAGGTTTACGCCCCTGTGCTCATTAGAATGTTGGGCTTTACTGTGTGTTGGCCCACAGGATCTAGATGTCCTCCCACCACAGGAGGGTGGCACGGCCATTGGGTCCGGGGTTCCCAAGTTTGCAAGGGGTGCAAGTTTATTTCTTGGAATATTGCAGAGCTTGCGAGTAAGATTGATGATCCTGATTGGCTGCTCTTTGTTAAAGGCTTTGATGTGCTCTGCCTCCAGGAAACATGGGCTGTTGAGAATACATTCTACCTGGAAGGCTTTAAAACCTTTTTTGTGCCAGCTACCCCCTCCATGCTTGAAAAAGCCAAGGGAGGGCCTGGTAACTTTTGTCTCATTAGCAGTGCGAGGCAGCTCTGTTACATTGCCCCACACCTCCTCCACTTTACATTCAATGTTATAATCTAGTGGGACGACTAAGCTTCTGCTCTTAAACTTTTATAATGCGGGAGTCCCCCAAACAGTAGCAATAATATTACACGGTTGGGGTCTTTATTGAGGAATATTACCCTGAGTGGGCAGAATTACTCTAATGTATTTATAGCAGGGGACTTTAATATGCACATGTGCGGGGACATCAGGAGCGGGGGGTGAAAGCCATGGGTTGTGCGCGCCAAGCTGGTTTGCACATGGAACATACCCCCAGGGCTCCGTACTTAATGCTATTTTGCATTAATTTGACCTATTTCCTGCCATGAACAAGCTGCCTCCGGAGAGAACCGATATTGTCCCAACTTTTACTGTGAGAGGGTTTGAGAATGTTATTGATTTTATCTTTGTCTCTACACCATTTTCATTTTATATTATGGATTTGTCAATCATGGCGAGAGCACACAGTGATGGCCTTGGGTAATCAAGCAAACTAAGGAGGGTCTGGGGTTCCCATAAAAGATGTGGAAGGGGGGAGGAGACTGAAGTGGGGTCAAATTGTTCTGGATCAGCTCCATGAGTCCCTTTTAACCCAGTGTAACAGGGAGTTTGCTATCTGTTAAGATAGTGAGGCAAATCCATTGGATATCATGGAGGCTTTCAGAAGTATGTCTGGTGCTATAGTGACTCTACTGCGGGCTCCGGGTAGGTGTTTATTATATTTAGGACCGAGATGGTTTGATTCCGAGTGCTCCCTTGCATCTAGGAAATTGAAAGATGTACTGGGAGCGATACCTCACGACCCTTTGGTTGTTAAGAGCCTTCGAAGAGCCTACAAGGCTGCCCAGGTAAAGCGTAAGTCTGCCCTAAAAGAGGAGGCCTGGTAAGAACTGCCAAAGGCCAGTACTTTGGGCAATAAGCCTAAGTTCTGGAGCATCATTAACGGCCCTTTCTTAGCAGGTGACACATGGAACTTAATGGAAGCCCACATCTTAGAGGATGATCGGGTAAACCACTTTGAGGGCATGTTCCAGTCTGACCTAACCTCCAGGGAAGGGCGGGAAAGTGTGGAACTTAAATCCGAGGTCGTAATTACAGCGCAAGAGGCATCATGGGACTGTCCAAAAACAAGGCCCCAGGCTCCAATGGGATTCCGCCAGACCTTTATATTGTGAATGTGGAAACGTGGGTGCCTGTTTACGGCAATTATAAATGCGTCAGTTCAGGGTGATCGGGATAGCACTCATTGCTATAGACCTATCTCCCTCTTGGATTCTGTGGTGAAGGTGGTGGGTCGTATGGTTTTAGACTGACTTGTAACTTGGGTGGATGAAACCAATATCGTAGCTGAGGTACAATATGGATTCCGCCCATGTCGTTCTACAGTGTTTAAACCTATATATTGTTTTGAACAAGTACACCGTGGCTCTATCCACCTAGCATTCATGGATCTGTCCTCAGCGTTTGATCAAAGCTTTGGCACATGATGCTTTACATTTGTATCGACAGGGACATTGTTTTGTTTTTAAGGGACATTCATAGAGACTCAAAAGCGATTGTCCGTTACTCAAAAGAACTTAAAGTGACCCTCAAATTTGCTATTAGGAGAGGGGTGCGCCAGGGGTGTATCTTGGCCACTTTCGTTTTTAATTTGCATATTAACTCCCTGGAGAAGGTCCTTTTGAATTTAAAAGCTGATTGCCCCCAGGTGGGTAAGCGTAGTAGCCTGTCCTTCTGTACACTGATGATGCTGTCCTCATGGCAAGGACAGCCAGTGGCCTTCAAATTTTGTTGAATTCTTTTGTCCATTTTATGGAGGACCTGGACCTGTTGGTTAACCACAGCAAATCGTTTGTAATGCAGGTGGGCCCTCGTACATCTAAGCATTATACTTTTGAGATAGGAACCACATCAATCCCTAAGACAAATGCTTTCTCATATCTGGGAGTAGTGTTTGATGACACCCTGACCTGGTGCCCCTTGATTAGTCGAAAGAAAGGGGACCTGGCTAGAGCTACTGCTGCCATTTTGAACTTTGCTTCCAGACTGGGTGGAAAAACGATCGGGCCCTCCTGAAGATCTACAGAGCCAAATGTATTGCAAAGGTCACTTATGGGAGTGAGATATGGGCTTATACTGAGCAGGAGGCACTACAAATCGTTGAAAATACCTTCTTGAGGCAGGTACTCTCTTAACCGCAGAGCACTCTGTCGTATGTTATGCACGAAGAGATGGGGATGGCCTTTCTCTCTGATGAGCTGGCTTTTCGCCCCCTAGCTTTTTGGATGAAGATTTGGACCAAGAAAGAAAACGCCCTTAGTAAGGACATTCTAAGGGATTGTCTCCCCCTTGATTATGTTAAAAGTATCTGTTGGTTAAAGTATGTTCGAGAAAGTCTTTTCAGTTTAGGAAGGGCAGATTTCGTTGACAATCCAGAGGCAATATGTAGGAGGGATCCAACTTGGCTGAAAGAGCGTTTTTTCAAAAGGCGATGTTGGGATAGAGAGGAAGTAGAGCTGAGAAAGCCTAGCGTGCGCAGGTATATTGTACTGAAAACCATGCCAACTATTGAACCATATTTTCTAGGGGTTAAAAGGAACCATGATCGCTTCCTATTGACTAGATTTCGGCTTGATCTTTTTCTTTATCTTTTGGCCCAACCACGTGGCGTTCATAGGGGGCTGTGTCTCATACCCTGTTGCTGCGATGGACAGTCTCCTCAGGATATGATGCACTTTCTACTATTTTGTAGTTTTTATGAGGCTCCCAGAAAGTCTTTTATTAATCCTATTCTTAAAAAAGCTTGTTTTAAGAGAGTCAGACCTGCTTTTATTTTTTTACAACTTCTTTCAATTGAGTCTGTATTGTATACACTTAGCTTTTTAAGGGCAGCCATCAGGATTAGGTCCAGTTGTCATTAATCTTGATAGTGGGACCTACCCTTTAATTCTGGAACTAGGGGTTTATAATGTTTTTATCGCATTGTCTTTTGTATAGAGTTTTTATTGATGCTTTTATGACTTTTATGGTTTTAAGTGAAAAAACGAATAAAGTTTGATGATTCTGAAGTACCAAGAATGTGCAACTCGCTTCTCTTAGGTTACTTAAAATTAGTTTTGACAGTCTCAAAAGATGGTGGCCACACACAGCATTTACAGACATAGTCCTCTGTCTAGGTCGGTACATTTAACTATCGAGTACACACACGTACGGTGAGGTTCCGAGGTCACGGGGTTCCGTAAGTTAGACAATTCTTTACTAATACAGCATACTATCTAATATACCAGCTTTAAGTTCACTAATTGGCACGTAGATACAATCGAAATTAACCGCATGACAGGTAACGGTTAAAGTTAAAGGGCCCGATTCACAAAAGTGATCTGAGACAAAATCCTAACTTTACGACTTTCAGTATTCACAAAAAGCATTTAGGAGTAGTAAAGTTAGGATTCCTAACTTTACTACTCCTAAACTGAGAAAAATCCTAACTTTACGACTTTCAGTATTCACAAAAGGCATTTAGGAGTAGTAAAGTTAGTATTCCAAAATGCATTGGGGATATACACAATAATAAATGCGACCGGTCCTGTTACGGACATGCATGAATGATGCATCCATAATGAACATAGGGGCATATTAGCAAGAAGAGGCGATAATCATCGCTAACCCTGCTTAGCGTGATTTTTTTTATCGCCGGCTATCGCTGGAATATATCGCCACGCTAACGCTGTATTAGCAACGATTAGCGCTATGGCGATGAATATTCCAGCGATAGCGGGGGAAATGGGCCAACATCGCTGAAAAACCAGCGATGTTGCATGGAGAAGGGAGAACACCTTGCTGATACGACCCTGTGGTCGTATCAGCATAATCCACCTCCCCATGTTAGGTATGGCTAACACCTGCTAATTGCAGGTATTAAATAAATGGCGATGACCCCGGTTAGCGCGACTTTTCACGTCGCTAACTGGGGCCATGGCCACCTTGCTAATAGGCGATAGGCATGTTAGCGAGTGTTTCCCAGGTTTGTTCGTCGGGAACGCCCACTTTGCATGTCATTAGCGATAAATATCGCTGACATGCAAAGCGGTAAAAAAACGGGCGCTAATGCCCAAAAACTGTCTCTAACTGCTGTTAGAGACAGTTTGCTGATAGGGCGATATAAATATCGCCGCTTTAGCGGCAAAAAGTGCCGCTAAAGCGGCGATAGTGCCCTTGCTAATATGCCCCGTAGTTTGCAGTGAACACACACCAAAGCTAGATTGAAATAAGTAACTCCAAATAAGAATATTTTAGAAATTAAATACCTGAGCAAATACTGTATCCCATGTATTACACTCCTCAACAGGGGGAACCATACCAAGTGGAAGGCACATAGTGAGAATGTTAAATTTATCTTGGGATCCCATATGGAGAAACACTGCTTCAGGCCGATTTTTTTTTTGTGCAAATCAAAATGGAATTTCAGCACATTTAGTAGTGATTTTACCCATAATGGTATTAATGGTAACTGGACTAATTGCCGGCACAGCTAACTGCACCTGCCCAGCTTAGTGAGCCCTTGCTGGGCAGTAGGTAATGTATTCATAATGGTCTGCATCAGACGTCGATACAGCCTAACCAAATGGTTCAATAGTATAAGCTTGTCATGCTGGTTTAATGCATTGGCATACAGATAAGGTGTATAGCTTGCTAAGACTGGCTAGGTTCCCCCTTCATTTACTGAGTGGGCACAGTCTTACATTTTGAAGTATATGTGGGAGGGCACCTGGGGACCATAGCTATAACTGAAGCATCAGTGTATGTGTGAAATGTCTGTGAACTGGCATCGACTGTAGAAAAATCAACCCAGGAATGAAAAACTTCACATTTATAAGCTTTGTGTGCCTCAACCGCAAAGGGAACCTCCCCACCGCCAATGGCAAAACCATATCTAGCCAAATGATTAGTGACAGCTTGTCTGCAATTAACAGCAATAATCACTGGTTTCTCCATATTTACTGAATGGAATTCAAAGAAAGGAAACACTATAGAGGGCAATCTATTTAAAAGATCAAGCTTGATCAACCTACAGAAATAAATATGTGCTTCCTATTAAAGTTGAGGAGGATACATCCTTGTCACCATGGATGTCTCTGTATAAAGGTGATAAAGGAGCCTTCGGCACACACAGGAACACTACACATGAGACCCATTAAATAGGTACCAGACCTAGAACGTTGTTGGTGCCATGTTATACGGTTCCTACAAATTTAGTAGTACTGTGTATTAGTTCAACAAAACTTCACAATATAGAGACTGAGGGGCTTAACCGGATCCGATTCGGAGCCCTCTTTCCCGACCGATTCGTACGTGCGTCCGGGCGAGCGAGTACGATGCGAGCGCTCGCGAAATCGCCGACCGACTCGTAAGCGGGTCCGACCCGCTCCGACCGACTCGCACGGACACTGTTCGCACCGCGCAATGGAGACGTTCCCCGGCCGGGCAAGTACGATGCGCGCCTCGAGCAGTCCGACCGACTCGCGCCATCCGGCTCGAAAGAGCAGTCGGAGCCGGACTTTGGAAGTCCGTGTCGGAACCCCTGTACGCGTAGCCGTACATGTGCATGTACGGCGCGATTCGCATCGACGCGTACCCGCTGTAGGGGGCGCCCTTGGACCCTTGGACCACCTCGCACCCATGGAGTCAATGGGAGCCTGCGTACGCGTTGTACGACCGGCTCCCATTGACTTCAATGGGAGTCTGACCGAATCGAGTCCGATAGCATGCGTCCGCATCGTACTCGTTCGGTCGGGCTGCTAGAGTCCGATTCGGTCGGAAATCTCTCCGGGTCCGGCTCGGTCGGAGTGATTTCCGGCCTGAATCGGAATCGGCCCCTGAGTCTACTAATATCATCCGTACATATTATTTTTTTTTGGGTTAGCTCACAGTACCACATCTAAACCTCTAACCTTCCAGAGTTATTCCCAAGGAATTAGTGGAATCAGATCTAAACCTTTCGTTTGTCACTTGTGCATGCCCAAGGTGTTACAAAGAAATGCAACAATAATGCATTTTCAAATGTTTATAGAAAAACTCTAATCCTTGTAAATAAAATGTGAACTGCGATTATTACAGCAATGAAACACATCATTGTTATAAACATTATAAAAAATAGTGAAAAACACAAACAATTCAACCATGTTATTTGTTCCTAATGTTACTCCAATCTGTCTCTAGGTCCTCTACAGTAACAAGAGCATAGCAGGAGTGCCCTTCTGCCAGACCTGTTGGAATGATCTAACCCCATACCTTGATATTATTTGTCTGGAAGTAGGACTCACTGCATTAACGAATGCAGGCCTCCACACTTCTCTTGCACAGCTATCTTCCTTCTCAGGATGAAGGTCAGGGTAAGCATGGCTGCACTGTAGTCACAGCTCACAGCAGTTTCCATGATTACTTTGGTGTGAATTCCTCTCAATGAATTTAGCATGGAAGCTGTTTAAATAATAAAACACCATCCTTATCGTACTGTACCAGAGGTGCAGAACAGCATCTTAAATTAGCCTGGGGACAAAGAGTCATCTCCGATGAGTACAGAAATATAACAAGGGCATCAAACTCTAATATGTGTGACCCTGTACCTAACTGTGCAGACTACAGGGTGAGAATATCTACCAGGAATAAATGCAAGCATGCCACTTCCTCGTATTAGGGGAAAACATGTGCAAATCACAATAAGAAAAAGATGCTAAGTTAACAAGAAAAGCTCAAATGGAGGTTAAATGTAAGCTCTACGACAATTTGCATGGTCAGTGCCAGGTCTGTGCTTCACTGTAAAGTATATACCCTTATGGAGATGGACCACCTCAAAAGTTTGGGTTTTACCCCATCATCTGTTTGAGCCATCTAAGAGGCCTGTAGTTAATTTTAACCCGGAAGTAAGTTCCAAACATGTAGGGTCTACGCATCTTCAGTGACCGAATCACAGCAAAGGTTTTCTACTCCAATGCTGCTATCTGAGTAGTAGTTGCTTGCTGATAAAAGTAAATGGTTGATCCTGACCCCCCATCATTTAGCTGCTATAACATTGCCACAAACAGGAGCGTTTGTTATCTACACAATATGATTTTCTTAATATTTTTGGCAAAATGTGTCATAATCATCACATGAATTTCATCTACAATACTCGAATTATACAAACATCTGATGAGAAAAAGTATATATTTATCCATACTTCAAATTCAATTCAGATAGACTAAAGTGATTCTTATTAATACTCGTCAAGTGGTCTTGATGAAAATCTCTTCATTTATTTTTATTCTTTCAAACAATCAGTCAGCCCAGCCTACGCATTTCATCCTTGAGGACTTCATCAGGGTTTTAGGGTAACGCCAAGTTCCAGAAGAATTATATGTACGCCCAGCACAGTATAACCAATAAAATCTCTCTTTCTCACTGTGCTACTGGTCACAGATTCAGGTGCCGGTTTTCCGGTTAGAGCTCAGAGGGAGAGTTGGACGCCGCGCTGCTTCCCGGCGCGGCTGCTTTGCAACCTGACGACCTCGCTCTGTTTGGCTCCCCGGACGCGCTAAGCCAAACGAAACGAGCAGAAGCCCCGAGTAACTCTAAACGCGGCCGGAGCCGCGAGTGAAGTCGGGATCGCGGCCGGAGCCGCGAGTGAAGTAGGGATCGCGGCAGGAGCCGCTAGTGAAATTAAAACGCGGCTTGCCGCGAGTAAATTCTAAACGCTGCATGAGCCGCGAGTGAAGTCGTGGACGCGGCAGGAGCCGCAAGTAAAATCCAAATGCGGTAAAAGCCGCGAGTAAAGTTAAAACGCGGCAGTTGCCGGGAGAGTCTTCCTAAACGCGGTAAAGCAGCGATTAACCACAAATGCGGCAGGAGCCGCGAGTGTGCTCTTGAAAAGCAGCAGGAGCCGCGAGTGAATTACCTGCCAATTGAGGTGCGCGGCGGGGGCCGGCAGCCTGAGTTTGTGCTCATCTCACCGTGCCAGCGGTTCTTTACAGGGATATCTCTAGAGGCACACGGCAGGAGTCGGCGGCACCGCCTCCAATGCGAGGTAACTTTTGGTATTGCTTTTGGTTTATGGCTCTACCACGGAAAAGCGCCCACAGGAGTAGTCAGTGCTGTGCCCCAAGTTTCATGTAATTAAACCCTTGGGATGAAGCTTTTGTCTTGCCTCCCCTGTACAGAGTGAGCATTATTCTTTCCCCTTCTTTTTATTCACCTCTGTGCAAGAGCTTACAGTACTACCTTGTGGGGAGTTCTTTTCCCCTTTCCAATACCCACTATGCTGTGCCGTACATCGAACGACCGCTTCCCGCTTGCAGTAGCTCCCGGCTAAACGGCGCGCACAACAGAGGCAAGTGCTGGAGTCCACGTTTTGGTTTAAGTCTATTGAATAACGTATTGTTTGACAGCTTGCTGGTCGGGTTGTCTGTGGATCTCCCTGCTCTCCCAGAGCCTTTAAAGGGCTAGGACCTAACCTGGGCATACGAAGAGACTGTAATTCCAGAGTTGAGCATCGGGAATGGCCCCCAAGAAAAACAAAAGTACCCTGGAGCATAAACTGAGGTCAAGAGAGATCTCAGTGGATCTGAGAGCCTCTGGAGAAAGTGGAGGGAGCCCAGAGCCGAGACCAGAGAAGGGAACAAATAAAAAAGCAAAGAGAAGCGTGGTCATAAGCAAAAAACGGGGTGGTACCGCTTAAACTTCGATAAAAGTTTTTGTGGGGAAACATTTAAAAAAAGTTTTCTCACCAGCGAAGGCCCCAGACATAGAGATAATAGAGGACGCTCCGCAGAATGAGATTGGGAGTGGGAGTGGGAATGGGAATGTCTCATTACCCCTTGAGGAGCACACAACAGAGTCGCTAATCTTGACCAATCAGTCTCTACAGCTCTTACTGGACCAAAAGGGATTATTGTCACCACGGTTGTCCTCTTCACCACGCGGACTGTTTACTTATGATCCGGAGATAGGATCACGGGTTTGCCTGATCTCAAATGAGGATACAAGGATAGAAGAAGAGGGTACACCTGATAGGGGGATAAGGCCGGAAAAAAATGAAAGTCAAAACCGGCTTGATAACCAGAAAACAGCGGCAGAACAGAGCGCGGAACTGAATCTAACCCCTGGGTCAAATCTGGAACTCTCTGCATTGCCCGCGTCTTCAATGTTGGACCTTATGTTGATATTACAGAGAACTCTACAAGGGCTTCTAGAAGTCACGTTGTCAAACAATGACATTTTAAAAGAACAAAAAAAGCATCTAGCTAAGATAGAGGGTGAGTTACAGGGGATTAGATGTCAAATGCCATCTATGGTAAGACCAGTCCCAGACTCTGACCCGCACCCCTTTGTAGAGGAACAGGCCGAAACAGTCGATTCACCTAAAGAAATACATGAGGTTTACATCTCAAGACGGCCAATGAGAGTAATAAGAAGAGGCGAGGTCCCCAGATTTGGGCTAGCAAACCGAGTGGGACGAGTAGGAAGGTAGCCAGAAGAAAAGGGGAGTGACAAGATAGTGAAAAGATCTAGGGTTGCAGAGGCGAGAGGTGGGGATAGGTTGCAAGAATTAAAGTCACCCAGCCCTATTAGGGGAATAACGAGGAATAAAACCCCAAAGAAGCAAGATAAAAGCACGCAATCAGATGGTAATTCATGTATGCAGGAGAAACAAGTAAGGTACATAACTCCAACTGAGCCTAAAACCTCCGGTAGTCATCCTGGTTACGGCTACGGAGGAAGGTTACAACCCGGTAATATTCTGGAGGCAGGAATTAGAAGGCCCAATAATCAGACAAATATGGCATACATGGCACAACAACTGGCAACACAAGGGGTAAGGAAGGAGGGTAAAGAGAATAAGTGGCTATATTTTGAACCAATCCCAATAGGTAAAGGTGGTAAGAAGCTAAGGAAGAGGTTGCCGCTAAATAGGTCACAACTTCTGCATCTGCAAGCGTTTGCCCAGTGCCCAAACTTGAAAGGTATAGGGTCAAACGACTTAAGGCAAGTGGGTTTTAAGCTAAATATGGAAGGAAAGGAGGTGACCAGAGTATTGGTGTATTTGGATCTGGTAAAGATTATGATTGAAAAAGCGGTGAGAGAGGTACATAAGGAAGGGATACGGATAATACACGAAGAGGAAGTGGAAATAGATGTAGAAGGGAAGGAGTTGCAAGGAAAGAATTTCCTAAGGTGCCACGCAGGATTAAGAAAGAGAAAGGTAAGGATAATTGACCTGGAAGATAATGAAGGAGTAGGCTTGGGAAATCTTAAAATAGTAGCAAATAATTCAGATGTGGAAAATTGGTGGGGAAACTGGAGCCAAGGAATAAGCCACGCAGGCACCTCAAATAGATATACCGAGGTGCTTGGGGAGGAAGGATTTCTAGACGACGTCGAATAGGTAAAAGGTCTGCCGCATGGCATAAGAATAGTTTCCTGGAACATAAATGGCCTCGGAGATCAATCTAAACAAGAAAATATAAGGGAATTAGGAAAAAATACCGAGATCATCTGTATCCAGGAAACTTGGCTATGCGGCAAGACCCCGACATTCAATGGTTTCCATCAGTTTAATCGCTTAGCAAAGAAGCAAAGATTTGGGTGCCCAGGTGGGGGGAATAATGACATTGCTGTCAACCAAAATAGTGAAAAAGGTGACTGAACTAACCGTAAAATGTAAATGGTTGCTTGCATGTAGGTTAAAATTATCTTTTTTTTTTAAGTTTGATTTATTAAAAGACAACAAACGAAACAAATATTCATAAAGATGAGCAATCTTCCTATTGAACAATAAAATGATTAGATAAAATTAGAAGACAATATAGGAATTAAATTTATACTATATATATAAGTACGAAAACAAATATACGTTGAAAGGAACTAAAAAGGGGGATGAGGAAGGGAGGGATAAGAGAAAATAGAAACATAAGTCATCAATATAAGACAATCAAAGATATTGTCTAAATATACATAGTGAATAACATTGTAAGCATATTATTAAGTGAAACAGTGAAAAGAAAGCTGTAACAAACTTTCATTAACTAAGAGATATCATTAAACATATGAGCATAAAAAGGCGGAACGGGCAAAATCAAGGTGGTTTCCGAACTTCGTCAGGTACATTTTTAAGAGCAGCAGAAGAGGAGGCAGAATGAGATAAATAAGTAGTTAAAGGAAGCCACATAAGATCTCTTTTAATAGCTAAGGATATGGGGGAGACATAATTAGTGTCTAATCTATGATGGAAACAGACAGCGTTCCACCATGCTCGAAAAGTGACTTTATCAGCTTGTTTCCAGTTGGAAGTTATTAAGTGGAAAGCAACAGCTATTAATAAATCTAAAAGTTTGAAACTTAGAGGTGATTGAGGCCATTGGGGAGACAGAGTACCCAAAAATATATTAATAAAGGAAAATGGGATTTGGACTTTAAAAATTACTAGAATTTGAGACCAAACTGATTTCCAAAACTGATAGATTGAGGGGCATTCAAATAACATATGTTTTAAATCTCCACCGATAAAAAGAATACAATACTGATGCTTTTAAATGGGTATATGCAATGGGGGAGTACAGAGGAATATGCCGTAGAAATGGGATATTTTAAAGAAGACATGGACTTAATATGTGAAAAGTATGGCATGGATTTGATTATATTAATGGGGGAGTTTAATCATAAACTGCAGCCAAAGAAAGTAGATTGCTGGTTCCAAGAATTGTTGGAGGCTTATGATATAACTCAAGCAACTTTCCCAGATTGTGTGTCCACAGCCTATGATATTCAGCTGGGAAACTATATGGGGACTAAAAGCCTCTTTGCCTAAATGGAAGATTAACCCTTGACTGTCCAGCGAAGAAAACCTTTAAAATTGGCTCACAAAATTGCCCAATAGATTACGTCTTTATGTCACCCTGGAACTTTCATTTAATTAAAGGATTTAGGATTACTAACAGAGAAGGGAGTGACCACTACCCCTTAGAACAAGACCGCCTAGATGTTCATTTGAATCCCTGTAATAAAGTCATCGAACAACAGGTGGGATATCCCAGACGGATCACAACGAGGCTAACAGAAGCCTATATAGCCCGGTTAGTAAGACTGTAGCAGAACCTAGATCTGGGCACAGTAAGTGGTCAGTGCTTGGATTGGTATGTGGGAAAAATTGAAGAAGTGGTCCAAAGCCTTTGCGATGATCTGAGGAAAGATAAAATAAATGTTAAAATGAATAAAAAAAGTCGGAGAGACAAAGAAGGTGGTTCTCAAAGGAATGTTTGGAAAAGAAGAGAGAATTAAGGAGAGTAGCACGTAGCCTTAGCTTAAATTATGAACAGGGTAGGGTCGATATGCTCACAAAGCTAAAAAGAGAATATAACATGTTAATTAGGAGGGCAAAAAGAGCTTATAAAGAAGACTGTTGGACAAAGCTGCTAGAGGCAATAGAAACAAAGAATACACGTCAGTTCTGGAAACTGGTTCAATCAGCAGCGGATCGCCCGGCGGCCATAATGAACTGTGTGGTAGAAGAAGCTGCCTGGGAGGAATATCTGCTGGAATTATACAGACCAGGGAGAGAACCGGAAGAGGGTGTGCTACCAGATTGGAGCGGCCTAGTAGCGGATTTAAAACCCGACTTTTCGGCCACAGAAGTGGAAAACACGATAAAATCTCTGAATTTAACTAGGGCAGCCGGTCCAGACAACCTCCCAGCCCAGATAATCAAAACCCAGTTGAACTGGTGGGCAGAATTCTTTTCTAAGATGTTTCAAGTTATTTTAGATACGGGGAAGCTCCCAAATAACTGGAAGGGTGCAATAATTAGGCCTATACACAAGAAAGGCGATATGCATGCCCCAAAGAACTACAGATTAATTAATCTGATAGACATTGGGGAAAAGATCTTCTCAAAAATAATACTAGGTAAACTAAAAGATTGGGTGGACCTGAACACAGTGATACCAGTTGAACAGGGGGGTTTCAAAGAAGGTCATTCCACCATAGACCATTGTTTTGCCCTCTGGGCACTCGCCCGGAAATCAATAGAGCAAAAGGGGAAAATGTACTGCTGCTTTGTTGATTTTCGGGCAGCCTTCGACTCAGTGGATCGCAAGAGCTTATGGGAGTGCCTGATAAAATATGATATACCGGAAGGTCTACTGGCCATCCTAAAGGAACTACATAGAGGGAACTGGGCCCAAGTAATTAAGGATACACAAGGGTCATTAACACAGAAAATAGCCATAGGGAATGGGCTAAGACAGGGTTGCGTCTTGGCCCCCCTGCTTTTCGCGATATTCCTAGCTGACTTACCAGCAGCACTGGAAGTGGAAAGAAGTGCTAGCCCCAGAATGAGTGGCAGGAAAGTATCAAGTCTCCTATATGCTGATGACCTCGTGATAATTGACCAAACGGAACTTGGGCTCCAAAGGAAATTAAATGTTTTTAGAGAATACTGTGAGGCAAAGTTTTTAGTAGTAAATATGGACAAAACGAAGATTTTATGCTTTGGTAAGAGAGACAAAATTTTTAGCTGGTTCTTAGGACAAATAAAACTGGAAATTGTAAAAGAATATAAATATCTGGGCCTTTGGGTCGACAACTCCCTAAAATGGTGTACCCAGCTAGAAGCCCAAAAAACAAAAGCCTTTTCATCCATTTGTGGGCTGAAAAAATTTAATAAAGATTATGGGGATATGTCGCATAGACCAATGTTAAAAGCTTATGAAGCTATGATTCCACCTCAAGTATTGTATGGGGCAGAAGTTCTCCTTCTAAGTGGTAAAGGAGGGTGGGATCGGGAAGAAGGTAAGGCCCTAAAAACGCTATTGTCCTTACCAAGCTCCGCAATGATACAGGCAATTAGAATGGAGACAGGAACAATAGCGTGGAGCAGCCAGGTCCAAATGTCTCTGTTAAGATTTTGGAAACGCCAGGATCCAGGGGGAGTGCAGAAAGTCTCACACTGGTGTAGTGAGGAGATCCGGCACAGTAGTTTAAAATGGGCCAAGGAAGCGAGAAGGAAAATCCAGGTAATAGCAGGGAGTCTAAACGTGAGTTCAGCACAGCACCCTCTGGTTGTAGAATTTTCCAAGAGATCGCTCAGGTACCAAGGCATGGAGCAGTCTAGGAATCCCGATCTGGAGTACCTGAGTAAGAAAAAATCAGTTCAAGGTATAATAAATTCCTGGGTAAATGCTGCATGGTATCCGTATCTGGAAACTTTGCCTAACCACGGGCTTAGGTGTGAAATCCTAAGAGTACGAATCAGTATTAACCCGTGGCTAATGGAGGGAAAAATAAACGCAGAAATGTTATATCCAGACGGAACATGTAAATGTGGGCTTGGGACCAGAGCTGAAATTTTGCACATATTGCTAGATTGCCTTGCGGTTTTAGATTTGAGAAAATTGTTTTTACGCCCAGTATTTTTAAAATATGGAATAAGGTCACGAGCCCAAGCTATTGTTTTACTGACAGAAATGACAAGTCTTGATATTGCTATTGCACTAGGAAACTACATGAAAGGCATAAACAGTTTTGTACGGGATAAACTCAAGCAAGATTAGAATGTGATGTATTTTTAAAATCCCCCCATTCAGAGTATTTAAATATCTTAGACGTAATGAACATTTTATGGATCCAACTGTTTTAAAATATCGCTGCTATTGGGGAAAGGATATGGATAATGTACCCCTTTAAATGAGAGTATTAATGGTACCGTGTTTAATGAATTTTATGCTATTTTAATTATTTAATTAGTGTATATAATATTGAAAACGTCGATGCCATTGGGAGAGATGGTGGATATCGGACTTTTTTTTTACATATGTACTAAGCTAAGATAGTTTTAAGGTATTGTATGATTTTATTTGTTTTTATGCGATTTCTTTTTTTTTTTTATATTTCTTGTTTTTTGTTTTTGTTTTGTGTGTTTAAAGACTACGGTCTAAATAAACAGAGTTCTCTCTCTCTCTCTCTCTCTTTCTCACTGGTGGTGGTCAGGTACTCTCACATAATATATTATCCAGATCAATCTATAGTTTTAGCATCCTTTTCATAAATTAATTTAAATTAACCAAAAAGAACTGGAGTTTTCACCACCACAATTATTTTCTCTATAGCACGTACCAACGGCGAACAACCCTTGTTATAGGTAGTGGGATCAGCAGAGCCCTGGGTTGCACTCCAGTCTTGTGATTGGCTTGACAGGTGGTGCAGGAGTGACAGAACTCCTTCACCATCTCAGACATCTGAGGGTAGTAAAAGCAGTTGACCAACATCACCCAGGTTTGGTTTCCCCCCAATTGCCCAACCAAGTGGATATCAAGGGCTATGTGGAAATGGAATGCCCTGTACTGCTGGAGCATCAACAATCTCCTAGATGTTCCAGGTTTCCAATAGATCCTGTGGGTTGCACTGGTCTCCCCTTGCCCCTGGACTTCAGCCTGGCTCTGAAGGCCTTCAAGGGTTGGGCACCCTTTCGCCACTTCACAGAATTCCTCCCTGGATGGGCTTGCTTCCCTGTGAAATTCAGAGAGTTCTGGTAGGTATCTCAAGGTAGAATCTTCTTCCCCTTTAGGCTCCAGATTCTCTTCATGGGGGTCAGATTCCTTTTGGGCCATTGAAAGTATTGAGGTTGGTCTCCCATGCCTCTTACCCTGCTTCTTGATTGTAGAAACCTGGTCCACTGTTCCAGAGACCATTCTCCCTTGATTTCCCTGATGTGTTGTCGGATGGAAACCCTGTCTGGGTCCTTGTGGCTACACACACACACTCAGGCAAACCCAACATTTCAGCATTAGTTTTACTTTGCACCTCAGCCCAAGCTGAGGTTTTTAGGTAATTTCCCAACAGTCACTCCACTGGAATGGCAGTAGTCACAGTCACCCTTTTTAGGCCAGTAACACTTACTCACTCAAAGGTGACCATTGCTGTAGAATGAAATGTCACTTCTTTGACAGCATTGACTACCCTATGGAGAACATCTGTGATAATCCACTCTAGAAAAGCTAGCCAGTCCACCACTGTGATGGCTCCTGTATCCCTTCGAACCTGTACATTGGCCCTGCTGATTATTGGCTGTTTTCTGTAATTCACCATGCTGGGACGTAAGGTGGCCAGGGTTAAACATCTGCCCCACCCACAAAGGCTAAGGTGGGTTCAGTCCAATTCCTGGTTTCCCCTGGCTCAAACTTACACCCCAATTCCTACACAAACTTTCCTTTACCAGCTGTTAGACCTGGCATCCTTGGCGTGGTTTCTCTTGACTTTTTACCTTCTGACCTCCTGTTTTTGTTGACATCGTTTTTGCTGGTTTTAGGAATCTGAACTCTATACCACTGCTTACCAATGCTGAAGTGCATGTGTTCTTTACTTCAAACATAGTAATATTGGTGTTATCCACAATTGGCATATTTGATTTACTTATACGTCCCTAGTTAAGTGTACCACATGGGCCCAGGGCCTGTAACTCAAATACTACTAGTGGGCTTGTACAACTGATTGTGCCACCCACTCAAGTAGCCCTTTAAACATGTCTCAGGCCTGCCACTGCAAAGCTTGTGTGTGCAGGTTTAACTGCGATTTTGATCTGGCAATTTAACCTACTTGCCTGGCCCAAACGTTCCTTTTTATTACATATAGGTCACCCCTAAGGTAGGCCCTGGGCAGCCCTTGGGCAGGGTGCATTTATTTAGAAAGTAGGACATGTACTTTTAAGTTTTAAATGTCCTGGTAGTGAAATACACTTTCATTCGTTTTTCACTACTTTATGGTCTATCTCTCCCATAGGTTAACATTGGAGTTGCCCTATTACATTTAATAAGTGCCATATCCAATTGGGAAGAGAGGGCAAAAACAAATTTAGTGTCCCTGAACTTTAAAAACACAACTGATGGTGAAGTTTGTTTCGAAATTGCAGATCTGAAAATGCCACTTTTAGAAAGTTGGCATTTTCTTACTTAAACCATTTGGTGCCTTCTGCCTGTCTCTGGAATACACATCTGGGGTGGGTGACAGCGGGCTTCCTGCATTCCCTCTATATAGCCACACACAAAGGAAGGGTATTTGTGACTGAGTAGCCATTTGCATGTTGATGAGTCATCCTGAGCAGAATGTACAGGAGGAGCTGACATTTTACACCTGAAAGTGCTGTGTCCTCTCTACACAAAAAGGACTTTGCTTGCTGTAAGTCCTGCTCTGCCAAGTGGTGCCAACACAGTCCAGGGCCCTTGGAAATGATTATAAAAGTGCTGCACCGTTCCAGAACTTGTGCATCGATGTCGTTGCACTAATTGAAACTGATGCATCGCGTGCTGCGAGATCAGGATGGATGCATCACCGCTGTTGCAGGGACCGGTACGGCGCATTACATTCGGAACCTGCTTCGGTACCAACACATTACCGTCACTGCATGGAGAAGATCGACGCATTGCCCCTCTATCGGGGATTAATCCGGCGCATCGCCTTCGGAACTGCCTTACTCGTAACCAGCGCTTTTCTCAATGGACCCGATGCATCACCACTGTTGCGTGGAGAAATCTCGCATAGCACCACAACTGTGTAGGGTTTATCAACGCATCTCGTGCAGCAACAAGAAT
The DNA here is from genome assembly GCA_963921515.1 of Calotriton arnoldi. Classification (NCBI taxonomy): domain Eukaryota; kingdom Metazoa; phylum Chordata; class Amphibia; order Caudata; family Salamandridae; genus Calotriton; species Calotriton arnoldi. The sequence continues at coordinate 783,087 of CAWUFW010006852.1, read as the reverse complement.
TAAGGCACATTTGCTCAGTGGGCCTTGCGTGGGTCCTGTAGAGGGCCTGCGCTCCATCGCAGGCAGCCTGAACTCTTAACTTTATTCCTGTCCACCACAAACTCTTTGAGCGCTAATTGCTTCTAAGCTCTACTTTTACATTCAAACTTTAAAAATCTATATCTCAACTTCAAATTTTCGGATTGATTTATTATAAAATCTATTTTTCTAAACTGGTGTGGAGACTTTTTTGTGTTGTTTTCAATGTTTTACTGAGTGTTGTGTGCACACATTCTTTATAAATTGCCTCTGAAGTTAAGCCTAACTGCTCTGTGCCAAGCTACTAGGGTGACTCTGACTAGGAGTGTGGTTCCTGCTTGGATGTGTGCATACTTCTGCCAACCAGAAGCCCAATTTCTAACATTGGTGATCATCAGCGAGGATAGGACTTGTATTTTGTGCAGTACATGAAGTGACATCCATATCTCGGACCAATTCAATCCTTTTTAAATTCCCCATGATTGATATTTCAATTTTCTTTTCCAAAATCATGTCTCTGTCTGGAGAAGCAGCATCTGCACTTGCAAAAATGTATTTTGAGCTGACCGAGCTGGAGACCTACATGTTGGCCCAGCTCAATGATTTCAGCAAGGGGTTTGAGCTGTGTACTAAAGGTTTCACAAAGAAGGTAGAGCTGCACAATGTGCAAAGAGCCTGCATAGTAGTTTGTGCTGCTGTACCTGCGACCCCAGGGGAAGAGGATGAGGAACTGCATGGTGATGAGGAGCTGGACCAGGATTCACTGGAGAGTGTGGGACTGCGTGTGGGGCAGGGGGCCACCAGCCTACAAGGATAGATGGCTCCCCCCAGGGCATGGAGCTGCATATCATTCAGAGGCCTGTCCCTAGAGGAGCTGGAGGACAGGCAGGAAGAGAGTAAATTTAAATTGGAGCTTGTAAGCTCAAGTTGGAGGAGAAGAGATTATCTCAGGAGATGAGCTTGAGAGAATTGGACATAAAGGCCAGGAGGGGTGAGCCCAGCAATGATGGTGACACCATTTCATCAGTGTCTCTGACAAGAGAGTATGCATACCCATGGGCCCGTTGCCTAATTCTGGAGTGGGAGATGACCTAGACTGATAGTTTGAGATTGCTTTGTAGATGAATAGGATCCCTGAGGGGGATTGGGAGGCTAGTCTGTGGAAGCATATCCCTACTGAGGGGAGGAACACCCTACTGGCCATACAGGGGAGTGACCGGATGAGATATGAAGGAAGCCCTAATCAGGATATATGGTTTTACCCCAGAACAGTACAGGCAGATGTTTAGGGACAGTATGAAACTGTTCCATTAGACCTGGGCAGATTGAGTTGATTTTTTTGCAAGGCACTGGATAGTTGGGTGAACAGGGAATGATGTTAAAGATTATCAGGGACTGTATAGCTTGATTGCAAAAAAGCACATGTTTAGTCTCTGTTTTATAGATCTGTTCCAGCACTTGATAGATAGTATGCTTTTTGAACCCAGGGAGCTTGCTATGGAGGCGGACCGCTAGGTCAGCACCAGGGTCCATAAGAAGGTGTCTGGGGGGATCACCACAAGGGTAGGCAGGGTCCTCACCAGAAGAAGGAGGGAGGCAAAAACAAGAGCAAGGAGTTTTCTAAAGAGCCCCCCCAAACTAGTTTCACAGGCCAGGATTCCTATCCCCTTGCTGAGAAGAAAAAGAAGTGGTCCTTGACAGTGCGTCTGCAGGGAAGGCACTTCCTAAGTGTTATGAGTGTCAACAGGAAGTACATTACAAGGGGGGTGCCAAGTGTCCCATGCGGACACAGCCCATCACCGGTGTGCAGTCACTGGAGTTAGCTAGTGAAGCTCTTGAGGAGGAGTTTGTCCCAGCTAGTGGTGGGGACAGAGCTGAGGTTACCCTAGTGTCCCTGGGTGACAGAGAGATGGTACAGAGAATCCACATGCCTTACAATACTAGGAAGTACAGTCAGTGGGTCACCATCAATGGGTAGAGGGTGAAGGCTCTTAGATACATAGGAGCCAGCATGACTACTATCCTTTGGCGTCTTCAAAGAAAGTAGTCCCAAATGTGTTTCATCAAGTTGTTGCTGCTGACAACCGTGAGAGCCACTACCCAGTGGCTCTGGTTCCCTTTGAGTGGGGGGATCTCAGGTTCCCTGAGGGTAGCTGTGAGTCCATCCATGCCAGTGAATTGTCTGCTTGGTAACAACCTGGTACATACCACCTGGAAGGAGGTGGAGCTTAGGTCACATTTGGAGATGTTGGGGTTGCCTGAGTGTGTGTGCCTGATCACACGGTCCATAGCTTGAGGGCGACCAAGAGGGCCTAGAGCCTGGAAGAATGGTCCAGGTGCCTGTCAAAAAGAGGAATGGCAAGGGGCACACGAAATGCACTCCTGAAATTGCTACTGTCTGGGAGGAGACTGACCCTGAGGGGATGCCTCTGTACCTAGAGGGGAGAATGTGGCTGAACTAGGGAACCTGCCTGAGCTGTCCAACTGCCGCAGGAACGAGGTCCCACCAGGGAGGTGTGCTGCAAAGGACAGAAGGAGTGCCCTACTCTTGTGGGTCTTTGACAGCAGGCTGAGACCCAGGCATCTGGTGATGCCTCTGGCAAACACCTGATCTAATAGGAGAATGGTCTCCTGTATAGTGAGCCTAAGGCTCTTGAGCCTGGCATAACACGTGTGTTGAAATTACCCCAGTGCTTCAAGGCCTTCCTACTGGGACTGGCTCATGATGTGCCACTGGGAGGTCATTTAGGGCAAGCCAAGACCTTTAACAGGCTTGTCACCCTGTTCTATTGGCCTCAAATAAGGAAGGCCTCAGATGGGTTCTGTAGGTCCTGTCCTACCTGCCAGGTGAGTGGCAAGTCAGGGGGGAAGTAGAAGGTCCCCCTGCAACGTTTCCCTGTCATTAGCACCCCTTTTGTACTGTTTGGCGTCGTCATTGTGGGGCCTCTGGATCCCAAGACAGCCATGGGCAACAGATTCATTCTGGTCTTGGTGGACCATGCCACCCAGTACCCTGAAGCTATCCCTCTGAGGACTGTGACTGCATCTGCCATGGCCAGGGCACTGATTGGGATCTTTACCCACATGGGTTTCTTCAAGGAGGTGGTATCTGACCGGGGTACCAAAGTCATGTCTGGGTACATGAAGGCCATGTGGAAGGAGTGTGGGGAAACCTACAAGTGCTCTACTCCTTACCATCCACAATCCAATGGGTTGGTTGAAGAATTTAACCTTACCCTCAAAGGCATGATTATGGGTCTAAACAAACCCATGAGGTGTAATTGGGACGTCCCCATGCCAGGTCTCTCATTCGCCTATAGGTAGGTACCACAGAAGGGGGTTGACTTCAGCCCTTTTGAGCTTCTGTATGGGCATCCTGTGAGAGAACCTTTCAGATCGATTAAGGAAGGCTGGGAGAAAGCTCAGAAGAAGCCACCCCAGGATGTAATTAGCTACATATTGGCATTCCGCAACCAGGAAGCTCACTTCTGTAAAACTGCAAACTGCACAGGAGAATCTGGAAGCTACCCGAGAGGGCATGAAATACTGGCATGACCTAAATACCACTCTGACTGTTGGCCTGGTCTTATGAGGTGAAGGAGCGCAAGAGTTATGTCACCTACTTGGTGGACCTCAAAACCCTTTAAGGGCCCTTCATGTCAATCTCCTCAAGCCCCACTTCAAGAAGTCTGAGCTTACCATGATCTTTATTACTGATGATGGGATAGAAAAGGAGAGTGAACTTCTCCCCGACCACCTTTCTACCAAAGAGCAGCATGAGTCAGTGGAGAGTGTGAGCCTCTCCCCTTCTTTGTCCCTAGATGAGCAGAGAGGCTGTCACCAGTTGCTGGGCCAGTTTGCCTCTATGTTCTCACTTACACCAGGGGTCACTACATGGTGCACCCATGATATTGACACTGGGGGACATTATGCCTGTGAAGAACAAAATTTAGAGGTTATCTGACAAGGTGAGAGCCAGCAGCAAACAGAAAGTCTCTAAGGTGCTGATGTTAGGGGTTATTGAGCCCTCAAAGAGCTCTTGGTCCAGCCCAGTGGTATTTGTCCCTGAGGCTACCCGCCAGGTGTGACACCTGAACTCCGGTACTGTGTGGACTACCGTGAGCTCAATGTGGTCACCAAGACTGACACACACCCCATCACCAGGGCTGTTGAGCTTGTGTATCTCCTGATGATCCCTCACCCCTCACTTTATTGATACTCTGGCCCCAATATTTCTTGCTCCAATTATGGGCCTATGTAACCTCTCTTTCATCCTGGAAGTTATTTCAACTAAATGGAAAGCTGCACGGGTTAGGCCTATTCTTAAGAAAACCTATGGCCAACCCTAAAAACCCGGTCAACTACAGACCAATATCATTGCTCCCTTTTCTTGGGAAAGCCATTGTGTCTCTGTTAATCCAACAACTTGTTTCCTTTTTAGAAACTCATTCCCTTGTATAATCCTCCCAGTTAGGTTTCTGTGCTTCATATAGCACAGAGTCAATCTTGGTGGAGGTCACTGACACAATCAGGCTTGCCTCAGATCAGAGTTCGGGGAGACCGGTGTCAGAGGCATCTGGGATGGCTGGAAAACTTTCTGCTGGAGCGAACCCATACGGTACAAGTAGACCTCTTTAACTCCTAAACGATGGTCCTGGATAAAGAGGTTCCACAGGGATCTATTGTGAGCCCTACTCTCTTTAATCTATATGTGGCTCCCCTGGCTAAGGTTATTAGGCCATTTAGTTTTGATACCATTTCATATGCTGATGACACCCAACTTGTTATCACTATGGACCCAATGCCGAAATTTACCAAACTCAAATTTAGGGACTGCATGTTAAAAATTGCCTCCTGGATGACGGACAGTTTTCTTCAGCTTAATTCCAGTAAGACAGAAATTTTGCTGTTTGGGAAGGCACATGCAGTCTGGTCAACTGACTGGTGGGCGTCGAAATTTGGACCATCCCCACTCCCAAAAAAATGCTACAAATCTGGGTGTTCTCTTGGATGACAGCCTTTTCTTGAATGAGAATGTCAATTCAATTTCTGGGACATGTTTTGGTGTGATTAGCATGCTTAGAAAAGCCTTTCATTGTGTACCTTTGCAGACCAGGAAAACTGGTCCAGGCTCTGATAGTGAGACGCCTGGACTATGGGAACTCTTGCATGGTCGCAATGAACGAAGGCATTTTCTCCAGACTCCAGGTGGTGCAGAACATGGTGGCTCGCCTTGTCTGCAATCTCCCTCCTTGATCTCTTTCTGAACTTTTATTGCGTTCCCTTCATCAGCATCCCATAAAAAAGTGTGCTCTATTTAAACTTCTTGGTTTTGTTAACAGACCATGTTATCTCAAAAACAAGTTGCAGCCATATAACTCGGCTCACAAACTTAGATCTAGTGAGCTACTATTGTTATGATCCACGTGCATTCTTACAGCTAGATATGGGGGCTGCTCATTTGCCTTTTTGGCCCCCAAACACTGGAATCACCCCCACTTCAAAGGCCTACAGTGGCTCCTCATCAGCAAACTGTGCCAATTCAAACTGCTCACCCACGCCTACAAAGTCCTTCATAACAAGGTCCAGCCTATCTCAACCACAGGGTGAACTTCCACCAACCTACCCACATACCTCATTCCTCATCTGTCTTCCTGCCCCACACCCCTCGAATCCACAGAACCAGGAGCGGTGGCTGCGCCTTCTCACACCTGGCGGGCAAGTCCTGGAAGGCCTCCTCCTCACCTCTGTACTTCCCCCACCCTACAGGAATTCAGGAATTACCTAAAGACCTGGTTCTTCATTTAACTCATCACAACAGCAGCACACCCCCTCTCCCCTGCGCCTGGATACCCTCAGGGGTTATAAGCTGCACTCTACAAATCCTATTTGATTGATTTATTGATAGTACAATATAATGCAAGAAATTTATAAAGCGCACAGCTGCCTCCAAAGAGGTTTTCCGGCACTAGTGGCACATAGGGAAACGAGAGGTTAAAGTGAACAAGTAAGGTGTCCTATAAGCAACAATCAAACAACAAGGTTTTAAGATTTTTTCAGAAAATGGGTTCTGAGTGGCTACTGTGCAAGTGAAGGGGAAGTGCGTGCCATAGCTTACAGGCAAGAAAGACCATTGATCTACCGCCTCTTCTAACCTTGTGAATGGGAGGTGGTTGAAAAAGCCTGAGAATATTTGATCTCAAGGATCTGACTTTGCAATGTGGCTTAAACCTCTTCCCGAAGATAGATGGGACCGTTTTGCATATAAACCCTGAAAGTAAAAACAAGGGCCTTAAATAGGATTCTTTTGGTGACCAGGAGCCAGTGGAGTAGCAAAGATGTTTAAACACAGAGGCCTGATTGGGAATCTTTAAGATTAAGCATGCAGCAGAGTTCTGCACAGTTTGAAGATGCTGTATTAGATAGGCAGGAAGGCCTAAATACAAACTGTTTGCATAGTCAAGTTTGGCTGTGATCAATACATGAACAAATGTCCTACGAGTGTCCACTGGGATAAGGTGGAACTTCTCCTAAGTGACTTCAGTGTAGCAAAACATGAGGCAGAAATGGCCTTGATTTGGGGTTCGAATGAAAGGTTGGAGTCGAGTTTCACTCCTAGGTTTCTAACAGTAGAGGCTGGCTGAGGGGGAGCCTCCAGTTCTAGTGGCCACTAGTTGCTAGGATTCGGAGATTTCTTGGTGCCAAAAAAGAGAATTTCGTTTTATTCTGAATTAAGCTTGTGCCAACTTTCATTCATCCATTTGACTATTGCTTTCAGACACAATTTAAAAGACCTCAACTTCACAGGTGAGTCCTCCTGGATAACAAGTGTTATCCGCATAGGAGACCACTCGCACACCCCATCCCACTACGAGTTTCATAAGTGGTTCAAGATGAATATTAAAAAGGGTAGGGCTAAGCACAGACCCCTGAGGTACAGCACAAACAAGTGGTTCAAAGGCAGCGGTGAAAGGGAGGAGGAAGACTGTCTGTGAGCGATCCTCAATAAAAGACTTTAGCCATCGCAGTGCCTGAACTCTGATGCTGATTCCCTTGAGTCTGTCAAGTAAGGTGGAGTGGGAAACGGTGTTGAATGCCAAAGATACCTCAAGTAGCATTACCATGACAGGTGAATTCAAATTAAGTTTTTCCGTTACAAATTTAGCGACTTTCAGTAGGTCAGTCTCAGTACTGTAACCCACTCGGAAGCTCTACTTGGTGTCATGTAGTATAAGGTTGGACTTAAGAAAGTGAGATAGTTGCCTATTCACACATTCTTACAAGAGTTTAGCAAACAAGTGCAAGTGAGAAATTGATCTAAAATTACCAAGAATTTTAGGACCAGAGGAAGGTTTTTAACATGGCTTGTTCGCAACACTTAGGGACAAGGGACAAGTCCAGACAGTCATTCAGGACTTTGTTTAAAAGGGGGTTTACAACTATAGAGGCACATTTTAAAATGTAAGTTGGGCACCTGAATACATTTTTCTCTTTCAGTAGCTGATTCCTCGAAGGAAATGTGGTTAACACTTGTAAGTAAAGTGCACAACATTTGCCCAGGGCCTGTAATTCAAATACTACTAGTGGCCTTGCAGCATTGATTGTGCCACTCACTTAGTAGCCCTTTAGGCAAACATGACTCAGGCCTGGCACTGCAGAGCCTGTGTGTGCAGGTTTAACCTGCCATTTCAACCTGGCAAGGTAACCTACTTGTATTCACAAAAGTGGCAGAATGCACTCAATTTATTGAAGTCTTCAAATATTTTGAAAGCTCAAAGGCAGGAAATGGGTTTGTAACCCAGGAATGTGCTCCGTACTTGCCCGTGGAAGATCTAAGAAACACCTGGAACCTCGCCATAATCTATTTTTCCAGAGTGGTGTGGAGTCTTTTTTGTTGTGTTTTCACTGTGTTACTGTGTGTTGTGTGCAAAAATACTTTACACATTGCCTTTTGCATCTTAAGTGTTTCTGACTTACCCTTACTAGGAGTGTGGTCCCTGCTTGGAAAGGGTGCATATGTCTGCCAACCAGAAAACCAATTTCTAACACCTGAGAATTGGGCTTTTCATAAATATTTTAAAAAGACAAAGAATTAATTTTGTAGGTGTTACCTAGCTGGAGATAACATTATTAATTTCAATGTTGTTTCCCAATGCTTTTGTTCTGGTTCTACATTCTACCTGAGAGTTAGCCATGACCAACAGTAGCACCCCTAAAGTTACACCATATGTGGTGCGTCAATTATGTTGAATTGATTTGTTTCAGTATGTTTGTTTTATAAAATAGGATATTCCAATCTTTGTTTAACAGTAGGTGCGTTGATGGGTTCTGAAGATACGGACTTTCCATCTACTGTCTGCACAGTTTCAGGCTGTAATTTCTTTTGGATTGGGATTTTCAACATCTTTACCATGCGTTGATCAGCAAAATTACCAGTGGCCCCTGAGTCCATCATGACCTTAATTTTATGTCATATCTTCTTTACTTCCAAAATCATATTCAAGGTTAGGTGGTACTCAGTACCACACAGCGATGCTATGTTCAACATAGGGATATAGCAATCGGCCAAATTGAGCCATCCTTCAGACTTGAGCATTCAAGATTTCTAGTGCGCTCTCTTAAATTGCAGCTGCCTTTTTACTTAAATTTAATGAAGGGCTTGGCTTGAGTTTAGTGGGGCACTCTTTCATGAAGTGGCTCTTTTTTCTGCAGTGTAGACAAAGCCCACTATGTAATATCTGATCTTTCTCTTCCTAAGTCAAAGGGGCCTTGCTGATCCTATCTCCACAGGTTCGATAACGGTCTCTGAACAGGGAATTTGGGTCTTAGGCCTCTAGGCATGTCATATCGCCTCTGGTCCCCTTTTCTATGAGCTAAGAGAAGTGTCAAATTAATCAGATCACCACATAACTTTTGCTGAGGATCTATTTGTGCCAGCTAGTCTTCCAAGTCATCTTTTAACCCTGGGTAGAGCAAGGACGCCCTTCTTTTACTCTGGCCAGGACGTTTCTGCTATTAAGGGATTCATGGTAGGTAAACATGTAACAAGGTCCTTGTTTTCCTGATGCAACCCTAACTGCTCACAATTTGATGCTTTTCAATGAAAAACCTTTTCTAATTTGGCACTAAAATTATTCCAACTATAAAGTATCAGGTCATAATTTCTCACAAATTGCACACCCTCAGCCGGGACACCATCAGACTGCAGACTAAGAAGTGTAAAAATCAAGAACAAGCTAGCAGGCCTTTTCCATATATCCACTCAGGATCTTGAACAACACCCCCATATCTAACAGGACCGCGCCAGTACTGCTCCAACTTAGGAAAGAGTTTATTACTCACCTCTTTAAAGGACACTGCATCACAATATATTAACCATTCACAACTCAACTTTCTCTCATATTATTCACTGACTTTAAGCTTGTCTTTGACCATGTACAGCATTCTGCCTTTTGGCTAGGTTTGTGCTATAGTAATACAATATACTTGCATAGAAACATAGGAGCTCATTACGATGGCGGAACTATCGCCACCGCCGGGACGGCGGTGGCTATCGTTCCGCCATCACATTGACATTTACCCACCGCCATATTAGGATGGCTGTGGGTATCGCGGCGGACGCAAAGTCCGTCCGCCGCTTTACCGCCGGTGGCAATCGCACCGATTGCCTGGCGGGCGGAGCAGGGCCACTAATATGGTGGCGGTGCCTAGCAGGCACCATCCGCCATATTAGGATGTGGGAAAAGAAAGTCCTTTCCAAGTCGGCGAGGCCGCCATGGAAAGGCTAGCGGGAATTGGGTACGGGGGCCCGTTGCGGGCCTCCCTTGTGCCGGGGGAGGTGGGGTGCACTTGGGGGGATTTCACTGCACCAAGTGGCAGGCACCGTGTGGTGCCTGCCATGTGGGGCAGTGAAATGCTAGACATGCGATTTTGACATACCTGCGGGTGCTGCTGTCAGCAGCACCTGCCGCAATGTTAAATTTCAGAATGCGACCGCCATGGTGGCGGTCGCATCCTACTTCATGGTGCGGGACCGCCGCATGTCTGGCGGGCGGTCCAAACACAGCAAGGATGGCGGGCGGACTCAGGTCCGCCCGCCATCCTAATGAGCCCCATAGTTCCTTTAAAAAACACCTTTTGGCTCAGTAAATATTCCACTTCTCTCTCAGAACTGAACACCCCAGCCTAAATTCACTCTATCATTGTATCTCTGTTTTGACCCTATACAACACTCAAATGCTTTTTGAGTGGGTTTATGCTTTACAAATACCACATTCATATATGCATGCATACATACATAGATTCATACATTGATATATATTATTATTATTATTATGCAGTTCTTGTATACCACATGGCTACCCTGCCAGGGCTTCCCAGCGCTTGGAAAACAGGTAGATAAGCCTAGGAGGAGCTAAAATAACCAAGTGAAAGTTGGAAAGGGAGGCACAGCATCTAAAAGACCATTACATAAAGTAAGTGCTAGTTCGATTGCAAAATATTGGTCTTTTAGGTGGCAGCCGGATTTGTCTCGAAGAAGACTCAAGGTGCAAACCTAGAGTCTGAATATCTGAACTGTGGTAGGATCCCTAATTTCTTGTCTGTAGGTACCTCTCAGGATAGAGTTCCAGGGGTGTGGTCTGGCGCCGAAGAAGATGGCGGCCGGTTAACGCCGCTCCGCGCTGGATTCCGAGGAGGGTCGTTTTTTGTGACCGGTGGCAGCACCCTGGCACTCAACTTGACTCGATGGCTTCGTATGCAAAGATGCACAGCATCACATGAGGCCTTTTTCTGACCATGGTAAGGAGATGACACCGCGTATTTTAACTGGATAGCAGCGGCATGTCTCCATGACTGGATTCGTGGCCGCCATTTTTCACATAACACGCAAATACCAACATCTCCATGGTGTGTTGCAAATAATTATTTTTTCAGAAAAATATGCTCCTAGAGTAATTTTCCTACTCTTAAACTGTCTGCTGTTTAGCAAGTGATTCGTTTTTCTTCTATTAGGCATGTAAACTGCCTTATTGACACTGGAATCAGTCATTATTATTGTTTTTAAATAAACTTGAACATAAAGCAGCACCATAGGTCTTCTACAGTTTCAACTGGTCACATCATTTAAACTTTGGACCTTACCATTGCTGTATTGCGCAATTTCTCTGAAAGACTGTTCTTTTGTCGCTGTGTTCTTCATGTCTATGGGGAGAACCAAGTCTATTAGGGGTGCTGCCTCCACTACTGTTTTATGCCCTAAATCTCCTGCATTGGCAACTTCAAACCCTTTTTCTGTATTACAAAACGAAATGGAGGACCCAGAGCAGGTTATATCGTCCCCTCCTACTGGGACGTCGACACCTACTCCTACATTTACTCCTACTCCTACGTCACCTTCCACTCTACCAAATGGAAAAAATGTATCTAAGCTCACGCCTTCCTCAGTGCTGTCATCTACTAAGCAAATTAGGAAAGACCCTCCTTCGCCAACTAACTCCCCTCCACCAATCTCTTTGGAATTACTCCTAGATGAGATATGGGCTCTCAAGCCCTATATGGAGGAAACAAACACACATTTGCAAAGTTTAGAGAACAAGTGGTCTACTCTTGACAGCAAAATCAATTTACTGGAACGTCACGTGGATTCTCTACAAGCATCTTCACAGCAGATTCATCCTATGGAGGCAGAAATATCTCAGCTACAAAAACAGGTGGTAAACCTTGAAAACCGGAGCATGCGTAACAATCTGCGTATTTATGGTTTAGCTGAGCGATTGGAAGGCTGCAATCCTATTTCTTTCTTTAAGACTTTTCTTCAACAGATCCTTGATTTTCCTGAATCCCCTCAACTAAATATACAAAGAGCACATAGACTTGGTCACACACCTCATGTTTCATCATCCTCACGTAAACCAAGGGTGTAATATTGTACTTTCTAGAATGCACTGACTTGTTGAAAGCTTTGCAGGCAGTTAAGTTTAAACGTCGTATATCCTGTCAAGGTTCCCAGTTATTCTTCTCACAAGATTATGCAAAAGTCACAGCAGACAGAAGCAAACGTTTCTTAGCCATGCAACCAGCATTGCAAGACTTAAATGCCAGATACGGTTTAATCCATACTTGCCTTTTTAAAGTAACTTATAGAAATAAAACATTCACCTATGAGAACCCAGTTCTACTTCAATGATTCATTGACAGCTGTAAAGAAGAGACCATGGATATTGCAAAATCATCTTCTACTTGATAATAATCTTCTCCTTTATTATGCTAACCACTATTTATGCTGGTTTTTACTTGTTTCCATAACATGTTTTGAATAATTGTCACTCTTCCCTTATGTTTCTCCTTACCAGGCGCTTGTCCTTGAGTTTTGACTGGTTGTTCCGTCCCCTCCACTCATGTTTGAGTCTTTGGTATGTTTCATTGTTTATTTTATCTAAGGTCTCTATCCATTTTCTTACCTTTTCATTTATTCCTCTTTTTCTTTCTTTTCTGTCTTCCTCTCATTTTCTTTTATCACTTCTTTTATTTCTTATTTCACTTTATCTTTGCATGAGAGCTTTACTTTCTATTATCCTGTCTATTTCAAATCTTTTATTGATTATGCCGTAATTTTCTCTTTCTCTTTTTTACCTTTTGATAAATGACATTACGTATTGTTTCCGGGAATGTTAAAGTTTTGGGTACGCCTATTAAAAGGCAAAGAGTTCTTACCCATTTATCTAATCTTAAATCAGATATTGTGTTTTTACAAGAATCTCACATAGTTGCCTCAGAAGTCTTAAAGCTTAAACGTCAATGGGTGGGAAATGTTTTTTCCTCTCCAGGTACAGGCAAAAGAAACAGGCTTATGGTTCTTTGTCACAAAAAGCTCAATGTTTCTCTTCTATCGCAAAGTTCAAATGATGATGGTCGTTGGTTGATTGTTCATCTTAAGGTTAATAATGTGCCTATTTCTTTGTGTAATGTGTATGCACCTACTAACCCTGACAATACTTTTTGGCTGACCATATCTACTCTACTGATGTCTATCTCGACACAATATGTCATTTTTGGTGGTGATTGCAATTTAGTCTTTGATCCTTACATAGATCGCACATCCAAAGTAGCCTTTATTCCTTCTCCAATGCACCAACACTTCATCACGCTAATTACTCACAGAGCTCTTGTTGATTCTTGGAGATTATGTAACTTCGCAATTACGTGAGTATACTTTTTCTCACCTACTCACCTTTCTCAATCTCGTATAGATTACCTATTTGTTCCTAAATCTTTATCACAGCACATATTACAGGCAAATATTGGTTCTATATTAATTTCTGACCATCCTCTAGTAATTTTAGACTTAGAATTACTACCTGTTACTATGACCAATAAAAGATGGTGTTTTAACACCTCTTTATTAATTGACCAGATGTTTACACCTAATTTTGAAGCTTTTATTACTGAATTCTTTGATAGTAACACTTCCCCTGGTCTATCTTTTCCTGTTGTGTGGGATGCTTTTAATGCCTCAGCCAGAGACTTTATAATATCTTATGTGGCAAAGAAGAAGAGATGTAACTCCCAAAAAGCACTTGAATTCTTAAACACATCAAGCTATTAGAAACTCTCTACCACTAATTACCACTAATTCTAAAACCGATCTTAATAACATTATTGTAGAAAAATTTAAATACAACAAAATATCTACAGAAAATGCTAACTTAGAGTTAGTGCCCATTATTATAGAGGCCAAAACAAAGCAGGCAAACTTCTTGCCTCATACCTTAAAATCAGGACAGAACGTATGAATATTGATTGTTTTAAACTCTGACTCTTCTCCTGTGGTTAAAAATTCAGATATTCTAGAAGAATTAAAAAAATACTATACTACTTTCTACACACCTGAAACCATCCCAAATCCTACTGATATACAAAACTATCTTTCTTTGCTTCAAAAACAATTTCCTGGAGAGAGATATTTCTATAAAAGACATCTCAATCAATCAGGGGCTTGTATAGCGCGCTACTCACCTGTGAGGGTCTCAAGGCGCTGGGGGGGAGGGGGCGGCACCAGAATCAGTTGAAGAGCCTGGTCTTGAGGTCCTTCCTGAACGTGTGCAGGATCGGGGAGCATCTGATGTTCACAGGGAGCTTGTTCCACGTCTTGGCTGCGATGTAGGAGAAAGCTCTCCCGCCGGTTCTGTGTCTGCGGATGTGGGGGACCTCTGCCCTGGCGAGGTCGGCGGAGCGGAGGTTCCTCTTGGGTACTTGGAAGGATAATCTCTCGTTGAGGTATTTGGCTCTGATGTTGTGTAGGGATTTGTAGGCGTGGGTGAGGAGTTTGAAGGTGACCCTCTTCTTGACGGGGAGCCAGTGGAGGCCTCGTAGGTGTTGGGTCATGTGCTCATGGCACGGTGTCCCGAGGACGAGTCTGGCTGTGGCGTTCTGGATGGTCTGGAGTCTATTTAGGAGGGTTTTGTTGATTCCAGCATAGAGGGCGTTGCTGTAGTCTAGTCTGCTGGTGATGAGTGCGTGGGTGACGGTCCTTCTGCAGTCTGGGGGGATCCACTTGAAGGTCTTACGCAGGATGCGAAGGCAGTTGAAACTGGTGGAGGCGACGGCGTTGATCTGGCGGTTCATGGAGAGGGAGGAGTCGAGGATGATGCCGAGGTTCCTGGTGTGGTCTGTGGGGGTGGGTGGGCTCCCGAGGGCGGAGGGCCACCAGGTGTTGTCCCTGGCGGAGGTGCAGGGACCGAGGATGAGAACCTCGCGTTTTCTTACCTTTCCTAAAGCACGGTTACTTTATAGGTTACCAAAATCATACTCTAATATATTTGGGCATTTGATCCAAATCATTTCCTTTTCCTTGTCTTCATTATCTTCGATACCTCCCCCCATTCTATCTCAAAACAATATCCTTACTTTATTAAGTGCCCAATCAAGTGCCTCATCTATTTACAAGTTCCTCAATAAACTTCCAGATCATAGAATTAAGACTAACATTGAATTACAATGGGAACAAGATTTTCATACATCGTGGTCTATTGCACTTTGGGATAAGTTGTGGTTAAAAATTCATAAGACCTCAAGATCGGCTAGCACAACTGAAACTCTTTTCTTTCTATACAATGAACTTATGATTACTCCATATACTATACATAAATTTAATTCTACAGTCGCCATGAATTGTTGGTCATGTAATGCTTTAAATACTGACTTGTTTCAAATGCTTTTTACTGCCCTTGTACTCATCAGTTCTGGTTGAAGGTATGGTCTCAAATTAGTATCATTTTTTACACCCATTTTCCATTTTCTCCTATAAATATTTTTCTAGGCACACTTTCTGATCATTGGCACTCCCTTACATGTAACACTGCTATTGTAGATTTGCTAATTGCAGATGCATTCCAACAAATAACAAAAAATTGGAAACAATCCACACAACTTTCTTTTCAAGCTTGGTGCTACAGTGTTTGCTATAATCATGGACTCGATCGTGCAAACGTTTCCCCTCTATCTCTTCTCCTTAAAAGAGAACAGATGTAGTCCCTTTCACTATTTTCTTAGATGCTTCTGCTCGAAAGTTTACCCATCATCGCCCTTTGATGGAAGAAATCCCCAAACCACCATGAATTGTCTCATATTTTATATTTATTGTTTCTACTTTTCTTTCCTAATTCTAAATTGCAGCCATTACTTCTCACAATTTTGATATTTTTTACTATGTATTATGCTCTCCTGTTCTTTTATTATTAGAGTTATATTATTATATTATTACCCACTCCTGTTTTTCTTTCTCTTTAGATTTGTTGTAACATTTCCTATATATGCAACTATTCTGATGTACCTGCTCTTTATTGTATTACTAGTTATTTCATTGTTAATAAGTGCATTTAAGCCTTAATTGACTGTATATGTTTTATTGCATTTTTTCTTCAATAATGTTTCCCTTTTAAACTTAAAAGGATGGAGTTCCAAGTTCTTCAAGCTCAAGTGGTGATCTACCTCAAAATTAAACAGATCTTATATTAATACTTTCAATTATTTTACCATGGCCAAGGTCAATGCACCTGGGGAGCATAGCATTACTACTAGTAATGTTTATCAGTCGACATATAAAAAAATTGTAAATATTAGCACTCTTGGAGAAGTATTTGATCCCTAGAGCTCATGCGTGTATACTGCAGCACCAATGGCTTTAACATGAGGAGCGTTTGACGATGAAACAACATAGATTGGGCCTCTGATTGGCCTCTCTGCCTTCAACCAACATTGACAGTGCAGGATCACAGTATCTCTCATAAGAAAATTACAAATGTTCAGGGACAGGAATTCAAAGAGGCAGCATTGATTTGATATGCTTGAGCATGTATGTTGCATTAAAACTCCATTTGCACATTACATTTCATTATGAGTAAAGACAAGCAATTTAGGTGATGGCTTGTAACCACAGTATTGTGAGGGGTAAGGTTAAAAGGAGCAAAAGAGCAAGAGTAAAAGGAGCAAAAGGCATGCCAAAGCATTCAATGTATTTCTTCTTCCAAAAGAGAACACTAACCTAAATCACTTGCCTCACTAGAATCCTCCTCTATTATGGTTCACTCCACATATTTCGAATAATTGGTATGATAAGGGACTGATGAAAATGTACTCTATAAGATGGATTAATTTACTCTGACAATTCTCCCCATGGTGATACTTATCATGCCTACCATACCCCAAATGAAAGATATTACAGGTTGTATTTTTTGCAGCTGTTGCCACACCAGACTGGCCAAATACTCTTGTTGCTATCCTCTTCAGCATCAAGTGCTGGGATTGTGTCATTGAAGGTCCCACCTAAAGTTCTTGACAAGCTCCAAAGAATACAGAATATCTCATGCGTGGCTTGAAATTGGGATACTCCATTGGACCTGAATTATACTGGGAGAATCACTGAGGATTTCATATGGAAAATGATGCTCTTGTGTCAAAAAGAGCTGGCTCTCCTACACCATGCTCTACATTATGCAATATAGATGTTTTAACAATTGGTCATTCTATAGTCATGGCTCACTTCTATAGATCTCTTTCCGGCTGAGCTCATGTCTAGAAACTTACAAATGTTTTGAGCCACATAATTTTGCATGTGCAGCTTTTACCCATTAAAAAACACTGTATCATTTCCAGAAAAAAGTTGTT
The DNA here is from genome assembly GCA_963921515.1 of Calotriton arnoldi. Classification (NCBI taxonomy): domain Eukaryota; kingdom Metazoa; phylum Chordata; class Amphibia; order Caudata; family Salamandridae; genus Calotriton; species Calotriton arnoldi. Next base: position 765,903 of record CAWUFW010006852.1, on the reverse strand, counting down.
GCTTGAATATGTAATTACCTTAAATAAATGAAAACACAAGAGGCGCCTGGCAAAACAGGAACAAGATGGTTTAATTAACCACAGAGGCCGGGAGAGTATCGACAGAGGCGCATCTGAAGACAGTCTCAGAGTACAGAAGTTTTGGCCAAACATATATAAATTTTGTGGGTACAGTAAAACATTTTGACATTCTTTGAAACTCATCATAGTCATAAATAGCAAGTACTACCATATGATAAGGGGGGACACAGATGGCTCTCAACCTCGGGAAGAACTATTGTGCGACACTATGTGTGTGTCCAGATGTCCAATGTGGTGAGCGTGTGATCATCTCTTGCGGTGTACATGTCATGTCCTGATTGGCTGAGTGTTCCTAACTGCATGTGGCATCTAACTTTGTGGTATGTTGGCCAAATGTGTTTTATTGGGGCCATTCTCCTCTGACTAATTTGTGGTGTGACTACCTATCTGTGGGATCGATATGGATTTTCCCTGGGTGTCCGTTTGTCTTTCGGCTAAGTGTAACCCCGCTTGTGATCTGTCAATCTGTAGGCTTGGGTTTGGGTCACAGGGCCTGTCTGACCATGTATCTCTGACTTGTGGTTGATAGGGATGCCATCTTGGATGATCCGACAGCAATGATACGAGTTTGTGAGCGTGTGTATGTGGAACATGGCGGTCAGTAATGTCATATTTACCAATATTCTCATTATTATACGTACAGTTGTTACATCGTACATCAACATTGCATTCAATGATATTGAGGTCATTATGCAGACTTAATTTACTGTGTACATCGACATTGGATTTACTGGTATTGACATCACAGTGCATGTATAGGTTACATCGTACATCGGTATTGCATTTACTGGTATTTACATCACTGTGCATGCATAGATTACAGCGTACATCGACATTGCATTTATTGGTACTACTGCTGCTCTGCGTGCACACATCAGGGTGTAGATTGCTATCGTATTCATAGATCTCAATAAAGTTTTCATCTGTCCATAGACTTTTCGATGTAGAGTGCATTATTTGATATCGCTAATGCATCCTAAACTCCTCAGCATGTCTACCTACATTGATACTTCTTTGTCAAAGGTTATGGTCACTACACAATAGATATATAATTTCATCTACTAAACTATCAATATACTGCTTTCACTTCCATTTATCTCAGAGATTTACTAATACAGATTCTATATATTCTTATTATGCATTATTATTGCCTACTTCTATTTAATTTGTTGCATGAGTAACTTTGGTAACATTTATACAAGACTTATTAGCATCACAGGATTGAACATTTGCTTTGTTTCTAACATAAACAAAAATGATTTCACAACCATGGTCCCAATTTAACACAGTTTTGTTCTTTACTGGGTGCATAAAATAGATTTCTCTGGTACTCTGAGTAAAATCTTCAAATACCCTCATGCAATAAAAGAAATGAATCGCTTTGCAGGTGAGGTGCTTTTTCTACTTCAGGGTGGCCATAACCTTAATCGAGCTAGTTTTAAGTGCTGGACATTAGTTAGAAAGTAGACATATGCACATTAAAGCTATCAAGGCAGTTCCCCTCTGATCCGTATTTTTATTTATTTTCCCCGAAATGAACGAACCACCATCCTTGGCTTTGAGATTGGACCAGCGGCACCTACAGTGAATCATCTGTATTCCGCTGTGTCCATTAGATGTTCTCCATTAGGAAGGACATACCATTGCTTAATGCTTACCAATTCAGAACATTATTTCCACCGCCATAGTGCCATTTCACAAATTCCTTACAGGGGTCACTCCACTCTACTTCATCATGATAAAAAAAAAATGAGTCGAGTACCATGCATCACCAAACCCATGCACATAACGGATAGAAAAATGTTCAATATTCCAAATTAAATCAGACGTTGTCGAAATCCTGATTGTTAATTTAAATGGAGATATGGGCCATTACCTGGATATGTGCTGTGACTGAGCTCCCACAAATCCCAGGCAATCTAGCTCCAGTTAGGAAAACTGATTTCTGTGTGACATACCTGGCTCATCGTTGGTGTGTGCCTCTAACAGCAAGGCTTCACTCAGAAGAATGCATTAATTGCAGCTATGATAATTGTCCGAAAGAACAATACAGTTAAGAAACGAAAGGGTTCATTAGATAGTAAAGAAATATGAAGAACTGTAGGTTATTTGGTGCACAGGAGTGCTTTAAAAGTTTATTTCAATGCACACCAAATTCGGGACCCTAAATTAGATAAGTGCAACAATGTATTGGCTATTCTTCCCTAAAGCAGCCACTGAGGGGCAGCAGTGCATTCATTATTGACACTGAGGCTATTCTAAGGTTTTAATTAAATATGTCAGAGAATAATATATAGGTCATTTAACATATGTTTTTACTAGGTTGAAGAACAAATAACCTTCTTTAAATGGCAGCTGGTGACATACAACTTCTGGATTCTCAGCATTGGTTCCTCAGATCAGTGCTTAATTTGTAAAATATTAAGTCCAGGTGCTTAAAGTTTTGTAGGAGGCCACATTCACTCCCCCGGCTCCACCCACTTCCTCCACTGGCTCCACCCACGTCCTCAACTGGCACCGCTGAAAGCCAGATGTAATACTGGATCTGAATTTCAGCAAGAGAGCCTTCCGCAAGAAAGGTTTTGATAGGAGGTTCCCTCCGCCCCCCAAAAAAGTTTTAAAAATGAAACCAACAGTGCATTCAAAGCACAATTTTTGAATAAATTGGATAAAATGATTAATACATTGAAAAGGGAACAAGGTTAAACATGTACACCAGGGTGTACGTCTTTATCCCATTTAATCCCTGGTCACTCGACTCATCCCTCACCATGAACCGACAGGTCAACGCCGTCTCCTCCAGCTGCTTCAACACCCTCCGCATCCTCTGCAAGACTTTCAAATGGATCCCCCCCGAGTCAAGGAAGACAGTCACCCACGCACTCATCACCAGCAGACTGGTCTATGGAAACGCACTATACGCCGGCATAAACAAGTCCCTACTCCGAAAACTCCAGCGACCCCTGACCTTGACTGGTAGGTCGCTCCGCCACCACACAGCTCCGTCTGTGTGCCCTGCTGCTGCCCCTGATTGTGCTCGTTTTTTCCTTTCTGTGCCCCCTTGCTGCCCCTGATTGTGATCGTTTTTTCCTTTCTGTGCCCCCTTGCTGCCCCTGATTGTGATCGTTTTTCCTTTCTGTGCCCCCTTGCTGCCCCTGATTGTGATCGTTTTTTCCTTTCTGTGCCCCCTTGCTGCCCCTGATTGTGATCGTTTTTCCTTTCTGTGCCCCCTTGCTGCCCCTGATTGTGATCGTTTTTTTCCTTTCTGTGCCCCCTTGCTGCCCCTGATTGTGATCGTTTTTCCTTTCTGTGCCCCCTTGCTGCCCCTGAATGTGATCGTTTTTCCTTTCTGTGCCCCCTTGCTGCCCCTGATTGTGATCGTTTTTCCTTTCTGTGCCCCCTTGCTGCCCCTGATTGTGATCGTTTTTCCTTTCTGTGCCCCCTTGCTGCCCCTGATTGTGATCGTTTTTCCTTTCTGTGCCCCCTTGCTGCCCCTGATTGTGATCGTTTTTTCCTTTCTGTGCCCCCTTGCTGCCCCTGATTGTGATCGTTTTTCCTTTCTGTGCCTGTTTCCCGCCGCTGCGCTCTGCGGCCCCGCCCCTCACTGCCCATTCGCTGCCCCATTCCCTGCTCCTCCCTCCCACCTCCCCATTTATGGCGGCCGCTGCGTGGTGAAGAGAGCAACCCCTGACCTTGACTGGTAGGTCGCTCCCCACCACACAGCTCCGTCTGTGTGCCCTGCTGCTGCCCCTGATTGTGCTCGTTTTTTCCTTTCTGTGCCCCCTTGCTGCCCCTGATTGTGCTCGTTTTTCCTTTCTGTGCCCCCTTGCTGCCCCTGATTGTGATCGTTTTTCCTTTCTGTGCCCCCTTGCTGCCCCTGATTGTGATCGTTTTTCCTTTCTGTGCCCCCTTGCTGCCCCTGATTGGGATCGTTTTTTCCCTTTCTGTGCCCCCTTGCTGCCCCTGATTGTGATCGTTTTTCCTTTCTGTGCCCCCTTGCTGCCCCTGATTGTGATCGTTTTTCCTTTCTGTGCCCCCTTGCTGCCCCTGATTGTGATCGTTTTTCCTTTCTGTGCCCCCTTGCTGCCCCTGATTGTGATCGTTTTTCCTTTCTTTGCCCCCTTGCTGCCCCTGATTGTGATCGTTTTTTCCTTTCTGTGCCCCCTTGCTGCCCCTGATTGTGATCGTTTTTCCTTTCTGTGCCCCCTTGCTGCCCCTGATTGTGATCGTTTTTCCTTTCTGTGCCTGTTTCCCGCCGCTGCGCCCTGCGGCCCCGCCCCTCACTGCCCATTCGCTGCCCCATTCCCTGCTCCTCCCTCCCACCTCCCCATTTATGGCGGCCACTGCGTGGTGAAGAGAGCGACCCCTGACCTTGACTGGTAGGTCGCTCCCCCACCACACAGCTCCGTCTGTGTGCCCTGCTGCTGCCCCTGATTGTGCTCGTTTTTTCCTTTCTGTGCCCCCTTGCTGCCCCTGATTGTGATCGTTTTTCCTTTCTGTGCCCCCTTGCTGCCCCTGATTGTGATAGTTTTTCCTTTCTGTGCCCCCTTGCTGCCCCTGATTGTGATCGTTTTTCCTTTCTGTGCCTGTTTCCCGCCGCTGCGCCCCTGCGGCGCCGCCCCCTCACTGCCCATTCGCTGCCCCATTCCCTGCTCCTCCCTCCCACCTCCCCATTTATGGCGGCCGCATAAGGCAAGCCCGTCTGCGCCCGTCCGCGCCGTGGCCGCGCCAGCGCCAGACCCCCTGGTCCGGGCATCCCCCGCGCCCGCCACATCAACAGACGCCGATACGATGCCAGCACCCTCCACGCACTGAACCCCGGAAAAGATCACGCCTGCTACCAGGCCACCCCGAAGCGCACCCAAGGGCCCTTCACCTGCCGGAACTGCAGCTTCGCCAGCACCCGCCCCGCCAAACCACCACCCAGGAAAGAACCCAACTACCTCAGATGCATCCTCCTCAACACCCGCTCCGCCCGCAAACACGCCATCGAACTCTGGGACCTTCTCGACTCAACCTCCCCAGACGTCGCATTCCTGACGGAGAGCTGGCTGAATCCCGCTTCAGCCCCCGACATCGCCATTGCCATCCCGGACGGATACAAGATCACCCGCAGGGACCGCACCAACGGAGTCGGAGGAGGCATCGCCATCGTCCACAGGAACACCCTCAGAGTCTCAACCAACACCGACGACACCCTCAGCACCGCCAAACACATGCACTTCCAGATCCACACCGATCCCAACACCACCCTCAGAGGAACCCTCATCTACAGACCCCCGGACCCCGACCACAGTTCAGCGATTCCATCGCTGACTTCGTCAGCACACACGCCATCGCCTCCACGGACTACATCCTCCTCGGGGACCTGAACTTCCACCTCGAGAACAACAAGGACACCAACTCCACCACCCTGATCGACAACCTCGCCACCCTCGGACTCAGACAGCTCGTGACTACACCCACCCACGCCGCCGGCCACACGCTAGACTCCATCTTTTCCGCAAGCCCACACGTCTCCTTCAACCACACCTCCGAACCCCACTGGACTGACCACCACTGCATCCACTTCACCTACAGGAAGCCCACCACGCACCACCGCACCGAACAAATGCCTCGCCACTGCTGGAGCAGAGTCACGGAAGACCAGCTAACCACAACCCTCGCCCTGAGCCCACCCGCCGAACCCTCCGACCCCGACACCGCCGCCCGCAACCTCAGACAGTGGATCGACGACTGCGCCAACACCCTCGCCCCGCTCAAGAATCCGCCCAACAGCCACACCAGCAAGAAAGCCACCTGGTTCACCGAAGACCTCCAGGCCTCCAAACGAACATGCCGAAAACTGGAGAAGATCTGGCTCCACGAACGGACAGCGGACAGCTACGCCGCCCACAAGAGCGCCACCCGCAATCACCATCACATCATCAGATCCGCCAAAAGGGCCTCACTCAAAGACCGCCTAGACAACAACGCACACAACAGCAAAGAGCTCTTCAACATCGTGAAGGAACTCTCCAACCCCAGCTCCAACACCAACGACATCCAGCCGTCGCAAGACCTGTGCGACTCACTGGCCACCTCCTTCCACCGCAAAATCGCCGACATCCACGACAGCTTCAACACCACGACCGCCCCGGCAACCACCGAGACCACTGCCCCCACAACCACCAACCGCCTGCTCTCCTGGACCAACATCAACGACGAGGACACCAGCGAGATCATGAACACCATCCACTCCGGTTCACCGCTAGACCCGTGCCCTCACCACATCTTCAACAAAGCCAGTACAGCCATCGCGCCCCATCTCCGGAAAATAATCAACATCTCCTTCGAGACAGCAACCTTCCCGGAAAGCTGGAAGCACGCCGAGATCACCGCCTTACTCAAGAAACCCAAGGCAGACCCCAAGGACCTCAAGAACTTCCGACCCATCTCTCTGCTCCCGTTCCCCGCGAAGGTCACAGAGAAAATCGTCAACAAACAACTGACCCGCTACCTCGAGGAGAACAACATCCTGGACCCTTCCCAGTCCGGCTTCCGCAGCAACCACAGCACCGAAACCGCCCTCATCGCCGCCACCGATGACATCAGGACCCTGCTAGACAACGGAGAAACAGCAGCCCTCATCCTCCTGGACCTATCAGCCGCCTTCGACACGGTCTGCCACCACACACTACGAACACGTCTTCACGACGCCGGGATCCAAGAGAAGGCCCTGGACTGGACCACATCCTTCCTTTCTGGCAGAACACAAAGCGTCCGCCTCGCCCCCTTCCGATCCAAGGCCACCAAGATCATCTGCGGCGTACCCCAAGGCTCCTCCCTCAGCCCAACGCTGTTCAACATCTACATGGCACCCCTCGCCCACGTCGCCCGACAGCACAACCTCAACATCATCTCCTATGCCGACGACACCCAGCTGATCCTCTCCCTCACCAAAGACCCTCACACCGCCAAAGCCCACCTCCATGAAGGAATGAAGGCCGTCGCCGAATGGATGAGGACCAGCCGCCTGAAGCTGAACTCGGACAAGACGGAGGTCCTCATCCTTGGTTCCAACCCTTCAGCCTGGGACGACTCCTGGTGGCCAACATCACTGGGATCAGCCCCGCCACCCACCGACCACGTACGCAACCTAGGGGTCATCCTCGACCCCACCCTCTCCATGACTAAGCAGGTCAATGCCGTTTCCTCATCCTGCTTCAACATCCTCCGAATGCTCCGCAGGATCTTCAAGTGGATCCCCACTGAAACAAGAAAAACAGTCACCCAGGCCCTCGTCACCAGCAGGCTGGACTACGGAAACGCCCTCTACGCAGGAACGACGGCTAAGCTCCTGAGACGGCTGCAACGCATCCAGAACGCCTCTGCACGTCTTATCCTCGACATCCCCCGACGCAGCCAGATCACACCCCACCTGAGAGACCTGCACTGGCTCCCTGTCAACAAGAGGATAACCTTCAAGCTCCTCACCCACGCACACAAAGCACTCCACAACTCCAGACCAGCCTACCTCAACAGACGACTCAGCTTCCTCACCCCCACCCGCCAGCTCCGCTCGACCAGCCTCGCCCTCGCCACAGTCCCCCGCATCTGGAAAACGACCGCCGGCGGCAGATTTTTCTCCCACCTCGTCGCCAAGACCTGGAACACCCTCCCCACCAACCTACGACAGACCCAAGACCTACTGGCCTTCAGAAGACTCCTCAAGACCTGGCTCTTCGATCAGTAGCAGCACCACCCCCCTCTTCCCCCAGCGCCTTGAGACCCTCGCGGGTATGTAGTGCGCTTTATAAGTGACATGATTGATTGATTGATTGACGATACAGAACACCACAGCCCGACTCGTCCTCGGCATCCCCCGGCACGAACACATCAGCCAACACCTACGAAGGCTCCACTGGCTCCCCGTGGAGAAAAGAGTCACTTTCAAAATACTCACCCACGCCTACAAATGCCTACACAACACCGGACCCAAATACCTCAACGACAGAATCAACTTCCACGTACCCAAAAGAAACCTCCGATCTTCCAATTTCGCACTGACTGAAACCCAGCGCATCCACAGAGCCATAGCAGGAGGAAGATCCTTCTCTCACATTGCGGCCAAAACCTGGAATGAGCTCCCAGCAGGCATCAGACGTGCCCCCTCCCTGAACACCTTCAGGAAGACTCTCAAGACCTGGCTCTTCGACTAACGGACCTGCGGACCCCCCCCCCCAGCGCCTTGAGACCCTCACGAGTGAGTAGCGTGCTTAAAATTCCCTGATTGATTGATTGATCACACCATCACCTTTCCCACAAACCACTTAAAACCTTGGTGCTTAGCTCTTTCATATGATAGAGCGAGCATGTTTGCAAACATGAAGAATAAAAATAAAATCTTTAGTGCTGCAAAACTATATGCATAAAAAACCTGCAGGATATGTGTTGCAAACAGATATTAGAAACACTTCAATATGTCAGTTAAAAAAAAATAAGCTGCAGTAGCTTGAAACGTATAGAAAGTGGAAACATGCAGAAAGAGATTCTAGCTTTTCTGTATCTATGGAGTGCAAAAAATAAACATATTCTCTGTGCTTGTTTGTGTAAACTATTAAAATAGAGTAGAAGAAAGAAAAGCAAGATCTGTAATGTGCTGCTCTGGATTGGCTTTTTGCAGCTAAGCAACAAAAAGTTCATGTTGCACCTTCATCTTTGTCTGGAAGAGGTGCGAAGAGGTATGAATGGGACACACATCTGAGACTATCTCAGGAAAGTAGACGTCCTCAGCTTTAGCTTTCTCCTTGTTTATACCAATGAATAAAAGGGAGAGTCAATGAAAGAAAATATCAACCTAGGATCACACAAATTGGCTAAGCAGGGAAGCCAGCAGTGATTCCAGGTTTTCGATTTTCACCTCAATTCAGCCACCATCTGGGCATGTTTTCTGACATCAAAGGGAAACATTTTGTCCTGAAATGTGACAGGCAGAATTCATTTTCTTTGTGACAGGCATACGAGCTCTTCATGAAAGAGACAGACTGAACACTTTGTTGCCATCTTGCAGCATAATGCTGCACCCATGAAGTAGACAGCTTTGCACAATTTCTTTATGGCTGGCCTGACTGAAATTAAAATTAAGAGAGGCGCTTCAGAAATCGAGTGTATGTCTGAACTGTCGACCGAACTGCAGAGGGGACATATTTATGCATGCTCACTATGGGAATATGAAGCACACAACTTTTAATCGGCTTGATCTTTGACATACGAGCGTGGGATCTGTGGCAGCACTTTGCAGGTAGTCACTGCAAGTCAGACATTATTTGGAGTTCCCACATGATTCTGCAAGCAGTCTCCTTGCTATGAAATTAGAACTCCTTTGCTGTGCCCGAATACCATGCACAATGTTGTTTTTCTATAGTAAATGCACAAAAAACTGTGATTTGACATGTAGCGATTTTAATGTGTGATCCAGCGCTAACAATAAAAATAATTCTCCTATTATGCTTTGGTCATCCAGGTGCAATTAATTCTCTAACACACACACTATATCCATATGACGGTGGGGCCCATAACACCGCATATACATTCACTTACTCATTTGTTCCCTGGATTTCCTCCGTCATGAACCTAGGAGAAAAACGATTCGCTGGAAGGAGACGGGATACCTCTTTATAATGTCATAATTTTTCTCATCTGCTTTTAAGGTATTCCGCTCATCTCATCTGCTTTTAAGGTATTCCGCTCATTGGTCAATGGACCAACTAGTAGGAATCAGTTGATGGTGATTAAGACCAGCTCAATCACAATAAACTCTTTTACCATTTCATTATTAATCATTGAGCTAAAGAATCACTGAGTCATTTGTTTAAAGAATAATAAAGTTTATATAAAGTTTTAATGAGGTTAAGCTTATTATTCAGATCATTACATTTATCATCAATATAAGAATAGTTTGAAATTGCAAGGCACTTTTATTAGACGGAAAAATGAGGTTATCATAATAAGAACTCTATAGATCAATCTATCTACCTATCTGGGGAAAGCCTAATAATTCTAATAAATCTATCAATAAAAGTTCTCCTAAAGCAGCATCTTTATACTCAACTGGAAAAGGAAAATAACAGCAGCAGCATCAGCTCGTCAGCATCAGCAACCGCAACTTCTCCCATCTACAGCATCTAATTCCTACAGCATCTCTTGCAGCATCCGGCAGCATTCTAACCCCTCCCACCAAGAGTAGGTCTTCTTATACCCTAATTCTATCTTACAGCATAAAATGTTTCTTCTTACATGGCGCGATTCATTCTCATTGGTCAAAAACTCAGGTCCATATACATTTTAATCAAACTTCCTGGTCTTAACCAGTTCCGTGTGGAATGTCCATGCAAGCATCGTTTCCCACAGTTCATGCACTTGCTCATCCGTTTCGATCAGTCCAAATTGTATCTTTTTCTGTTACATTTTGTATAATACAGTTCCATCTATTGATTCAGCCAGGCTTCTCACGCTTCTTGCTGATCATCTTGGCACACATCTGCTCAGAAGGGTCACAACAGCCTAGACCATACTTTCATCTTAGCCTCTCGGCATCAGCACGTGATCATCACTTTTCCACAGCCTCTCTCCTCTATCACATGGTCTCTTCCGCTCATGCGCACTTTAACAACTCGCGATAAACAAATGTTTAAATTACAAGATAGGTATTTAATGCTAGTGTAGATGAAACAAGACAATATGAACACGTGGGCAACCGTGACAAGGCAGAGGGAAATCGGCCGATTTCCTTGCCCCAGGCAAGTGACTTAAAATTGTGACTTTCCAATATACGTGAATATAAATAAACACAAGTCACAGTAGAGGTTACATCTCATACTCCACAACCAGTACAAATAGTAGTATAGAGTTAGGGATGTCTGTGTCGACGACGTTTCAATCCCGCAGAGAGTATCGGGATCTCATCAGGACTAATAGATAGAGCAGGTGCCTGAGAAGTTGCCTGGAGAAGTAAGAGGGAGGGGAGGGGGAAAGGGGGAAGGAGCAAACAATTAAAATCATGAAAGAGGAGATGTGAAAAAAGGAGGGGAATAGGGAGGAAGAAAGAGATACTAAAGAAATTATAACAATCAATAAATAGGAAAATAGCAGTGGAGTAAATACAAGGAAGTGTGAGAGTGAAAGAAGGAAGTGGAGATGTGTGAGGTGAGGTAATGTACATATTACCAGAATAAGAAAATGAGTGAAGAAGAAGGAAAGGGCCACAAGATCAGGGGCAGTGGAACAGGGATAAAGAGTGTAAAGGGGAGAAAGTGAAGGAGGGTGAAAGTAAGGGAGGGATAAGAGCAAGAAGGACTGACCAAGAGTGCGGCAAGTCAAAGAGCCGCGATGAGCAAAGCCAGAGCGAGTTGCTGGCTGAGAAGTCCACCGGAAGCAAATACGGGACGTTGGGAAAGTTGCGAGATCTGAAGGAAAATAAGGGAAGAGTAAGGCAAGACACGTGCGAGCCGTATGTGTAACCCCGAGAAAAACCAAGGGTGAGAGAAGGAGAGGGCTTACCGTCGGGTGCACGGGTCTCCAACCTGGGAAGGTACCTCCCGGCCGGGAGGCTATGGTAGAGGATCGGCGTGCAGGTAGGCAGGTCAGGGAAGGAAAAAATTGTGCAATGCGACCCTGGAACCGGGGGTCGGAGCCGTACGCCTGCTCGATGGCTGTGAAAAAGGGGCACGGGATAGTCAGGCGGGGAGGAAGCGAGGGGATGTATGGGAGAGGGTAGAGCAATAAGGCACGAGACAGAGGGCTAATGAGCCTGGGCTTACCGGCAGTAGGAAGGAGCCAGGACGCGCTGGACGATCCGGAGTACAGCGAGCAGCTGCGGTCAATGCCGGCATAGATGTGAGGCAGAGCGGGATCACGGGGGACTTACATCAAAAGGAAAACGGAAGTGACGTGATGAGTGGGCAAGGGTGGAGAGACTCAGCGTGAAGGAAGCGGCCATATTGGAAGGGGGTGGAAGAGTAAGAGAAGCAATGTGAAAGGACCAAGAGTGTCAAAGATACCAGATAAGGCAGCCATGTAGGTGAAGGATAAAGAGATGAAAACAAGTAATAGGGAGACAGGAAGGGGGGGTATGGGAGAACAATTACGGTTGAGGGTATACTAGAGGGGGAACCAGGAGGGCCATAGGGGCGGATGAATGTGGGAAACTGGAGGTAATGACAGCTAGCACCAAGGAACTGAGATGGAATCCAAGGATGGAAGCAGAGAAGGAAAGGACATTAATGAATACATGGAAATTAAGTTAGAGTAAAGGAAAGAGAGCTGAATGCAGAGCAAAAGATAAAGGAGAATAGAAGGTGAGGGGAATAAGTGTAGGAACCGGCGATACATTTGGGCGAGGGGAGTTGAAGATGACATTACAGAATAAAATTTAGAAGCGCAGGCACAGTTAACTGCGGACGATTACAACAGGTTAGACCAGTCTTCAAGGCGATTAAGTCCTGTATGGAGGCTGTCCGTACGTATAATCCATTTTAACTCCTCCTTGTTCAGGATGCCTGTAATGTTTGTAATTCTCGGAGGTTGGAGGATCACTGCGATGACTTGCCACCTTATTTGGTCCTCCGTGTGATTAAATGCGGCAAAATGTTCGACAAGAGGTGCGTTAGGTGTTGCACAACGTATCCGACTTCTATGTTGGCAGATCCGGATCCTAACTTTTTGTGTCGTTTGTCCTACATATATTAAGTTGCATGGGCAAAAGATGGCATATATAACATTGGCGGTGTTACAATTGGAAAAGTGCGATAAAGTGACATCAATATTGGCATGCACAAACTTCTTAGTGTCATTCGTGATATGGCAAACACTACAGCCTCTGCATTTGAAATGCCCAAGCACCGGTGGCAGACCCCAAATTTGCCTAAGTGTGGTCTTATTGTTACCGCTAGGAAGGGCTGCTCTAACAAGGTGGTCATGTATACTTTTGTTTTTCTTAAATGCAAATAATGGACGTTCCAAATTCAGACTACCTGCGTTGAGTGTGGGCCAATGTTTAAGAATACTCTTTCTAACTGAATTAGAGATAGATGAAAATGTAGTCACGCAGACGAGTTTGTCGCTATTGTTTCTGTCTTTGGGACTCAAAAGGATTTCTCTGGGGCAGTACCATGCGCGTTTCATGGCAGTTTTAACTAGTTTACGCGGGTAACCTCTGCTAATTAACTTGTTTGTAAGGACTTTAGCTTCCCTAAAGTAGTCTTCCTTCAGGTAGCAATTGCGACGCAAGCGTAGGATTGAGAATATGGAAGGGAGTCACGTAGTGCCCTTGGGTGATGGCTATTGTAGGCCAACAGTGTATTTTTCTCAGTGGGTTTGCGGTATAGGGAGGTGTAGAGTTTCCCTTCTTGTGCAATAATTTTAAGATCAAGGAAGGCAATCTCCTGTTTACTTTTACTAAGGGTAAAGGTTAGGCCATTACAATGGTTGTTCAACCAATCTTTAAAATGTAACAAGTCTGAGTCAGGCCCTTTCCAAATAAGGAAAATATCGTCAATGTAAGCGTTTCCATTCAAGAATATTGGCTCTGAAAGGGTTACGAGGTGACAATATTCTTTGTGTCTCAAGAAAATCCATGTAAAGTATGGCAAAATTTGGAGCAAAAACTGCTCCCATACTTGTGCCTTTAACCTGTTGGTAGAAATTCCCATTAAACAGGAAAAAGTTCCTGGTAAGGCATATCTTCAAAAGGTGAAGTAAAAGGAGGTAGGGACTGGGGAGGGTTGGGGTCTGGTGTTAAGGAACATCTCAATAACTTCCATGCCCTCGTCCTGGGGGATGTTGGTGTACAAGGACTCTACGTCCAGAGTACAAAGAAGACAGTCAAGGGGATCAAAGGGAGGGTTTCTACCAGATTAATCATGGCCATAGTGTCTTTGATGTAGCAGAGGGTACCAGGTATGAAGTCTTTGATAAAATGGTCAATATATCTGCCTAAGGGTTCAAGGATCGAACCACAACCAGATACAATCGGTCTACCTGGAGGTGTGTCAGCATTTTTATGCATTTTAGGCAGGGTATATATTACAGGGGTACGAGGTGATTTGGTATTAAGGTAAAGGAATTCGTTTTTGCTAAGAAAGCCCTGGGTCAGCCCTTCGTTGGTAATGTCAAGAATGAGTTTCTGAATCTCCTGAGTAGGGTCAGAAGGAAGCTTGCGATAGTGGTCTAATCTCGAGAGTTGTCCTAGGATTTCTTGAGTGTAACCATCAATCTCCTGGAGCACTATTCCGCCCCCTTGTCAGCAGGTTTGATAATCAAATTATCAATCTTTTTGAGTTCATAGAGTGCGTTTTTCAAGCAGTGTCAGATTGTATGGGGTGTATCTATGACATGTCCCATGGTTGGTAATGTCTTTGAGTACCAGTTTCTCAAAGATGACAATCTCAGCCGGTATGCTGCATTGTGGTGGAAAAAAGTAGATGGTGGCCGAAATGCAGTAAAGGCAGTGGGTGTGGTAAAAGTTCTATCTAGAAAAAGGCATGGAGACGTAGTTTTCTAAAGAACCGTAACAATTCAATCTGAAGTTGTAGGAGATCAGGTTTCACGGTAGGAACAAATGAGAGACCTTTACTAAGTAAATCTATTTGTGTCTCAGAGAGTTGGTAGTTCGAGAGGTTAAAAATAGGCATAGTGTCAGGAGTAGTCATGGTGTCAAGGGTAGTCATGGTATTTTGGTTGATATGAACCAAGGAATTAGAGTTAGGTATTTGATGTCTTACCATTGATAATACCTCTGGCGTGTCTGTCTGTCTCCGGGTGCGCTCTGCCAACGTGGCTGAAGTGGTGTCCCCCGGTTGGTCTGGCGGCCCTGATCTTGTCCTTGCCCTAAAAATTAGAGTTGTTAGCCCTATTCCTAGATGTGCTAGGGCCTTCGGCAGCGTCTGAGCTGTCGGATGATTCAGCAGAGGTTTCAGAGAATCCTACTACAGTCTGTTGTTTATTGAACCTCCCCCAAGGACGTGGTATTCTGGGACCGAGGTATGATCTGTTGGTGTAAAAATCTTCCACTAAATAAGGGTATGTTCTTTCTACTTTATAATTTTTCACGTCCCGTTTTACTTTTATGATTTTCTTGTTTTGCTCAATTCTGTGAAATTCAGATAGGGTTTTTCCACCTTGTCTAAGAGTATTTTAGCGTCTTGGATATTGCTGTTTTCTTTTATTTGTTTCTCAATATCTTTGATTTCTAACTCAAGTTTTTTGGCCTCCTCATTGGCTATGTCAATGCCCAAGACCATCCAATGTCTTGAGCATGTAGTCCCAATGTGGCTGAAACCTGTGAGATATTTTTAATTTCTGTAAAAACCCCTGGGATATTGCGAACTTGTAAACCAGCTGGGATTGTGTCTGTTTTTAAGTATTCCGTAAGCATACGGACCATCAGCTGTAACCTGATGAATTTTTTGGTCGATTTTTCAAGTTGGTCAAAAATAGAGCTGGCAACTGGATTAGTAGTGTCTGATGCCTCAGAGAAGAGGGAGGGTCCCTCTAGGATCTTTTTAATATAGTCATCCGAATAAAGAGGAGTGTGTTGTGCCATACCTGGCAGGTGAGGGTAGGCAGGGAGGGGAGGTGAAGGAAAGGAGGGAAGATGCCAAGGCAAGGGAGGCCAAGGAGGGGCAGGAAAGCGGGAGGGGGAGAGGGAGGTAAGTGCGAAGCCCACTACAGAACTTATCTCGCAACTTTCCCAATGTCCCGTATTTGCTTCCGGCGGACTTCTCAGCCAGCAACTCGCTCTGGCTTTGATCATCGCGGCTCTTTGACTTGCCGCACTCTTGGTCAGTCCTTCTTGCTCTTATCCCTCCCTTACTTTCACCCTCCTTCACTTTCTCCCCTTTACACTCTTTATCCCTGTTCCACTGCCCCTGATCTTGTGGCCCTTTCCTTCTTCTTCACTCATTTTCTTATTCTGGTAATATGTACATTACCTCACCTCACACATCTCCACTTCCTTCTTTCACTCTCACACTTCCTTGTATTTACTCCACTGCTATTTTCCTATTTATTGATTGTTATAATTTCTTTAGTATCTCTTTCTTCCTCCCTATTCCCCTCCTTTTTTCACATCTCCTCTTTCATGATTTTAATTGTTTGCTCCTTCCCCCTTTCCCCTCCCCTCCCTCTTACTTCTCCAGGCAACTTCTCAGGCACCTGCTCTATCTATTAGTCCTGATGAGATCCCGATACTCTCTGCGGGATTGAAACGTCGTCGACACAGACATCCCTAACTCTATACTACTATTTGTACTGGTTGTGGAGTATGAGATGTAACCTCTACTGTGACTTGTGTTTATTTATATTCACGTATATTGGAAAGTCACAATTTTAAGTCACTTGCCTGGGGCAAGGAAATCGGCCGATTTCCCTCTGCCTTGTCACGGTTGCCCACGTGTTAATATTGTCTTGTTTCATCTACACTAGCATTAAATACCTATCTTGTAATTTAAACATTTGTTTATTCCAATTTTTATCATGAAATTGTGAAATTTTAAGTTTACATTCTTTTTGTGTGGGACCTTTGTTCTGTTAAACACAACGCCACCCTTGGTCCCCGCTGACTTCCAGGGTTCCTTGTTTTTTTGTTATACTTTAACAACTCGCGGCCATTTTATATTGCTGCTCGGCAGGCCTAAGCGCACTATTTTCAAAGATAAACAAAATGTTATTAAACAAAGAAATATAAACCCTTTCGTTTCCCTCCCGTCTTTCTACGTACCCCAATTAGGTATTACCTAGCAGAAGCAATATATAAAGCTGTCCCTTACTTACCATCGCTTTATTTTGCAACCACACGTTTTATTTAAAAGCACAAATCATGCATTTATTATTAAATTAGTACGCAAATATTATGTTATGTTAGAAACGTAACCAATTATCAGTCAATTAATTTGCACACTGAATTGCGTGTTACCATTAACCCTTAAAATACATTGTTGGTTATTTACTTAAACGAACATGTTTATTAATATTGTACGAAAATATTAGGAGGCTAAAATGTTTACATTTACCCTGCTCCATCAACTCCCCCCTTTGGTGATTTTTAATATCACCACAAAAACCCAAGTTATACAATTTTCTCAGACAGCATATATCTTTTATCCGTTTGCTTTTGTTAGTTTACACAACTGTGTCTCTTTCAACTTGTTTCTTCGTTTTCTTGTACATGTTCTCTTTTATTTCTTCTAACTCTATTTCACCCATTTCTCTCTCTCTTTCCTTGTTTATCATGTTTTCTTTTTCTAGCTTATTCTGCCTTCTTCTTCTCTTTATACAAGTTATTGCAAGCTTCAGTACTAATATTATTATTATTATCACGGTTGCTATTATTATAACTTTCCCTATTATTAATCCACTCATTCTTGTTAACCAATTTGTTACAGAAGAAAACCCTTTACCAAGTTTTTTCCAAACACTTTCAACCTCCAGTGGAACAAGTTCTTTGTGCAAATTTGTAATATTTGTTATATACTTCTGTATATGTTCGCTCTTATCTGGAATGTAAGTGCAACAATGTTGGACTTTCAGCATTCCACAGACTCCGCCCTCTTTTGCCAAAAGAATGTCAAGGGCAAGACGATTTTGCATCACCATAGCTCTCATGGCAACCATCTCGTTATTTACCATTAAGAACCCTCCAGCAGTATCTGTAGATAAACGATCTACCACTGTGGATAATATCTGAATTCTAAATGCATTCAAAGATATTCCCACTGCTGGTATCAATGCACCAAAAATGTCACCTACTATTTCTGAAAAACTTTCCCTTTTTCTACGTGTAAAAGTATTTATCATTTTGTGTGTTCCTTTTTCTTTTCTATCCACATGAAAAATCTTTGGAAAGACCAGGCCTAAGTAACATGACCCATACCAATGGTCCGGCAACCTATAATAAGCCCTATTCCCGCAAACATAATAAATCCCTGGAAATATTGGATCTTTTCCCCCTTTGAATCCCCATCCACCTAGAATTTGGTAATTGTCATGGCAATTGCTGGAACCCACAAAATAATTGTCATATCTTGTCTTATTTCTTCTAATGCACAACCTTCCCTGTTGGGGCCAATCCAGAGTCATAGCTGCATTTGTCTTTTTCTTGTCATGATTGTCTTCCTCAAACGCCCAAAGAGGTGTTTTTGTCTCTTCTATCACTTTTCTTTGAAATTTTACTCTTCTCTCTTCAACCATTTCTAAAAATACCTTTTCTTCCTTCTTTAACTCACAGGTAAGGTTGTACCTAATTATACTATCTAATGTTAAAATCTGAATGCTTTCATTTCTTCATCATTCATTTCAAAAGGATCTTTAACATCCTTCTTTGTCAGTTTCTGCAATGGTTTTGCAATCAGTGAAAAACCGCTTATCCATTGTCGACAATATCCAACCATTCCCAAAAACATTCTTACCTCTCTTTGTGTCATTGGAGCTCTCATTCCTTGAATCATTTTTATTCTTTCTGTCGTTACCTTTCGCACTCCTTTCTCAATTTTATGCCCTAAATACTGGACTTCTTGTTGACAAAACTGCAATTTTGAAGGGGACACTTTATGTCCTCTTTTTGCTAAATGATTCAGCAAAGCAATTCTATCATTGATACATGCTTCTTTTGTTTTTGATGCCACCAGTAGGTCATCAATATACTGAACCATTACTGACTTTTCTGGCATTCTTAGATCTTCCAATGATTTCTTTAGGATCTGATTAAAGATTGAGGGACTTTCTGTGTACCCTTGAGGAATTCGGCACCATGCCAAAATACGCTCTCCAAACCTAAACGCAAATATTGGCTGGCTATCTGGATGCAATGGAATAGAGAAAAATGCATGACATAAATCAATTACTGTGTACCATTCTGCTTCACGTGGAATCTGGTATAGAATCACAGCAGAGTTCGGTACTATTGGGCAACAAGGCACAACAATTTTGTTTACCTTTTTAAATCCTGTACAATTCTATATGTTCCGTTTGGCCTTTTCAGTCCCATTATTGGCGAATTACATGGACTGCTCATGATTTCTTTTAGAATCCCTTGTTCAATCATTTTATTTATTACTGGCGTTATTCCTTCAATTATTTCTGGAGTCAATTTATACTGGGGCGTATTTGGGTAACTCGTTCCTTCTTTTACTGTTATTTTAACGGGATCTACCCCTTTCATTAATCCTACATCTTCTCCTGTAAAGTCCCACACTTCTTCTTTCACTGTCCTTTTCAACTCAATTGGGATTTTCTCTGCATCAAATACAGGAAACAAACCATTTACTTCTGGTTCTAAATTCACCATTGTCATTTTATACAGCACATCCTCATCTGGGGTCTGAAATGCAATTTCGTCTGGGGTACAATAAATTGTGCAGTTCATTTTGCACAATAAATCGCGTCCTAAAAGGTTCACAGGACTACAATCACACACCACAAATCGGTGCATTTCACTAAATGGACCAATTCTTACCTTTACTAATCTAGTAAGAGGCGTTTTAATTTGCTGATTGGAAACTCCAACCCCTTGGATATGTTCACCTGAGAGAGGAAGATTTAGAATTTCCACTGACCTAACAGTAGAACGGGTAGCTCCAGTGTCAACAAGGAATGTTACATTTGCACCATTCACTTCTCCATCCACAAATGGACCAGACTGATCTACCTCTAGAGTTGCGCCAAGCACGCACTCTTCCCCCTCTCCTAGGCACCATCAGGAACTTTCATCCGTGTCATCCTCAACCTGTCGTAACCAATATTGAGAAATTGCAGCTGCACGCGACAACTGTTTTACCTGTTCTCCTCCGTAGAATCCTGTTTCTGCACTGTATTTCTGTTGGTTAACACTCTTGGGAAGTGGTGGTTGTGGCACCTGACCTTGTTGAGTAACTACCTCACTCTGCACCTGTGAATTTAATGATTGATTTTCCACATTAGGTTTTGGAGGAAATTTACACTCGTTTCTCCAATGTCCTAGCTTTCCGCACTTGTGGCATGGCCACTTTTTCTTTGCCTCATCTATGCTCATTTGTCCTTTTCCTTTACCTATATTAGGTCGGGATTTAAACTGTCCTGTTTCACTACTAGTATTACTCAATTGAGCCTCTTGCTTCTCTGCAACTTTCACCTGTGCCCACATGGCTTTCTCTTTCAATTTACGCTGTTTACTCTCAATTTCATCACTGCAATACTTAGCATATCTCAAAACTTCATCCACTGTGCTATTCTGCCATCCTATCAAGTGCTGCTTAATCCTTTCACTTATCTCTGGTGTTAATCCATACACAAACCTATATACAAAATGACTCATGTCATTCTCACTTAGTGTCTCATAACCACTATACTGTTTGAAAACCAACAACAATCTCTCATAATAGGCGTGCACTGATTCTTTGCTTTCGTGCGTTGTTCTGTCTATTTTTACCCAATCTGTTTCTTTTGGTGGAATTTTATTCTTCAAAAAGGTAACTACTTGATCATACTTCCTCATCACTTCTGGACCTGGCGCTCCTGTTTTAGCATCCCTTGGATATTCTACAGTTGGCCAATCAATAGTAATCTTACATTCTGTCCACAAATCAGCAGGCACTACTATCTTCTAAAAAATATTCACCAAACGTCTTTCCCTCTTTTATTTTGTTAAGCTCGGGAACTACAGAAACCTTTGCACAAATCTTATTTATGTCAGTGTAATAATATTCTAATCTACCTGTTTTATAAAATAAACTTGCTAAAACACTACATGTTATTCCATACGTCAAAGGGAGGTGATGATAAGTCACACCCTCTGCTACAGATGCAGGCAACTGCATACAAACATAGCAATCTCTTACATCCATTGTTTCTACATACTCATACAGTAATTTAGTAAAAACATTCTTTGAAAAATCTGTTATTGATTTGTCCTTATGTAATTCTGCACTACTCTTTAAAATAACTGGCTCTTGAGTGTTAGCTCCTTTTTCTTTCTCAGTGTTATTAGACTTTTCCACTACAGCTAAACTAATTGGAATAGTGATTGCTAAAACCACCCATACTGTTATTAATAAACCTGTACAAAACCAGCACATCTTGCACCATCTACTTAAAAATTCACATTTACATTTTCTATCTCTAGTATTCTCCATTTTGTCTTATAACCTTATTTATTTGTTTTCTAGAAAATTGTGTCACTACACCTCAGAAATGACTTGCTTGCCACTCTGTACTTCCAATATTTTGTCTTTGCTTGGTACTTTCTTTTAATTCTTTCTCAGAATTTTTCTTTGTCACATCCGGTAAATTTGTCAGTTCAGTGTTTTGTCAAATCCGGTAAACTATCTAAATTTCTTCAGGTTTGTTGCTTCAGGTTTGTTGCACTTCACTTTCTCCCATCAGGTTTCTTTGTTCTGGGTTTTCGTGAGTGTTCAATTCTTCTTTGTGACTAGTCAAAGCACGATACAACCATTCAGGCGATCTATACTTTTGATTTACTTTCTTTATTCTTTTCGTTTTCTGCAAGTGTTTTCCACCTTGTTTTTCTTGCTCTTTTTGACTTGTTATTTCATTCACTTGTTCAGCACTTTTCCCATCCAACCTTATGATTCTGTATCTTAATTTTTCTTACTTCGTTGGGCCAATTGTCTCCTTTTCTTGGCCTTTTTGCTTCACTTCCTTTTTCCTCTCTTTCTGTTTTCCAATTTCTTTTTCTTGTCTCTAGTTTTTCATTTCTTTCTTCTCCACTTTCTTCAGACTCTGTTTCAATTCTTTCGTTATTTCCTCTCATTTTGAAACTTATAATTTCATTTTCTTCTACTTGTTGTTCTTTTCTTATCTTCCTTCGTTCACCTATTTCTGTCCCTCCTCGAGGTTCTTCCGAATTTGTGTCAGTCTCTCTATCTGCTTCTAAATTTCCCTGTTCTTGTGTTTGACTATCTGTCCCTACTGCTCCTCTGGGATTTTCCGATTTTTCTAACTTTTGGTTTGAAACTCTCCCTTCTTCATCTATTAATATTATCTTCAAAGGAATTTTACCACAACTTGTACTTGGTTGCTCACTGTCACTATCTTCTGGCTCAGTTTCTTCTCTTATGCTTTCAAAATTCCACTTTCTTTTTAGAATTTCATCACAATCCGAATGTTCTGTATCAGATTCTGAACTGGTGTCAGATATTTCCAGATGTCGACTTACAGGTCGATCTTCAAATTCTGGAACTTCAGCTATTTCTTCTATTTCCTCTTCTTCTATCGTTGCACTTGTAGTTGGGTCTTCCAGATGTCGACTTTCAGGTCGATCTTCAGGTTCTGGCACCCTGTTTGTCTCCTCTTCTCTTTCTGATGCTGAACTGTTATCTGATATTTCCAGATGCCGACTCACATGTCGATCTTTAGGTTCTGGAACTCTGATGGTGTGGCTGGCATGTACCCAATGTTTCACTCCTGCACACTTGACTGCGGTGGTCGTCACTAGGATCACTTGTTGTGGTTCGTCCCAGCGAGGAACCAAACAGTTTCTTCTCCGGTGGACTTTTATTCGAACCTAATCTCCTGGATTCAAGTCGTGAGCTGGTTTTCTTTCAAGAGTGGTCGCATCCGGTCCAACCTGATGAAACACAGAACGCACCACATCAGCCAATCCTTTGCAATAATCCAGCACTAGATCATCAGTTATAGTCAGTAGCTTGTTGACAGGTACTTGTGTTTGTCTCATTGCTCGTCCCATGATTATTTCATGTGGACTGAGTCCAGTTTTCCTTTCCGGAATACTTCTGATTGTCATCAGAACTAATGGCAAAGCATCTGGCCATTTGAGTCCTGTAGCTTGACACATTTTTCCTAACCTGTTCTTGATCGTTCCATTCACTTGCTCTACTATTCCAGAAGCCTCTGGTCTGTATGCACAATGCAGTTTCTGTTTAATACTAAGTGCTTCACAAATCAGTTTAACTAATTCGTTTTGGAAATGTGTTCCTCTATCTGTTTCAATCGTGACTGGAAAACCATACCTCGGAATGAATTCTCGCAGCAAAAGTTTTGCTACCGTGATACTATCATTCCTTCTTGTTGGATATGCCTCCACCCAACGGGAAAACAAACAGACGACCACTAGAACATACCTCAATCTGCTGCAAGGTGGCATTTCAATAAAATCCATTTGCATTCTAGTGAAAGGACCCCCTTCTCGTCCTATTCTTCATAGACTCACTACTGTCTTTCTTCCTGGACTTAACTGTTGACAAATAAGACATCTCTGACAAAGACTCTCAGCTATGGCTCTGAATTTTGGATTGTACCATGTTTGTCTAAAAAGTCTGATCATTGAATCTCTCCCAATATGGGCTTGCCCATGGTACATCCGTGCCATGTCAGAAATCATGCTATCAGGCATAACTGGTCTCTCATCCCTGTAAACCCATACATCAGTTTCTTCATGTTTTCTACATCCTGCTTTTAGCCAAGTATCTTTTTCTTCATCCTCTGCAGCTTCTTGTAACTGTCTCACCTCATCCCATGTTTCAATAGAGTTAGTAAAAAGCAAAGGACAAGAAATATGCTCTCTTTCGCGACATTTATTCAAAGAAACCACATTCTTTGCACAGTACTGTGCCATTTCATCAGCATATTTATTGCCAACAGTAATGTAGTCTTCCCCATTTTTATGTGCATTGCACTTCACAACAGCGATCTGTTTAGGCAGCTGTATCGCCTCAAGCAACTTTTTCACAAAATCTCCATTTCTGATGGGCGTTCCTGCAGACGTCAAGAAACCCCTTTGTGACCAAATCTGACCAAAATCATGCACGACCCCAAAGCCGTACTGGCTATCTGTCACAATCGTAACCCGTACATTTCTTCCCAACTTAGGGGCCGATTCCGATGTTGGACGGACTCAGGTCCGTCCGACATCGGTCAGGAGCCGTAACCGACCGACCTGCTGTCGTCGGTTACGGCCCTGCAAGTACGATGCGACCGAACCCTGTTCGGTCGCACTCGTATACTACACAATGGGAGCATGCATTCCGAGCGGAATGCATGCTTGCATTGTGGAAAGCAGGGATGCAGTTCATCCCTGCACCCTGTGGCCGGCACCCCAAGGTGCCTGCCACCGGGTGCAGGGATCAACAGAGGGCCACCATAGGTGCCCCCAGGCCGTCATTCGGCAGCCTCGCACCCATGGGGGCCCTACTGGGGGCCCCCAAAGACAGTTACCGACTGCCTTTTCATGCCGGAAAGACCGGCACAAAAAGGCAGTGAAATACTGCCATCGTACTCCCTCGGTCGTGAAGAGGCGGCCGGGTGAGTACTGAAGGATTTCCGGACAGCGGACGGGCTCTCCGAGCCCGTCGTAAGCCATCCGGAAATCCCAGTCGGATTCCTTTCCGACCGAGCCCATCGGAATGGCTCGGTCGGAAAGGAATCCGGCCGGCACGTTCCGATTCGGTCGGAAGGGTTCCGACCATCGTTCGGTGCCCTTCCGGCCGAAATCCGAATCGGCCCCTATCATGCTTGAATCAGAGCTACTAATTCTGCAACTTGGGCAGACAGTATACCTTTCAGACAAGATGCTTCCAATACAGTTGCTACTGTGCAAACTGCATTTGCTGCACTTAGAACTCCATCACTCGTTCTCAAACATGAGCCATCCACAAACAGAATATAATCTGATTCTTTCAAAGGCTCATCTCGGATGTCAGCTCTTGGTTTTGTACAGTATTCGAGCACATTCAGACAATCGTGATCTACTTCATCCATTTCAATCACATTCTCTTCATCTGGCAATGATGTTGAAGGATTCACATTCATACATCTGTCAATGGTCACATTATCTGCACTAAAAATTACCTTTTCATACCTAGTCAGCCGACTATGTGTCATGTATTGGGTTTTCGTTCTTGTCAAAAGAATTTCCACAGAATGGGGAACATACACTCTCAATGGATACCCCATCACTATGCCTTCACTCTGTTCCAAACTCACACAAGTAGCAGCAACTGCTTTCAAACATCCAGGCAACGCTTTCGCTACAGGGTCTAAAACTGCTGAAAAATATGCAATTGGTCTTTTCATAGTTCCATGTCTCTGCACCAAAACTGAAAACGCACATCCATCTCTTTCACTGCAATACAGCTCAAAATCTTTCTCATAGTCAGGCATTCCCAATGCTGGAGCCTCACACAATTTCTTTTTCAACTCTCTGAATGCTTTCATTTCTTCATCATTCATTTCAAAAGGATCTTTAACATCCTTCTTTGTCAGTTTCTGCAATGGTTTTGCAATCAGTGAAAAACCGCGTATCCATTGTCGACAATATCCAACCATTCCCAAAAACATTCTTACCTCTCTTTGTGTCATTGGAGCTCTCATTCCTTGAATCATTTTTATTCTTTCTGTCGTTACCTTTCGCACTCCTTTCTCAATTTTATGCCCTAAATACTGGACTTCTTGTTGACAAAACTGCAATTTTGAAGGGGACACTTTATGTCCTCTTTTTGCTAAATGATACAGCAAAGCAATTCTAACATTGATACATGCTACTTTTGTTTTTGATGCCACCAGTAGGTCATCAATATACTGAACCATTACTGACTTTTCTGGCATTCTTAGATCTTCCAATGATTTCTTTAGGATCTGATTAAAGATTGAGGGACTTTCTGTGTACCCTTGAGGAATTCGGCACCATGCCAAAATACGCTCTCCAAACCTAAACGCAAATATTGGCTGGCTATCTGGATGCAGTGGAATAGAGAAAAATGCATGACATAAATCAATTACTGTGTACCATTCTGCTTCACATGGAATCTGGTATAGAATCACAGCAGGGTTCGGTACTATTGGGCAACAAGGCACAACAATTTTGTTTACCTTTCTTAAATCCTGTACAATTCTATATGTTCCGTTTGTCTTTTTCAGTCCCATTATTGGCGAATTACATGGACTGCTCATGATTTCTTTTAGAATCCCTTGTTCAATCATTCTATTTATTACTGGCGTTATTCCTTCAATTATTTCTGGAGTCAATTTATACTGGGGCGTATTTGGGTAACTCGTTCCTTCTTTTACTGTTATTTTAACGGGATCTACTCCTTTCATTAATCCTACATCTTCTCCTGTAAAGTCCCACACTTCTTCTTTCACTGTCCTTTTCAACTCAATTGGGATTTTCTCTGCATCAAATACAGGAAACAAACCATTTACTTCTGGTTCTAAATTCACCATTGTCATTTTATACAGCACATCCTCATCTGGGGTCTGAAATGCAATTCCGTCTGGGGTACAATAAATTGTGCAGTTCATTTTGCACAATAAATCGCGTCCTAAAAGGTTCACAGGACTACAATCACACACCACAAATCGGTGCATTTCACTAAATGGACCAATTCTTACCTTTACTAATCTAGTAAGAGGCGTTTTAATTTGCTGATTGGAAACTCCAACCCCTTGGATATGTTCACCTGAGAGAGGAAGATTTGGAATTTCCACTGACCTAACAGTAGAACGGGTAGCTCCAGTGTCAACAAGGAATGTTACATTTGCACCATTCACTTCTCCATCCACAAATGGACCAGACTGATCTACCTCTAGAGTTGCGCCAAGCACGCACTCTTCCCCTCTCCTAGGCACCATCAGGAACTTTCATCCGTGTCATCCTCAACCTGTCGTAACCAATATTGAGAAATTGCAGCTGCACGCGACAACTGTTTTACCTGTTCTCCTCCGTAGAATCCTGTTTCTGCACTGTATTTCTGTTGGTTAACACTCTTGGGAAGTGGTGGTTGTGGCACCTGACCTTGTTGAGTAACTACCTCACTCTGCACCTGTGAATTTAATGATTGATTTTCCACATTAGGTTTTGGAGGAAATTTACACTCGTTTCTCCAATGTCCTAGCTTACCTCACTTGTGGCATGGCCACTTTTTCTTTGCCTCATCTATGCTCATTTGTCCTTTTCCTTTACCTATATTAGGTCAGGATTTAAACTGTCCTGTTTCACTACTAGTATTACTCAATTGAGCCTCTTGCTTCTCTGCAACTTTCACATGTGCCCACATGGCTTTCTCTTTCAATTTACGCTGTTTACTCTCAATTTCATCACTGCAATACGTAGCATATCTCAAAACTTCATCCACTGTGCTATTCTACCATCCTATCAAGTGCTGCTTAATCCTTTCACTTATCTCTGGTGTTAATCCATACACAAACCTATATACAAAATGACTCATGTCATTCTCACTTAGTGTCTCATAACCACTATACTGTTTGAAAACCAACAACAATCTCTCATAGTAGGCGTGCACTGATTCTTTGCTTTCCTGCGTTGTTCTGTCTATTTTTACCCAATCTGTTTCTTTTGGTGGAATTTTATTCTTCAAAAAGGTAACTACTTGATCATACTTCCTCATCACTTCTGGACCTGGCGCTCCTGTTTTAGCATCCCTTGGATATTCTACAGTTGGCCAATCAATAGTAATCTTACATTCTGTCCACAAATCAGCAGGCACTACTATATCAAACAATCCATCTAGATCTATCCACAGCACTTTTGACACCTTAACAAATCTCTCCACTTGTCTGTACCATTCTACTGGTTTCTCTCTTAATTTTGGGAAGTCATTTGTAAATGACAGTATATCCTGTCTGGTCCACGGAACATGCACATAACTACCACCTGGTGTTTCTCTCATCGGGTATTCCCTAGCAACTGGTTCCCTATCTGTCACTGCAAAAGCTAAAGATGCTTTATCTGTTGTTTTCTCATTCCTCTTTGACCATCTATTTCTCCATCTATCCACATCACCCCATTTTCTCAATAAAACAATCAACTCTTTTATTTGGGTCAGTCTTCCTGATGTGTTCAAATTCTCTATGTCTTTCTCACAAAAATCTACTCTGTACGGTTTCTGCAACGTCCTCACTTTCACAAATTCTACTCCTAGTTCACTTGCAATCTCTTCCAATTTGTCATGTAAATTTCTAGTTCTCCAAGTAAGACTCTTGCACAAAAACATAATCTCATCATCCTGATAATTTTTTAGTTTTTCTGTTCCAATTGTTCCCAAAATCAACTCTTTCATGTCTATTTTCAACCTAATTACATCTAATGGTTTTTCTTCTGGTTCTTTTGCTTTTAGCGCTTTCATCCATTCATTTAACTCTTCTGGAGTCGGACCTACAGGCGTACTATTTAATTCTATCCAATCACTGCTTCTTTCTGGTGTTCCTGATGCGGACTCTGTCACCATAGGCATTCTCCTAATCTCACTCTCATTTATCGTTAAATTTGTAGGTGGACTTGGTCTACACGTACTAGCCAAATTGTGTGCACCTTCATTATTCAGTTCTATCCCTTCTCTTTTTCTTTGCAAATGTGAATTCATGGGAATCACTAAAGAATGTTCATTAATTTTCTGATTCTCAAAAATTGGCATTACTGGACCTATCGTTACTGGTACAGTTACAGCTTCCATATTCTTTGTCAATTCTCTTATTTTCTCAGTCAATTCTTTTGTTGTTTTTGCTAATTCAATTGCATTGTCACTTTCTGTCTCTTCATTTTGTGAAGTTTTAAATGTTTCTTGTGACCTGTTTATTTCATTTCTTCGTTCGGGTTTTTATTCCTCCCAGTTTCCATTGGCGGTGCATTAGGTGTCACCACCGCAGAAGTCTGTTGGTATGGAGGTGGATTTCTGTTTAAAATATCTTCCAGCAATTCGTCATCTGTTTCACTACCACCATACACATACTTTTCTACCACTACATGTTTCTTTTTCTCGGTACACTTTCTCTTTGCTTCTTCCTCAACCGCAAAAGCCGGAAACAAACCTCCTGCCATGTTAGCGTATCTCCAACGCTTTACTCTGTCCTCATGATTTATTCCCCACAACCTTCCAGGCAAAAACTCATGATTCTTTAATCCTCTGGATCTCTCTCGCTCATACATCTCATCTTCCCATTCCGTTAAAGCTTCAAACTGTGTCGGTCTAGGTCTAGGTTCTAACATTACCATTTTTTCTCTCAAGTTCCGTAGTACAGCTACATTAAATGAACCATTCTCAGGAAAAGCCAATGCTCCATCATTCTTTGTGTATTTTGTCCAATTTTCTAACCATATGCATGTATGATATCCATATTTCAGCATCATATGTGAAGCTGGTGATTTCGGCGGAGGAATTATTTGTCCCTCTCTAGTCACTACCTTTTTGTCCTTCTTAAAGAAGTTCTTAACTTTCGACATCCAAGACGTTTTCTCTTTTCCATACTCATAGTACGACATGATTCACAACCTTTTTCTCCTTAAACAATCCGCAATTCAACACTGTTCCCTATGCGTTATTTCAACCAATACTAGCGCGACTCACACCAACACTCCAATCACAAACTTTTCTGTCTACGGCGCACTGTCCAATCCCAGCGCGGCTTTTGTCTACGTCAGTCCTGCTCCTGTTCTCATGTGACAACGCACTGTCCAATCCCAGCGCGACTCTTGTCTACGTCACTTTTGCTCTTGACCCCTCCTTTACAAAAATTATCGGCAATTTCTTTTTCAACAATTTTTGTTAGTTACAACATTTTATCCACATTTCCATTGTCTGATTCGCTAAACCGAAAAGATAGCTTTGACCATTCACACAAGAATTCTGTATTTTCCAGTAGGCAGCGTTTACCTCTACCCTACCACAGAATTTTCAGTTTCGCCGATAAAGTAGCACTTCCCTCTACCTTACCCTTCTTTCAAGTAATCAGTAAACCCGTTTCTCTGGGGATAAAACACATGTGGAGACTATACTGCTCCTCAGAGTTAAGGCCAGAGTTTCACAAGAAAACCGATCACTATTTCACTTACACACCTTTTATACGCAAAATGTCCCTATCATAACACAACCTGTGTTATTACCAAAAATGAACTCAGACAGTGTAAAATTCCATGTGACTTCTCTTGCCACACGTGTTCCACTTCCTACTTCCCGGAAGCGTGATAACTTACATATAACATAACGCGACTCAACAAAAAGTGTTATACATAAATTTATCAATAATCTATAATCAAAAATCAATAATCACCAAACTAATCTATAGTAACCATAACTCTGCCAGCAAGAAATCTGATCCAGCGCTAACAATAAAAATAATTCTCCTATTATGCTTTGGTCATCCAGGTGCAATTAATTCTCTAACACACACACTATATCCATATGACGGTGGGGCCCATAACACCGCATATACATTCACTTACTCATTTGTACCCTGGATTTCCTCCGTCATGAACCTAGGAGAAAAACGATTTGCTGGAAGGAGACGGGATACCTCTTTATAATGTCATAATATTTCTCATCTGCTTTTAAGGTATTCCGCTCATTGGTCGATGGACCAACTAGTAGGAATCAGTTGATGGTGATTAAGACCAGCTCAATCACAATAAACTCTTTTACCATTTCATTATTAATCATTGAGCTAAAGAATCACTGAGTCATTTGTTTAAAGAATAATAAAGTTTATATAAAGTTTTAAATGCAGGAAATGAGGTTAAGCTTATTATTCAGATCATTACATTTATCATCAATATAAGAATAGTTTGAAATTGCAAGGCACTTTTATTAGACGGAAAAATGAGGTTATCATAATAAGAACTCTATAGATCAATCTATCTACCTATCTGGGGAAAACCTAATAATTCTAATAAATCTATCAATAAAAGTTCTCCTAAAGCAGCATCTTTATACTCAACTGGAAAAGGAAAATAACAGCAGCAGCATCAGCAACCGCAACTTCTCCCATCTACAGCATCTAACTCCTACAGCATCTCCCGCAGCATCCCGCAGCATTCTAACCCCTCCCACCAAGAGTAGGTCTTCTTATACCCTAATTCTAGCTTACAGCATAAAATGTTTCTTCTTACATGGCGCGATTCATTATCATTGGTCAAAAACTCAGGTCCATATACATTTTAATCAAACTTCCTGGTCTTAACCAGTTCCGTGTGGAATGTCCATGCAAGCATCGTTTCCCACAGTTCATGCACTTGCTCATCCGTTTCGATCAGTCCAAATTGTATCTTTTTCTGTTACATTTTGTATAATACAGTTCCGTCTATTGATTCAGCCAGGCTTCTCACGCTTCTTGCTGATCATCTTGGCACACATCTGCTCAGAAGGGTCACAACAGCCTTGACCATACTTTCATCTTAGCCTCTCGGCATCAGCACGTGATCATCCCTTTTCCACAGCCTCTCTCCTCTATCACATGGTCTCTTCCGCTCATGCACACTTTAACAACTCACGGCCATTTTATATTGCTGCTCGGCAGGCCTAAGCGCACTATTTTCAAAGATAAACAAAATGTTATTAAACAAAGAAATATAATCCCTTTCGTTTCCCTCCCGTCTTTCTACGTACCCCAATTAGGTATTACCTAGCAGAAGCAACATATAAAGCTGTCCCTTACTTACCATCGCTTTATTTTGCAACCACACGTTTTATTTAAAAGTACAAATCATGCATTTATTATTAAATTAGTACGCAAATATTATGTTATGTTAGAAACGTAACCAATTATCAGTCAATTAATTTGCACACTGAATTGCGTGTTACCATTAACCCTTAACATACATTGTTGGTTATTTACTTAAACGAACATGTTTATTAATATTGTACAAAAATATTAGGAGGTTAACATTTTTACATTTACCCTGCTACATCATGTGGTAAATGCTTTATTTTGTGAACGTGGCGGACAGCTCCCTGCTGCCATCACTGGGCATGCAATGAACCAATCACATGGAAGCCTGTGCCAAAGGCCAATATGGGCTTAAATCAACAAACTACTGAATGCCATCTCACAAGGCCCACTTCCCGAAAATAAAACGCTGCCCTGGTGAGCACGTGGCACCCTTCAAAGTAAGCTGCAGTCACTGCGAGAGTACCTGCTGCAAAGTAAGGTGGGGGCCAGTGCAGGGGCTCGTATATAAGGTCTCAACTCCACACTGCAGTCGTCCAATTGTGTGATCTTCGGCCTAACGGCCTGTGCCCTCCCAGCATCTTTGGGACAGATTACAGCACTCACTTTATTTGCTCATGTACACAGGTCAAGTTTTGAGTAAGATGTTTGGGTCTGTCAGGAGATTATTTACAATCCTGCCGATAGTGCAGCCGATAGCACCCCTCATTAGTCGCATATATACACACTTTATATATTTTTCCCAAGCCCTGGGCTGAGTGCGGCCGAGTGACAATAAGTTACAACTCAATGTCTTCCTACAAAGCCCCAGGCCCAAGCCCCTGTGAACTAATCCGGGCCTCGGAAGAAGAACTTGAGGGCATATTACCAAGACCCACGTTAAAATTATCGCCGTTTTAGCGGCAGGAAACTGCCGCTAAAACGGCGATAATGGGCTTGCTAATATGCGTTATAGAATTCCAATAGAAGCCCAGGTTAGATGTCCTGCACATCTAACCTGGGCTTCTATTGAATTCCATAACGCATATTAGCAAGCCCATTATCGCTTTTTTAGCGGCAGTTTCCTGCCGCTAAAACGCCGATAATTTTAACGTGGGTCTTGGTAATATGCCCCTTAGGGTGTTGGTGTGCCGGATATAAATGGTCATTATTAGCTATTTCAAGCTAATTTTATTAAATAGAGGTCGCGCTTCAACAAAAAAATGCCTCTAGTCTTTCATAGATAGCGATGTTATGTCATGGCCTTGGTATTTAAGCTTTTTATTGTGTGTGTTGAATCACTTTCATCTTCCTCACACACTAGCAATAATGCATGGAGATAACCAGGCTAGACTGTGTGTGCTGGAGGCACATAGCCATTGATAAGCTTACTCACCGACTATCTTTTCAAGCATTACAATGAAAGCCTACATGACGGTTATTTATCTGCCCATATTTCCCCGTGTGCAGCATTCGCTGAAAAAATACAAAATGCTGACTCCTCATGTTTACGTCTGCAAAGTAAATCGTGAGCCATCCTGCTAGCTGTACGGGAATACCACCACCAGCGATGCAAATATCCATTACTCATTTTACTGTGTGAGTGTGACCCGCTGCGTCACCTCACACATGATGTCCTGCTGAACTGAAATGGTGAACAGTGAGTGAACTATAAAGCAAGCAGCTCAGCTCACACATGTCTCCATATTCCACATGCCACAATACCAGGCTCAAGTAAAAGCAGCATTATTTATGGCCTTTTAATTACCTGATTCAGAGGCCTGCTACTGCACGTCATGCTGCTTGCTTCTTCAGCTGACTGACTAGCGCAGCGCTGCGGCTGCGCAGTATGCTGGGGCGGGCAAAAAGTTGGGACACTGATTTACATTGGTCCGACTCTGGATACTTGACGATTCAACGCCAAGGAGGGACGGGGCGGGTTAATAATGTATTTTGTCTAGTCATTGGTAGAGCTACGCTGATTGATGTACCTGTTACGCTGAGGCAGGGGCCCAGGAAGTTTCTGGCGGTGTGTGTGTGCCTCATGATAAGGCGGGCTGCGTGGAAATTTAAAAAGATTACGCTGCCCCACACAGAACCAAGTCCAGTCCAATCAGTGACCCACTGCAACACTGACTGAACTCGGGCATGGATTTACCGCGTGATATCAGCTCTTCACCGGGAGAGAGTGTGAAGTGCTGATATCGCGAAACACACATTGCCACCATGTATGTTGGCACTCAAGTTTGTCAATAGACCCGGCCCTGAGAAATAAGTGCTGGTGCTAAGCACCGGAAAGCACCGCCACAAATTAAGCACTGGGTTGGATCATCCTGTGGGGGGTTTCTTGGCTCTACACCTACACACACTCTAGACATACACAGAGTAGGGTTTGCATAGTAGGAGTACGCCTGATTATTACCTTGTTTTTTATGCCTGCATATATACAATGTTTTAGCACCATGGTAGAACTATATCTGCTATTTACTCTTTGGTGATTGTAATCACTTTCATCTGCTTCTGTCTACTGATTATCGCAGCACATGTATTTTATACAAGAATAGTGTTGGTTCAATACATTTATTGAAAACGTCCCATTGTGTATTCTCTTTATATTTCTCTGAGAACAAAAAAGCAATAGTGACTGAACGGAAGGGTTCTGATCTGTCACCACAATCCCTCAGTGGTCAGGGTTGTCATGTTCAGTGGTTGCCAGAAAACATTTGCTCCCTGTTCAGGTTAGGGGTTATAGTGGCACTGTGAGCTAGCTGGTCTCTAGGCAGACATTCCTGCGGGG
The DNA here is from genome assembly GCA_963921515.1 of Calotriton arnoldi. Classification (NCBI taxonomy): domain Eukaryota; kingdom Metazoa; phylum Chordata; class Amphibia; order Caudata; family Salamandridae; genus Calotriton; species Calotriton arnoldi. Next base: position 731,597 of record CAWUFW010006852.1, on the reverse strand, counting down.
TTTTTGGGATCAGTCTATGCACCTCACCCAAATCTTATGTTGTCCGCAAATACGCAGGTCCTACGGACTAGTGGGAACTACACAACATTACTGTCTTTCAGGTGGTTGGGCAAGAGGCTGCTCTGATTTTTGTGCTCAATTATTACAGTGTGGGTTTTATAGTTGGATCCATTGGGGAATAATTGAGTCATGCATTAGTTGCAGAGGTGTGTTCAAATTGCTGCAATGATCTTGTTTCTGTACATTTTCATGAAGTGGTGCACAGAGATATAACATAAATACCTATGAGCAGGTGAGTATGAGCTAATGCTCTCTTATCATATCTAAGTATACTAGCCATATCTCTTTGAGATCCACCCGTTCGTTGCCACCCTCCAGAATTTGAAGTAGTCTAAAATAGAGCATCCTCCTTTGGGAGAATAGCACCAACTTTAGATAGAACAACAAAGGCTTCATGATATGTGATGCAGAAAACCTTTTGTGAGCTTTGCCTGGACATTGACATTCAGTTTATTGATTGCAGGACCAGCAGACAGTGGTTGGTCAAGTGCACATGTAGGTGTAGCTTGGCAGCTCAATTCTACATTCTCTTGCATTAGCAGAGTATGTTGACAGGACCACCAATGTCCAGACTAATGACACAGATCAGGTATAATTGGTTCAATGCCATTGCGTACTGAAACCAGTTTAAAGTTTGACCAGACCACAAAGAAACTGCTATGTTCAGGGCCCTCTATACCATCGTAATTATAGGCTTAACTCTTTAAAAATCAATAGTTACATTGTATCCCATAAATCTTTGGCTGGTATCAATGCTTTCCGAATTCATGTCCTGTGGGCTAACGTGAAAAAACATTCAGGAAACCACAAAAGTTAACTCCTGGTGCAGCTTCCCAGGTGTGCATTGCAGAATATCGATAACAAAAATATCATCTGACATAAATGCAATTTCCAAAGACATATCTTCATTGGATGTAGATTTTCTAATATTAACTACAAAGGTGGAATTCTTAGGACACTATAATTTTTGCTGATGATATTTGGATCAAATATTAGATCCCTATATGAGGTAGGTGATAGATAAGAACAGTATTCATCATGATAGCAACATTTATCTCTACTACAGTCCCGCACTTTGTGGGAATTTCTTTCAAATTCTATGATAGCCTAGCTACATTTTGGAAATGGTGTGTTGGTAATCTCAAGACAATTAGTTTTCCAACTGATCACTTTGTAAATTGACTACTTTCCTGTGAGAAATCGGCTGTTGATTGAGGGGGGTGTGCAGCCTTATCAAGCAACAGTCACAATCCTTGTCACGGTGAAGCACAAAACGTTACTAAATCAACCTTTGCTTAACCCTTTGGTAGCTTGGTACGAAAGCAGTCAGGCTTAACTTAGAGGCAATGCGTAAAGTATTCATGCAGCACTCAAACAGTAATAAAGTGAAAACACAACACAAGATAAATTCCAAACCATTCTAGAAGAATAGAGTAAAATGTAATAATTATAATGAGACCACAACAACAAAAATCCAATCAGAACTGGAGTTAAGTTAAGCAGTTTCAAAGATTTTAGGGAAAATAATGCTTAGTTCCAACCGGGGTTTTCTGTTCGCTCTGGAAGGGATCCAACTCATAAATTCAGACCGACCATGATGGAGCGCAGGACGGGCACAGGGCCAAGTTGGCCTGCTGAGAGAGTGCCTTGCGTCCTTTGACTCAAGATGCAAGGTCTGCACATCGCTGCATAGAAGAACCATTGAGCAAGAGCTGCAATGTATGTTCCTGCATTGAGATGTGTCATACTGGGTCGGCACTGTCGAACTCACAGATCAGGTGCTCAGAAGCTGACATCGAGCTGCGTTGTGCTGCATTGGGCCGATGAAGCCACCAGCCTGGTGCTGCGATGCAGAGAGTTGTGGTGAGATGTGGAGCGCTCCGTTGGTACTAAGAAAGCCACCGTTCTGGAGTTGGTGATACAAGGACTTGAGTTGGGGTGCGTTGCGCTGTGCCGGTTCCAAATAAGCCCCTGGTGAGGAGCCTGTTGTCTTCCTGTAGCTTAGAACAGGAGGCCAGTTGACTGACCCTTGGAGACACTCTGGTATTCCTGGGTTCAAGCAGCAAGGCAGGCCTCAAATAGGTGGCCAGTCCTCAGGCAGCAGGGCAGTCCTCAGGCAGCTGGGCAGGCCTTCTTCTTGGAGATTCCACAGAGTCTGGAGCTTTCTGATGAGTGGTTCTGAGGGTCCTATTTTGATATCTGGTGACATCCTTGAAGTGGAAGAATCTTCTACAGTTTTCCTCCCACAGATGGTTCTGGAATTTCCTGCCTCCCTGCCCAGGCTCCACTTGGTCTGGGGTCACAAAAGGCCATTGTGAAGTTCTGAAGTTGTGTGTGCTAAGGCAACTTGTTTGAAATGTAAGAGGGCCTGTGCAGAGCTCTGCCCATCCTGCCTACATGTAGTGACCTTTTGTGTTACTGTCTGGGAGGACTACACAATGTTATGCCCCACTCCACCTGTGCACTATATGGTTCCTGGGCACCAGGGGTTTGGGATATCACATCATAACATGCTCAGAGAAGGTAAGTCCTTAGATCTCATGGGCCCATAGTGCCTTCTCCATGTTCAGTATGCATGGTCAATTGACCCCCTAAGCCCTACCCGTCTCTCCCATATGTTTTGTTTTATATATGGTCCCAGACTCCCTTTTGGCATTCTGCCTTTTCCAACCTTACAGAAATAGTTTTTTTTCCTTTCGTGCTTTACATCTGTCTTTAGTTTTACATTAGACACATCAACAACATATTTAAAAGAGTACGCATTTGGGGCAATATACAACATTATTAAAACAATATTAGAAAAATGGTTAAAAAATCACAGTCTCTACCTTACTATGCTTCTAGGGATTATCTTTTTTTTAAATTATGTAGATCACCTATTGATGTCAAAAACACATTCCTAAAGAATCTCATATATTAACACAATATTCAAATACATAAATCATTTCATTTTGTTACAGTTCGAATTTAAAAAAATCTTTAAAATTCTGTTGACACAGCATTTTGGTGAAAGTCTGAAAGGTTCACAGCACACTCTTTTAAATATGTTGTTGATGTGTTTAATGGAAATCTAAAGAAAGAAGTAGGGCATGAAAGGGAAATCTATTTCTATTGAGTTGTAAGTTACGTTGTCCCTTTTGGCTAATAGGGGTGACTCTCCTTTTTGTTTGGTGACCCAAACTTACAACACATAAAACCAGGATTCCATTCCCAGATGTGCCCTCCTTCCCTTTTCTTCCCAAGTCCCATATCTCAGTAAGGCTTTAATGTCATGAGATATTGGCTTCCCGCGAGATTCGACAGCCATGTTGGGCGCAGTAGTAAAAATATTGCACCCTCACTTGAAACCATGCTTGGTTCAAGAATCCTTCTTGAGAAGGTCTGGTCTCCCGTTTCCTGATCCCGCTTACCGTCCAGTGGTTCACGCAATGGCTGCCTTAACTCCACATCCTCCTGGGTTTTTTCCTTAGCTGTCCAGCCGGCGATTCCTGCAATATTAAGAAAAGACAAAGAAGTTAAGTTAGTCAACAACAACAAAGAACAGGTCAATGCACTGAACCTGAAGGTTCATAACAGCTAATAATCAAAGTATAACCTAGCAACAAAGCATCACATCATTTTCTTTTAGAAAGGTGTATGCACTCAAGATTTCCTTTTATTTGGCACATCCAAGTAGTGTCTACTAATTCAAGGCACTCAACCCTAAAACTGTATAGTGATAAGACTTGGCAACATTTATCACAGCATAAGGACGATTATTCTGCTTATGCCTAAAGACTTCCTAATAACTTGCTTTTAATGGGTTCAGCAAAATATTAAATGCCGCTATGTGTAACCACTTTTGAGATATGGTGAGTGCTCTCCAAGAAAAGAAAAAACATGTTAATAATGTGTTAGTCATTGACTGTTTCTAGTGATTGTTGAATACTTGAGCTGATCCTAATTGTGTGTCTGTGCTTCTCTAGAATACAAGCAATGATAAAGCACAGAAATTCGGGTGCAAGTCAAAGCATGAGCTTTGAAGAGAACCAGAAGGTTTTGTCTACCCTACACACCCTTCCCATCCCCACCTGGAAACAGTCGCCAACATTTGTGGCATTGCGTTTATTGAAGGTTGTTCTTGGAGCGCTCGGGCAGAGTATCGTCGCTCCAACAGATTTCTGCTTTTCAGGTGAGTGGTGTCTTGACACACAAAAGGCAACTACAACTAGTTACATGGCCTGGGAAAGAGACAGCAGGCAGAAATGGTTAGGACAAGAAAATGCCAAATTTAAAAAAATTGCACTTTTAGAATTATGACTAAAGAGCCAATTTTACCATTAAAGGGGGTTTTAAATTACAAATCCGTAGACACCAAACATGATATTTCTACCTGTTTACATGCAAAATAAATCACTTTTTGAAAGTTTTTAGAAATGGGTTTCTGGTTGGCTAGGGCATGCGCCTAAGCCAGGCAGAAACCACCACTCTAGTCAGGGCAAGGGAGTTACACGCTGAAGATAACCCCTGCTCACCCCCTTGGTAGCTTGGCAGAGCAGTCAGGCTTATCCCAGAGGCAATGTTTAAAGTGTTTGCGCAACACACTCACACAGCAGCGACACACTAGGCACAACACAAAAGAAACTCCAGAAAGGTTATATAAAAATAGCCTTTGTATTATCCATAAAGTCACATTAGAACACAATCACATATATTACACTGTGCCACTGGCACTCGTCATGGCTTCCTCAGGATTACATAAATCATTAGGCCAATCGGGCCACTGTCATAACATATCACATTAGGCTGACCAGTAACTACTGCTAGGTTGAATACATATAATCACCACTGTACACATGGGTGCCCCTTCCTGGTAATTGCAAGGTATGAGCAACAGCAAAACATCCTAATATCAGGGCACAATATGAGGCCTAAATAAAATAATGGTACTGAGCAGAGCACATTATTCATAGACATCCCCAGCAGTGCACCATAGTGAATACTCGTCAGAGTGCACATTCCAGAAATACATCATGCCCCTCCTAGGCACATGCAGATCACCATTGTAATGCGTAGGGTGCCAACCTTGGCACTTAGCCCAACATATAGGTGATCATCAGGCATTGGGCAGAACCCTTATCACTGAGCCTGATCTGCGATGTGTAAGGGGAAAATGGGTGCCGCAATCCAGTAGTCCCCCAAAGTACCAGGAACCCTCCTGGCCTTGCTGGTACTCTTGTGGAAGTTCCTCCCTCCACCAAGGCTCGGGGACCTCTGTCGATGTTTACCCCGAGTGGCCAAAACTCACAAATGCATCTGCCTAAAAGTAGGGCTGAGAGGCCAAGGGTCACTCTGGCAGCTGCCCGCTACCACCCGGGGGAGCTGCTACACTGGCCACATAGGGTGATGCCGATTCGGCTCCTCACCTGGCTTTTCTTCCTGCGGCCGTTACGAGCAGGGAGAGGGAGTGCGCTGCTTCCCCTCAGCTCTCCCATTCCTCTCGGACCCTTGGGGCAAGGCAGTGCTGCACCTACTGCCGGCTTACTTGTGAGCCTTCCTCTCGTTGCTTCCGGCAACACACGGGGCTCTTCTCTTCCTCATGGGAGCCCCGCCCACAAGGCTCAGTCTCTGCCTGGCTTCCGGTAGTTCTGCGTCTCTTGCTGGCTCCAGGAATGTTGCTGGGCAACCGGCACAGACGTTGCAGGTTGCCTGGCGCTGGCCGAACGAGGCGAGAAAATAATTCTTCCTGATCCGGGGGCCCAAGGCGGTGAGTGGGGATGCGCCCCTGGCAGGCTGCTCCCTCTTGACAAATAATGCAGCGCTGTGTCAAACCCAGACTCAGAAGCTCTGACAACAGAGGAGACGGTTGCGCTGCCCACGCTGTGGGACCAAACGTGCTCCTCTCCGAGTCAGCCCCACTCTTTGGCCAACAGAATTAGAAAGCGCTCCCCAGCTCTATGATCTCCCCAGCACAGGGCAGAGATCAGGGCACAGGCAGGCCAGCACACAGGGCCTCCCAGCAGGTAGTAGCTGAGTCCCACGGTGGTTCCTCCTGGCTGAGTGTTCCTCCGATCCAGTTCCCAAGTAAGCTCTACCAAACATGGGATCACAGCCCCAATATTTTTGGTACACAAAGTCTTTGTTCTGCCCTGGCACAAGGCCCTGAGCCGAGTTTAAACCAGTTCTGGGGGCACTTAAAAAGTATCACTACAGTGCACAATACTCCCCATTGTAAGTGTAAGCCCTGGTCCCAGATACACCACAGGGGGGAGGAGCCATCATTGTGGAAGGCAGGCACAGCCCTATTCAGGTGTAGGTGCAACTCCTCCCACCACTCCAAATGCAGACCAGGCCTATTCAGCCTAGCACTGACTCATCCAGACTCTCTGGAGCCACTGCATATCCCCAGGCCCTGTCACTCCAAAGCCAGACAGTCAATACACATCCTAGCAGAGGACTAAAGGAACATAGCACACAGAAATGCCAACTTCTAAAATTGGCATTTCTAAAATAGTAATAATAAATCTGCTATCACCAATAAGCAGGCTTTATCGCTACTATTCCAAACATACCAAACTTGATCATGCTACCCCTCTCAGATCAGGAATTACCACTGAAGCACATATCAGGGAATCCCCAATGCATCCCTATGAGAGGGCAGCCTCGCAGCAGTGAGAATCCAAATAGGCTGTTTGTCACTACCAGGACATGACACACAGTTAAGGCACATTTCCTACCTTTTACCTACACCGCCCATAGGGATAGCTAAGGCCTACCTTAGTGGTGACTGATGTGTAGTAAAAATGGAGTCACAGACGTGGCAACCACTTTACGTGCCACGTCACAGCAGCAGTAAACTGTGCGCGCAGGCCCTGCAGTGGCAGAGGCCTGAGACAGGTTTGAAATGCTACTTTGGTGGGTGGCGCAAGCAGCGCTGCAAGCCCACCAGTAGCATTTAATTTACTGGCCCTGGGTATATGGGATACCACTGTACAAGGGACTGATAGGTAAATTAAATATGCCAAACAGGTGTAGACCAATCTTATCAAGTTTACCATAGAGAGCACATGCACTTTAGCATTGATCAGCAGTGATAAAGTGCGCAGAGTCATAAAACCACCAACAACAGGTCAGAAAAAATACAGGAGGAAGGCAAAAAGTTCTGGGATGACCCTGCAAAAAGGGCCAAGTCCAACAAAAGTAATAAGATAACTTGATGTTATCCTATAGGAGACATAGGCTTCGCAGTAGTGAAAACAAATCTGTACGTTTTTCACTACCAAGACATGTAAAACCTAAAAGTACATGACCAACATTTTACATACAATGCCCCCTGCCTATGGACTCTTTAGGGCTTACCATTGGGGTGACATATGTATTATAATGGGAGTTTTAGGACTTGCAAAAGGTTTATTTTGCCAAGTCGAATTGGCAGTTGAAAACTGTGCACAGGCTGCAATGGCAGTCATGAGACATGTTGGAACGGGCTACTTAAGTGCTGCAGGCCCACTAGTAACATTTAATTTACCAGACCTGGGTATATGGTATATCTCTTTATTATGGACATATGAGTAATTTAAATATGCCAAACAGCTATAAGTCAATGTTAGCAGGTCTTAGTGAGGGAGAACAAACACTTTAGCACTGATTAGCAAGGGTGAAGTGCACAAAGTCCTAAAACCAACAAAAACTAATTCAGCAAAACAGGAGGGGAGAAGCCTTAAACTTTGGGGAAAAACCATGTGCATTGAAGGATGCTCCTATTGAGGTGAGTTTCTTGCAACTCTTCATAACTGGCTGGAGACTTTAGTAACTACCAACTTAAAGAATAAAAACAGAGGGTCGAATAACAATACCCAAAACCTAATTTGTGTAGTCATAGATGGATATAATACTGTGAGAAGTATGAGTTTAAAAACAAAAGAGTTATGATCAAATTAGAATAAGCAGTGATCTTCACTTAAATCAAGGGAAGGTTAAAAATGAAGGAATAGGTGAAATCTGGAACGGTGGTTCTCTGGTTATAAATCTGCTACTTATCAGAACAGAAAGCCGAATCAGCAAATTTGGTGACAAAGTTGATCAACTGCAAGCCAATTCAATGAAAGGTACAGAGTGGAAAGTTTCACTCTGGGATAGGAGAGCGACGGAAGAACGCCAGTAGTGGTTGTACGCAGGAATGAATATATCAGGATTTTCTAGATAAGAAACTGACAAAAGAACTTGAAATGGCTAAAGAAAGGACTCACAATATTGCATTCAAACGAAGACGAAATAACACTTGTGAAAAAAAAACATTGGATGTATTTCTCTCAAGTTTTGTAGAATTCATATGATAATGATCCGTCTTATAAGGAGGGTTAATTTGAAAACAGCGGATAGAGCCACTCAATTCAGAGCCTTACCAGTGAAGGAAAGTATCTTCAAATTAAGAACGGTATGGGTTGTAAGAGCATTAATGTTGGTTCAGGCCATGATTTCAGCAAATTATACAAAAATGATTGTCGGTCCTTGTTACAGAGACTTTCAAAACTAGTTTCCACCAAAGTCTTTTAAAGGTACAAAGATACGCATCATTTCATGATGTATTGCAGATAGTGCTAATGATTTCCCTGTGTTTTCATTCATTCCCACATCCCATATATATATATTTTTTTATATTTCTTTTTATTGAACTTGCATCGACATAAAGTATACAATACAGAGGAATCCAGTACATTCGTAATTAGCGAAGACAGTAATAAACAGCATTTTGCAACAGTACACTGTAGGACATGTCCAAGTCAATGCTATGGGGCGGGCTGCAAATATTCCCTCGGTAGTCGTTCCAAGGGCTCCATATTTGGGACCATTTTTTGGGGCAGCCCCGGGCTATGTAAACAGTCTTTTCTCTATACATGCACCAGTCTAGGTCTTCTTTCCAGGCCTCTACTTTAGGTGGTTGCGCTGCTCCCCACAACTGTGCAATATTCCTTTTTGCCAATATTAATCCCAATGTAACCCACTGTGTGTGTTAGCTATTCAGATCTGTAGGTTCCCAGATATGGGAATTGCTGGTATTTTTAAATGGTCGGAGTGTGTTATACTCCCTGTTTCTTGCACTTTGCACTTTATCGAGGCCAGTTTAGTTTTAGCGGCCATTTTTGCTGTGCCTCGCGCCATTCGCGGTCAGCGCTCTAGTCGCTGCACGCCGTCCTCCTTCAACCCTATTTAACGGGCTGTGCTTGGGCGTGCAGCGCTTAGAAAAGGCTTATTTTACTTCTTTGCTATTTTTAATATTCTGTTTTTAACTCTGCTGCTTTCACATGTACTGTCATTTGGGGAATTATTTGGGGGATCATTGTACTGTGTATTGTGACTCTGGGAATTGCTGGTATTTTTAAACGGTCGGAGTGTTATACTCCCTTTTTCTTGCACTTTGCACTTTATCGAGACCAGTTTAGTTTTAGCGGCCATTTTTGCCGTGCCTTGTGCCATTCGCGGTCAGCGCTCTAGTCGCTGCACGCCGTCCTCATTCAACCTTACTTAATGGCCTCTACTCGGACGCGCAGCGGACGCGCGCAGCGGGCGCGCCAAAGGCGCGCCTAAGGCAAGCCCGTCTGCGCCCATCAGCGCCAAGTCAGCGGCCAGGGCCAGTTATGCTGCCCGTGTTGGGCCTTCTGCTAGTAATGTCCTCCAGTTATCGGGTGAGTTCCTAAAAACACTTCGGCCTCCCTCATGCCCTTCACATAGCGGCTGCTCTATGCTCTTTAATTCGGTCTCTGTTTGCTCTGACTGTGGTTTTACTCCGACACTAGAGCTTTCCTCTAGCAATTTGCCTAATAAATCCTCGAAGGCCTTGTGTATTAGAGCTGCCCTTATCAATGCTAGATCATTGAGGAAGCATTATGTGGACGTGTTCGACCTGGTCTCTGACAATTCATTAGACTTGCTGTTTGTCAACGAGACTTGGCTGGACTCCTCATCCAACCCCATTGTTGCGCTGGCTACACCTGCTGGCTAGAAGCTTCATCGTGTGGATCGCCCAGTTGGCAGAGGGGGTGGCCCGGCCATTCTGCACAGGGATAACTGGGCTCTCCATAGCGAAACTTCCAGCCTTTGGGGCGAGTGTGAGGCTTTGGATTTCAGCATGCAGTTTACGGCCCATTTCACATTAGGTGGCTCCCTCATCTACCGTCCCCCTGGTCCGGCTGGTGCCTTTCTTAAATCTTGTGGGGACGCGGTGGCTGAGCGAGCATTGCGTTTTTCCCATTACTTGGTTCTGGGAGATGTGAATCTTCACCTCGATCAGCTTGAGGCTGGAGACTCTGCTGATTTCCTTGACTCCCTTCAATCGGCTCAACTTTCTCAATGGGTTACTCATCCTACCCACCAAGGGGGCCATACCTTAGACCCCATCTGTTCCAATTTCCCTATTCAGGTGGTCAAGCCAGCGCCTGTTTCTTGGTCGGATCATTTCCTTATCTGTTTTTCCTGGGAAGTCACCCAGCCCGCCCGGCTGGTCTGCTGCCATCGCCCTCCGACTTTTAGCAAAATTGACCCGCTCCAGTTTATCAGCACTTTGGCTGCCTCTCGGCCTTCTTTTCAGCAAGACTTGGAGGGGAATGTGTCCAGGTTTACTGACTGGATCTCTGACTCGGTGTCCGCTCTATCTGCACCGTGCCGGCCCAAGCTGGCAAGAGATTCCCCCTCTAAACCTTGGTTTTCTCCAGAGTTGAAAGCCCTGAAACATGAATGTAAAAGATTGGAGAGAGAATCGCGCTCCAGTGGCTATTGTCCTATGGCGAAACACTCACTCAGATCCAAACAAAAAAGCTATTACGCCGCTATAGCGGTCGTTAAAAGCAAATACTTTACTTCACGTATCGACCAGGCCAACAACAATTCAAAAGAAATTTTCTCCATTGTGCACAGTTTTATGTCTCCCAGTGCTCAGGCTCGCGCTGCGCCAGTCTCGGAGTCTTGGTGTAATACTCTTGCAAAGTTTTTTTTGGGACAAAATTTGCACTATACAAGCTACTTTCTCTTCCTGTACCACGGCGCTTACGGCTTCCCCGTCTGGCCAGCTTGCAGCTGGCCCTGCTAATACGCTGTCAACCTTTGCGCCAATAGATCTGTCCTGCTCTCTTAAAATTCTTAAGGGCTTGAAGTCGGGCTCTCCAACTGATCTCTGTGCTGCGAGACTTCTGGCCGCTGCGACGGACATCATCAATCCCGAAGTTAATCAAATTGTTAACATGTCTTTGCGGGAGGCTCTTGTCCTGGCATCCTGGAAGCAGGCACAAATTCTCCCTCTCCTCAAGAAGCCATCCCTTGACCCGTTGATTCCTGGAAATTACCGGCCTATCTCGCTTTTGCCAAGCTTGGCTAAGGTCTGTGAGAAGGTGGTTACAAATCAACTCACCAATTTTGTCGAGGCATCGGGTTTGTTACACCCGGCACAATCTGGCTTCCGGGCCTCGTATAGCATGGAATCGGCATTGCTAGAGGTGTCAGAGGCAATCCGTGAGTGTCTGGATGCCGGCGGGAGAGCCGCATCGGTTATGCTAGACCTCTCAGCGGCATTCGATACAGTGCCCCACTCCCTGCTTCTTGATCGCCTCTCGGAGATTGGCATATCTGGGTCTGTCTGGGGCTGGATCAGGTCCTTTAAGGAAGGCCGCACACAGCAGGTCTGGCTTCCACCGTGTGCCTCTGTGCCCCAGCGGGTGGCCACAGGTGTCCCGCAGGGGTCATCCCTTAGTCCCCTTCTTTTTAACATCTATGTCACCCGCTGGTTTATTTAGCCGAGACATTAGGGGCTAAGGTGATGGCCTACGCTGATGACACCCAGCTTCTGTTTTCTTGGGGAAGGGACGATGATTCAGTCCTCTCTGCTCAACACTGTCTGTCCTCTGTTTTTCACTGGCTCGCTCAGGCGCAGCTGAAGTGTAATGAAGAGAAGTCAGAGGTTCTCTTGTATGGCGTATTTCCTGCCAATTTCAGAGATAGGCTATGGCCCCCAGGCTTCCTCTTGCCTAGTGCAATGGGAAACGCTGCGAAAACTCTGGGGGTCTGGTTCAATGAGAACCTGACCTTTTCAACCCAGGTTAATAAGCTGCCTGGGACCTGTTTTGGCACTCTGAAAGCTTTGAGGAAGTTTCTTCCTCTCCTCCCAAGACCTGCTAAAGAAACTGTTGTCCGCGCCTTGATTTTGTCCCGCCTGGACTATGCCAACGCACTTTATGTGGGCATCCCCGGCTACCTCTTGAATAAATTGCAAGTAGTTCAAAACTCTGCTGCCAGACTCCTGCTGGGTTTGTCTAGCAGGTGTAGTGTGCGCGTTCATTTGCGCTCTTTGCACTGGCTCCCAGTGGAGTCCCGAATAAAATTTAAAACTTTGGCCATTGCCCATAGGGCTCTCCATGGCCTGGGACCTATCTACCTACAGAAGAGATTCGCTTTTTACAACCCAGTAAGACGGTTGCGTTCTTCTTCTCAACTTCTGGTGCAGACCCCTTGGTTCAACCGCCAAAGTATTGGTGGGAGCTCCTTTGTGCGGAAAGCTGCTTTGGCATGGAATGCACTGCCCCTGGTGCTGCGCGGCATCCAGGATCCGGTGATCTTTAAGAAAAAGTTAAAAACCCTTCTCTTCTAGCTGCTGCTCTGACCTGTTTCCTTTTCGCAAGTACGCGCCGGGACACTCTGCCGAGTATCTGTGCGCGCTATAAATATATATAACATAACATAACATTCAAGAGGCATCTACGTGCTTCTGGGCGGAGGACAAGCGTGAGCACTTCGCTTAATATATCGTGTATTTTGCGCCAATAGGATCGTATGTATTCACATTCCCATATTATGTGCATGAATGTGCCTTCTTGGCCGCATCGTCGCCTACAATCTCCTCTCTCAGCCTTACCCATACGTACTAGACGAGGCCCTGTGACATACTCTCTGTGGAGAATTTTGAGTTGAACTAGCCTGAGTCTAGCCGAGATTGCTACCACTCTTGGGGAGGACACCGCTTCCTGCCACTCTTCATCATCTAGTTCGATGCCATCTCTTACCCATTTCTCTCGTAATGGCCGGAGGGGGTCCGCCGTATTATTGATCAATTTCTTGTAAGTTAATGATATAGCTTTCTCGGGCAGATGGCCATCTAGCAGTCTATCCTCCAGTGGAGAGGAGTCTGGAGGGGAGCAGCCTTTCTGGAGGTGTGACTGTAAGGCGTGGCGGACCTGTGTATATCGGAAGCGCTCCAAGTCAGCTAACTCATGCTGCTGTTGCAAAGAGGCAAATGATTTCACTTCGCCCTTCTCCCACATATCTTTGATTTGCGAGATCCCAATGAGTTCCCACCTATCGAACCCCTTCGACTTCCACAGATTACCCAACTTTTCGGAGTCCCATAAGGGGGTTGCTAACGTGAGTTTCCGCTCCCATCCTAAAGTTTTATTGGCGGTGTGCCATATGTGGACCGAATGCTTAGTCGGTCCGGTCAAGGGGTAATGTTTGGGTTTTGAATAGAGTGCCCTATTGTAGTTCCCTCCCGGCAGGAACCACCTGTCCATGGCATATCCCGGATCGTCCGGGTGACCATAGGTGCCATGGTTGATAGCCGTGAGATGTGCCGCCCAGTAGTATTTTTTTATATCTGGGAGGCTAAGCCCCCCATCGTACCAATTCAGTGTGAGCTTGGTCAGAGCTATGCGAGGCTTCCCGTCCCATACAAAGTCCCTCTGTAGGCCTTCAATTTCCCTAATGTAAGCTGCTGGCACAGGGTCTAATGAGTTCTGCAATGCATACAAAAGACGGGGCAGCGACATCATTTTGAAGAGGGCTGCTTTGCCCAGTAGCGAGAGCGGAAGCATTTTCCAACTTGCTATGTCACGTTGAAGCCTCTGCAGTGGTGGGAGAAGATTGTGATTAAAACGGAGTGTTTGATCCAAGGAGACAAAAATACCTAGGTACTTGAAGCCCACTGTGTTAACTTGGATTGGGCAGCCCTGCGGTGGAGTGGGCGGGTCCCCTTTGAGGACGTACAGAAGGGATTTACTCCAGTTGTTGGAGAATCCGGAGTATCTGCCAAATATTGCCAGGATGTCCAGAGCTCTCACCAGGGACTTCCTTGGGGAGGCGAGGTATAACCGAATGTCATCTGCGTATAAGGAGATATGGTCCTCCCAATCGAGGGACCAACACAGACCTCATATTGCTGGGTCCTTACGAATCCATGCCGCCAGTGGTTCCAGGGCAAGGGCAAACAGGAGAGGGGAGAGAGGACATCCCTGACGGGTCACCCGACTCAGCATGAATTTGTCAGACTTCTTGTTGTTGACCACGACCTGCGCTAGGCATTCTGCGTACAAGAGCCGGACCCACTGGGTGAAGCCTGGACCAAACCCCATTTTCGCAAGCACTGCCAAGAGGTAGGGCCATTCGATGGTATTGAACGCCATGGTCGCATCTAATGATACAATTATAGCTGCTTCTTGGATCGTAACGACTCTCCCCAGCACCCCATGTACTCTGCGCAAGTTCAACGCCGTGTTGCGGTGCGGCATGAAACCTGATTGATCAGGATGGACAAGACCGCCAATTACCTTGACTAGGCGGTTTGCGAGAAGCTTGGCTAGAATTTTGGGCTCTGCATTCAGCAGGGAAATCGGCCTGTACGAGGCACAGTCGGTCTTGGGTTTGCCCTCCTTATGGATAGTGACCAGTGTAGCCACCCTTTGGTCCATTGGTAGTATCCCCAGTTCCCTGCTCTCTTCAAACATGGCCTTTAGGTATGGGGCTAATTTGTTGGGTCTAAGTTTGTATAATTCAATGGGTATGCCATTGGGGCCGAGGGCCTTCCCTGAATGTAGTGATCTGATGGCCTGCGCTATTTCGTCTGGGGTCAAGTCACTTTCTAAGAAGTGCCGGTCGTCTTCAGACAAGGTGGGGAGCGCTATATTGTGTAGTAGCTGGTGGGAGTCATCCTCGGTGTATGGTTCACCAGTCGTGTATACAGTGCTGAAGTGGTTGGCAAACTGATTTGCGATGTCTTGTGGGTCAGTTATGGATCCGCTGTCCGTACCTGTTAGTTCCGGCACTAATCTACTAGCCCATTCCTTTTTGTCAAGCCATGCGATTAGCTTCCCCGCTTTGTCTCCCAGGTCATATATTCTGCCCAATTTTTCCCTCCCGAGACTTTTGGCCCTGTCAGTTGCTAGAGCTTTGTATTCGTCTTGCTTGAGGCGTAGTGCGTGGAGTTTCTCTTGTGTAACCTCGATTTCTAATTCTCCCTCTAGTTGACAGACATCCGCCTCGGCGTCCATAATCTCTTTCTGTCTGTCTTTCTTCATCCCAGCAATTAGTGACAGTGCTTGTCCCCGTATTACTGATTTGAATGCCTCCCACAGGGTCTGTGAGGAGTCTACTGTCCCCTCGTTTTCTTGGAAGTAGTTGTCTTTGGCTTTGGGTAGGGCTTTACGGACTCCAGGGTCTCGGAGATACCATGGGTTGATGGGGGCAATTTTGCCCACCCTTCCCTGGCTAAGGACTATCTGTACCCACTCCAGGGAGTGGTCGGAGATTCCCCTTGCTAAATGTTTGATTTCGTGGATGTTGGCAACCTGTGAAGCGGGGACTAGGATATAGTCTATGCGGGAAAGGCTATTATGGGCCCCGGAATGAAAAGTGTGCTGGATTCTGTCTGGGTTGTATGCTCTCCACCCATCAGCTAGCCCTAGTGCCTCAAGGAAGTCAGGCAGCCACCTATTAGCCGACCTAGTCTCACGCGGAGGATGCCGGTCGAGGGTGCCCGAGGCCACTGAATTGAAGTCACCTCCAATCACTAGGAGACCTTCAGGTAACGATAATAAAATAGTGCCCAGGTCTTTAAATGTAGTGCTCTGGAGGCCAGGTGGTACGTACACTGACATGAGTGTTATTGTGGGTCCTTCCCATAACCCCGTGACGCCTATATACCTGCCCCGGTCATCTGTCCACGTGGAACTCACAGCGAGGGGAAAGGAGTTTCTCATCAGAATGCCAACTCCTCGCGAGCTTGTCGTGAAACCCGCATGCGCCACCATTTTGTAGCCCCACCTATTTAGTGCCTTACAGGAGTGTCCCACCAAGTGCATTTCCTGAAGCATGATAATATCACGGGCTTGCCGTTTAATATATTGCAGGACGACACTACGCTTAACCTTATCTCTAAGCCCGTTGACATTCCAACTCAGTATTTTAGCACTTTTGTCCCACTGTGTACTCATTGAACCTAGAGTAAGTCCTCCTATCCTCTGTATAGATGTCAGCATGTTTTGTCGATATTACAACCATAACATTATCCCATATTTTATGTATTTATTTTTATGACTATTGCGATGTCTATACTTAGATTTAGGTATTTATCAACCTGTTTACTGTGTGGGATAGCAATGCCATTTCCTACTTTCTTGTTACATAAATTATGAACCAATTAACAGTGAAAAAAGAATTAAAAAAAAAAGTTTCGAGAATATGTTGCATCATATTAGGGTCCAACATATGCAGCTGTTGGAATTTTTTTATTATTAAAATGTGTATGGCAAAGAGAGGCCTGCCTAATCTTGTCAAGTCACGGAGCTGCTCAGGATACCGACAAAAACATGCATGAGTAAAATTTACATAATCAAATTCAGCTGGAAGTTATTTGTACGTTTTTGGTGATTCTGAAAACTTGCGTTTGCTTTACTGCTCACTTTGAAGACTAAATAAAGCGCTAGTTTATTCAACGGTGGTATAGTTCAGTTTTTAGTTACTCACAACATGTTTACAAGTCATGTGGCACGCTCTTATTTATGCACAAGTTCTGTGTTAGCTAACTCTGTTGGGAGAAGGAGATATATACATTATTTCTGTAACAACAGATTATTTTATTCGATGGTGCTGTGATACAAATTATAGTTGCAAAACGAGTTCCGGAGCCAAGAAGCAAGGGCAATGACTCACAACTGCCTTCACTTCTACTGAGATATGACCTCTAATCTCACAAGTGAAAACGGAGGATAAAAGCTTTGCCTGGCTTTATATAGCTTTTTTGAAAGAACTGCATTTAGTCAGAGGAAGGGGCGATAAGAGGTGGTGCTGTCAAGCCTTCTGCTTTTGAGGTCTTGGAGTTGCTTACTCTTCACGTAAAATGTGAACATAACGAGTGGGATTTGGAAAAATACTTAGCATGAAAAATATGCGATTTGATTTGAGCATGATAAGGTGAAAAGAAGTCACTTTGGTCTCTAGTGAGTTGGATGCATGTAGGGTGCTCCTGTTTCTGTTCAAGATGGTCATTGAACTAGGGAAAAAATATTTCAGGCGAATAAAAGTTCAGGGGTAATTAGCTCAATATTATTGATCGAAAAGCATAACATGGGCACATAAAACTACAGCAGTTTTCTTTATTGAGTAAGGCCTAGATTTACAAAGGGTTGTGCGGGCATTCACATGGTGCTGCACAATTTTGCTCTACACTCCTAGACTTTTTCAAAGGTAAAGCGACACAGTGCACATTCATTGTTTGTGCCTTGCGAGTGGTCATACAAAACCTTAGCAGAAGAACCCCCTCCAAATGTTTAGTAGTTCAAGTAGCCCTACTACTAGTAGAAAACACAAAGCAAGCCGTAACGGTAAAATGGCGAGGGACCCTCTGTACTGATCCTGGAATGTCATAAGGGTTATTACCACACACTTCATCGATAGATGATCTACCACTGGATCGCCCTACAACCGCTACTGCCTTATTAGTGGAAAAGCTAGATGGTTTTACGGGACACTCCCGAGCATAATGCCCTCCTTTTCCACAATACAGGCACAAATTTTGGGTTTGTCGCCTTTCCTTCTCCACACTGGTTGATGGACCTCTAACCCCCCCAATCTGCATAGGCTCTGGAGCGGGCCTTGATTCCCCCGTGTCCCGTGAATCCCCCTAACCACTACCATTCGAGAAGCCTGAAACCGTGTCCTCTCTCCCTTCCGTTCCGACAGTCTGTGGTTTAATTTCACCACCAAGTCAATAAATTCGGTGCAATCTTCAGGGGTTCACAACCTGTGACACCACATCCTTTAAATCCTCACACAACCCCTGATAAAACAATGATGTCCGTTTTGCAAGGGGCCAATGTGTTTCTACTACCAAACGATTGAATGTGGCTACGTATGTCAACAGATCCTGCTTCCCTTGTCTCAATTTAAGAAGCTCCGCATCACTCGCTTGCATGAAAGCGTGTTTAGCGAAGAGACTATGCATCTGGTCTTTAAAAGCAGGAAAACTGTATAACACCGGATCATCACTCTCTACCAAAGGGACGGCCCAACTAGCTGCAGTCCCAGCTAAGTAAGAAATAACAAACGCCACCTTTGCGGTATCATCAGGGAAGGCAGCAGAACGACACATAAAATGCAGGTGACACTGATTCATGAACACCCCGTATTTGCTACTGTCCCCAGAAAACCTCTCAGGAGCCGCTAGCGGGACAGGAACAGGGGTATTTACGGTAACAGCTATAGGAGGTCCTCCACTTCCTCCCTGAGCCGTGGAACGAGCAAACTGGAAGGTAGCAGGTTGTACAAGAGGACCCTTTTCTTTAGTGGACGTGCCCAACCCCTTACCCCAAGGACTGTCCCGTGATCTGCACACACTAAGTTCAGCTTGTAACCCATGATTTTCTTGCCGGAGGCCCTGCACCTCGGCCTGCAAAGTAGTTATAGCGGCCAATAATTCCTGCATGGAGGGCACCTCAACCCCATCCACCCCTAAATCCATCTTCACTCAGGCAGTGCAATAATTCTTGGGCTTGGTTTTCTGTTCCGTTTGCCAGTCCGCCCAGCACTGCAGGAGTGAAGAATGTCCCAGTCCGCTAGCCCCACCGCAGACACCCCACACCCGACTAGGAAATCAGGGTGATGGGTGACCCCGATGCAGGGAGAAGGTGGGGGAATAAAACAGGGAATGGACAAAACACTGTGGTTGCTCGGGTACTACAGCGTACTTTCTTGTCTACCACCCAACCAGCAATTGGAAGACCACAGCCGTGACCTTAAAAATAAGAAGGGACAACAAAGTATTACTTTAGAATCTCATACCATAACACGAATCCACTACATGCATGACCAGGTGCACACAAGAACCCATAGAACTTTGGCTTACCCAATCTTAGGGGCGGAGTCGATCTCTAAATGAAGAGGAGCATACTTCAAAATAGTTACCTCCGCTTGTCCAGGGGAGGTAAGAAGACAAAAAGAACAAAAGGAGAGCTGCGGCAATTCCAGATATAGCCTTGTCCCCAGAGGTAAATGACACACCTTCTTCTTGCAGATTAAAGTAAGGGATAAGGAGGGGGGAAAAAGAGTCACAAATAAGAAACAAAAAAAAAACCCTCGTACAAAAAATAACGAGGAACACTGAAAAACGGCCGAACTTCAGCTCTTTCGTAATTCCGCCTAATCACACATAACGAGGTGGATAGGTTAAACACATACAGGAAGTCCAATCCAAGGAAAAATGGAGAAACGCAGCCGCGTCTCTCCTCGTACATATTTCCACTCCGTGCTTCCAATGAGAAACTCGACCAGGGCCAAAAAGCAGTGAAGGTAGTAGGAGGAAGGAAACAAAACGTCTCAATGAAGAGAAAACGAGAGTGCCCAGCCTCCCAGTCCAGAAGGCACACGAGAGTCCACAAACGAAGATCCACCAGCAAAGCACCAGGAAATCAAAACAGGAACCGGAAGTCCCAAGGCAAGGGACCGTAAAAGAAACCAAGCGCCGGTTTCCTGGAGGTAGGTCCTTTTATACGTATAGCCTAAGGGACTACCCACAAATTCCTATGTGCACCCAATCATGCAGGCAGGCATGCAGGAAAGAATGAAAAAGGGAGGAAACGGAAGGCACCCGAACCCTACTTCCCCGAAATCCCAACAGCACCCCCTCCCAAACGCCTTCCCACTGGTCTCGGTTTACTAGGGTGACGAACATGGAATAGGCGCACCAACCTTGGTGCATGTACATGACTGGCCGGTTCCCAGGATCGATCCTCCGGGGTATACCCCTTCCAATCCACCAAATAGAATAACCTCCCCCGTCTCCTTCTGGAATCCAGAATAGCATTCACCTCAAACTCCTCATGGTCATCAATCACAACAGGAGGAGGAGGAGGGAACGCCTGAGTGGTCTGATTGCATGGTTTTAACAGGGATGTGTGAAACACTGGATGGATGCTATACTCATCAGGCAAGGATAATTTCATCGCCACCGGGTTAACTACTTTCAGGATAGGGAAGGGACCTACAAACCGAGGCTGCAACTTCCTGGGACCCACTAACCTCAAGTTCTTTGTCCCTAACCATACCATGTCACCCACTACATATGAGGGAGCAGGACGCCTATGCCTATCTGCCTGCGTCTTCATACTAAATTTGGAAGCCAATAACTGCTCTTTTGCTTTCTCCCATATCCCAGTCAGCTCTCTACTCAAGGTGTCCACAGCAGGTACCCGCTCAGAAGGTTGTATGGGTATGGCTTTGGGATGAAACCCCATCGAACAAAAGAACGGGGTCATCCCTAAGGCCGAGTGCAAACTGCTATTGTAGGCGAACTCAGCCAAAGGGAGGGCTGTTACCCAACTACCCGTCAGGGAGGACAGCAGACATCTCAAATACTGTTCCATGGTCTGGTTAGTACGTTCAGTCTGCCCATCAGTTTGAGGATGATAGGCAGAAGATAACCGTAATTCCATCCGTAATGACGAACACAACTCAGTCCAAAAATGGGATACAAACTGTGCCCCCCTATCGGACACAATAGCAGAGGGCAACCCATGCAATCTCAAAACCTGAGCTATAAAGACCTCGGCTAACTCCTTAGATGTTGGCAATTTCAACAAAGGAATGAAGTGTGCTGTCTTGGTAAATAGGTCTACCACCACTAATATGGTAGTATATCCTGAATCCAGTGGTAGATCGGTCACAAAATCCAGACTAATAGTATGCCAGGGAGTGGGTGGTACTGGCAATGGACGTAACAAACCAGACGGGGGCATATGCGAAGCCTTGCTTACCGCACAAACAGGGCACGAGGCCACAAACACCTGTACATCATGACCTAACGTGTCCCACCAAAACCATCGCAAGCAGACCTCCTTGGTCTTATGCATTCCAGGATGCCCAACAAGCGACGAAGAATGGCACCAAGTAAGTACCTGCGTCCTTAATTCGGGAGGCACAAACAACCTCTCTGCATGGTACAATAACCCGTCTCGCAGAAAAAAAAACGGATTAGTTAACCATGGAGTCAAATCCAAGTGACCTACCTCCTCCTTCACCTTCACCAAGAAATCCGCTACTGAGCCACACCCCACAATTCTATCTGCCGATATCATGGGCCTGCTGTCACTGTTCGAAACATCCTCCAAGGGACTCACGTATAGGCGGGACAATGCATCTGATTTTACTTGTTGAGCAGCAGGCCTATACGTAATGGTAAAATCATATTAGTTGAAGAACAAGACCCATTTCATTTGCCGTGGAGTTAAAGCCCTTGCAGAGCGAAAGAATTCCAAATGTTTATGATCTGTATAGATCGTAATGGGATGACGAGCATCCCATAAATGATGACGCCACTCTTCAAACGATAATTTGATCGCAAGCAACTCCCTCTCCGCCACAGTGTAATTCTGCTCAGCCGGTAACAACTTCTTCGAAAAGAAGGCTATAGGATGCATCAGACCCGTATCACTCTCTCTCTGGGACAACACCCCACCTACAGCTAATTGAGACGCATCGGCCTCCACAAAAAACGGGAGAGCCGGATCCGGATGCATCAAAACCGGGGCAGTCATAAACCTGACAATCAACTGCTCTAAGGCTGACTGAGCTGCAGAGGACCAGACAAAAGACACACCTTTCCTCAACAAAGCCGTCATTGGCGAGATGATATCCGAAAAATGTGATATAAAACGCCTATAAAAATTGGCGAACCCAAGAAGAACCTGAATATCCTTCACACCAGTAGGAGTAGGCCAATTCACAATTGCTTCGATTTTGCGTGGATCCATCTTAATACCGTTGCTGGAGATCAAAAAACCCAAAAACTCCACATCTGCAGCACTGAATGTACACTTGTCTAATTTTACAAACAAATGATGTTCCCGTAATTTCAACAACACCTGAGACACATGATGTTCGTGTTCCACAAGCGACTTAGAAACAACCAAAATATCATCTATATAGACGATCACACTCACATCCAGATATTCACGCAAAACCTCATTAATAAAAAACTGAAAAGCGGCAGGGGCGTTACATAAACCAAAAGGCATAACACAATACTCAAATAAACCAAACTTAGTACGAAACGCGGTCTTCCATTCGTCGCCCTCGCGGACCCGAATGAGATGATAAGCGCCCCTCAGATCGAGCTTCGTAAAAACAGTTGCATGCCTTAACTGATCCAGTAACACAGGTATCAGAGGGAGCGGATACTTGTTTTTAATCGTCACTTTATTCAAAGCTCTATAATCCACACACGCTCTAAGATCACCCTCTTTCTTAGGGATGAAAAAGATAGAGGAGGAAACAGGCGAAGAAGACGGTCGGATAAAACCAGAAACTAACATTTCATCCAAATAACTCCGCAGATGCTTCTCTTCAGGTTCAGATAACGCATAAACACGGCTACAGGGTAGGGCCGCACCTGGCACCAAATCAATACGACAATAAAAGGGCCGGTGAGGTGGCAATACACTTGCTTGTTCCTTATCAAAAACATCATGAAAAGCAGTGAAGGGAAACGGAATGCGGTTCTGAACTCCACAAGCACTCACTGCACAGGTCAGAGGCACCACCCAATCAGTTGCCTCCTGATAACAATGCTGGAGGCAATATTCAGAATCCAAAGTCACCGTCCGTCTCACCCAATCTATCCTAGGGTTATGTGCCTGTAACCAGGGTACCCCAAGGATAACGCCAAAGGAAGGGGCATCTATTAGATCGAAACAAATACTCTCCGAATGCCCATTATCACAAATCACCAATAATGGTTCTGTCTGTCGGACTATCGACCCAGACGAGAGTTCTGTCCCATCAATTGCTCTCACAGGCTCAGGCTGTTCCTTGTACACAACTGGAACCATCAGTCTTTCGGCCAACTGGATATCCATAAAATTTCCAGTGGCACCGGAGTCCAGTAACACCGACAGAGTAGCCCTACTACTAGTAGAAAACACAAAGCAAGCCGTAACGGTAAAATGGCGAGGGACCCTCTGTACTGATCCTGGAATGTCATAAGGGTTATTACCACACACTTCATCGATAGATGATCTACCACTGGATCGCCCTACAACCGCTACTGCCTTATTAGTGGAAAAGCTAGATGGTTTTACGGGACACTCCCGAGCATAATGCCCTCCTTTTCCACAATACAGGCACAAATTTTGGGTTTGTCGCCTTTCTTTCTCCACACTGGTTGATGGACCTCTAACCCCCCCAATCTGCATAGGCTCTGGAGCGGGCCTTGATTCCCCCGTGTCCCGTGAATCCCCCCTAACCACTACCATTCGAGAAGCCTGAAACCGTGTCCTCTCTCCCTTCCGTTCCGACAGTCTGTGGTTTAATTTCACCACCAAGTCAATAAATTCGGTGCAATCTTCAGGGGGGTTCACAACCTGTGACACCACATCCTTTAAATCCTCACACAACCCCTGATAAAACAATGATGTCCGTTTTGCAAGGGGCCAATGTGTTTCTACTACCAAACGATTGAATGTGGCTACGTATGTCAACAGATCCTGCTTCCCTTGTCTCAATTTAAGAAGCTCCGCATCACTCGCTTGCATGAAAGCGTGTTTAGCGAAGAGACTATGCATCTGGTCTTTAAAAGCAGGAAAACTGTATAACACCGGATCATCACTCTCTACCAAAGGGACGGCCCAACTAGCTGCAGTCCCAGCTAAGTAAGAAATAACAAACGCCACCTTTGCGGTATCATCAGGGAAGGCAGCAGAACGACACATAAAATGCAGGTTACACTGATTCATGAAAACCCCGTATTTGCTACTGTCCCCAGAAAACCTCTCAGGAGCCGCTAGCGGGACAGGAACAGGGGTATTTACGGTAACAGCTATAGGAGGTCCTCCACTTCCTCCCTGAGCCGTGGAACGAGCAAACTGGAAGGTAGCAGGTTGTACAAGAGGACCCTTTTCTTTAGCGGACGGGCCCAACCCCTTACCCCAAGGACTGTCCCGTGCTCTGCACACACTAAGTTCAGCTTGTAACCCATGATTTTCTTGCCGGAGGCCCTGCACCTCGGCCTGCAAAGTAGTTATAGCGGCCAATAATTCCTGCATGGAGGGCACCTCAACCCCATCCACCCCTAAATCCATCTTCACTCAGGCATTGCAATAATTCTTGGGCTTGGTTTTCTGTTCCGTTTGCCAGTCCGCCCAGCACTGCAGGAGTGAAGAATGTCCCAGTCCGCTACCCCCACCGCAGACACCCCACACCCGACTAGGAAATCAGGGTGATGGGTGACCCCGATGCAGGGAGAAGGTGGGGGAATAAAACAGGGAATGGACAAAACACTGTGGTTGCTCGGGTACTACAGCGTACTTTCTTGTCTACCACCCAACCAACAATTGGAAGACCACAGCCGTGACCTTAAAAATAGGAAGGGACAACAAAATATTACTTTAGAATCTCATACCATAACACGAATCCACTACATGCATGACCAGGTGCACACAAGAACCCATAGAACTTTGGCTTACCCAATATTAGGGGCGGAGACGATCTCTAAATGAAGAGGAGCATACTTCAAAATAGTTACCTCCGCTTGTCCAGGGGAGGTAAGAAGACAAAAAGAACAAAAGGAGAGCTGCGGCAATTCCAGATATAGCCTTGTCCCCAGAGGTAAATGACACACCTTCTTCTTGCAGATTAAAGTAAGGGATAAGGAGGGGGAAAAAGAGTCACAAATAAGAAACAAAAAAAACCCCTTGTACAAAAATAACGAGGAACACTGAAAAACTGCCGAACTTCAGCTCCTTCGTAATTCCGCCTAATCACACATAACGAGGTGGATAGGTTAAACACATACAGGAAGTCCAATCCAAGGAAAAATGGAGAAACGCAGCCACGTCTCTCCTCGTACATATTTCCACTCCGTGCTTCCAATGAGAAACTCGACCAGGGCCAAAAAGCAGTGAAGGTAGTAGGAGGAAGGAAACAAAACGTCTCAATGAAGAGAAAACGAGAGTGCCCAACCTCCCAGTCCAGAAGGCACACAAGAGTCCACAAACGAAGATCCACCAGCAAAGCACCAGGAAATCAAAACAGGAACCGGAAGTCCCAAGGCAAGGACCCCGTAAAAGAAACCAAGCGCCGGTTTCCTGGAGGTAGGTCCTTTTATACGTATAGCCTAAGGGACTACCCACAAATGCCTATGTGCACCCAATCATGCAGGCAGGCATGCAGGAAAGAACGAAAAAGGGAGGAAACGAAAGGCACCCGAACCCTACTTCCCCGAAATCTCAACAACAACCACCTAAAGCTTAACCCGGGGAAGACGGAGTTAGTTCTGACAGGGGGTAGTCAGCTGTTCTGGGGCCCCCACTATTGGCCTACGGAACTTGGATCCCCGCCTACTCCCTCTCCAGCTGCTAAAACACTCGGTGTTACCTTAAACAACGAATTATCATTGAGTACACAAGTTGGCTCAGTGATTTCAACATGTTTCTTTCAGTTACGAAAGATCAGGAAGATCAGTCGCTTACTAACCCAAGGAGCCCTGGTACAGGTTGGGATAGCCATGGTTCTATCACACCTGGACTATGCTAATTCAGTTTATTTAGGTATGCCACTTTTTCTGTCCAAACGGCTGCAGATTGTCCAGAATCAAGCAGCCATGCTGATACACCAGCAACCTAGATGGCAACTTGCTTCCCCTCTCCTTCGGAAACTTCATTGGCTCCCTATTCCTCAGCGCTGTGCTTTTAAAACAGGATGCCTGATTTTTAAATCCTTGCATGGGCGCAGTCCTAAATTTATTGATGACCTTATTTTAAGGTATACACCCACTCGCAACTTACGCTCAGCTAACCTGGAACTCTTGATCACCCCCACCTTTAATCGGAAACGCTTGGGAGGAAGTAGATTTGCCTCTCTCGCCCCAAGACTGTGGAACTCCTTCCCTTTGGAGATCCGGTCATGCACTGACTTGCTGGGCTTCAGAAAAGCTCTCAAAACATGGCTATTTGCACAGGTCTACGATTAGATTAAAATCCTTTCTGGTCGCGGTTGATCCTTATGTTAGCGCCATGAAACCAATTGGTGTACGTGCGCTTTATAAATTCCGTATAACATAACATAACATAACAAGGTTTATCACCTAGAGTTACTGTGATGGAATTGTTGAACTGAGACTGTCATTTTTTACTTTCTAACACCACCGTCTTTCACCACGTGGCAGGTCCACTTTATATCTTTTTCACCTTCGTGGGTGTGCTGGATGAAGTGGCTTTATTTGTACTACATATTGATGTTTTAACAATCATTTATATGTTACATTACTTTATGTTTATATTACAGTGGCCCCTGAAGAAGGGACTTAGGGTCCCGAAATGCATTGGGCACGGTGTCATCATATGCTATGTACATCAAGATTATTGTAATTCTGTTTGAGTAGTGTAATTGTTATTGATGTATCAACAATCACGATATAATTTCATTGTCATTGAATCAATGAACTGTGTTCAATCTCAATGTTTCATGCATCAATGAAAATTGATTGAGACACCATTCAAGAATATTGTTGTTATTGTAATTTTGCGCATGACAGTTTAAATTTGTTGGGTACCAACTTTGTGAAGTTAGCAACACAGTTATTGGCTGTGCACATAGTTCTTTTCAGGCTATCTCGCTTGATTCACCACATACACACAGGGATGTGTGCCATGTCGACTCTTCACTTTGTTCTGCACCAAAACACGCAGCCTGCAAAGGCAGTGTGTGAGTGTAGTGGTACAGGACCTCTAAGGGTGGCACAATAAGTGCTGCAGCCCTTAGAGGCCTTCTCTGATCACAGTGCCCTGGGTACCTGTGGTACCATTTACCAGGGACTGACCTGTGGCCAGAGATGCCAATTGGGTTTAGACTTCAATGCAATTTTAGGGAAGGAACATAGGCCCTGGGTACCTGATTAGCAGGAGCCCAGGGCACACTCAGTCAAAGAACATCAGCAATTCAGCAAAAAGTGGGGGCACACCATGCAGAAAGAGGGCACTTTATCACACAACCCCCCCAAACGAAAGATGATGAAACTAACCTTTCCCTAGGGAGTCTTCATTGTCTAAGTGGAAGAACCTGGAAAGTCCATCTGCGTTGGCATGGGCAGTCCCAGGTCTGTGTTCCACTTCAAAGTCCATTCGCTGTAGGGAGATGGACCACCTCAACAGTTTAGGATTTTCACCTTTCATTTGCATTAGCCATCTGAGGGGTCTGTGGTCGGTTTGAACAAGGAAGTGAGTCCCAAACAGGTATGGTCTCAGCTTCTTCAGGGACCAAACCACAGCAAAGGCCTCCCTCTCAATGGCACTCCAACGCTGCTCCCTGGGGAGAAGCCTTCTGCTTATGAAAGCAACAGGTTGGTCCTGGCCTTCATCATTGGTGTGGGATAGGACGCTCCTATCCCTAGCTCAGAGGCATCAGTCTGCACTATGAACTGCTTGGCATAATCTGGGGCCTTCAGAATTGGTGCTGAGCACATTGCGTCTTTCAGGGTGTCAGAAAGCCTTTTGGCAACTAACTGTCCAGTTTATCTTCTAGGGCGTTTTCTTGGAGGTGAGTTCTGTGAAGGGAGTCACAATGGACCCATATCCCTTCACAAACCTCCTGTAGTACCCAGTCAAGCCAAGGAATGCCCTGACTTGGGTCTGGGTGGTTGGAGCTGGTTGGAGGCTGGCCTGGATCTTGGGCTTGAAGGGTTGTACCTGGCCTCCACCAACAAGGTGGCCCAAGTACACCACAGTTCCCTGCCCTATCTGGCATTTGGATGCCTTGAGAGTTAGGCCTGCAACTTGCAGGTCTTTTAAAACCTTACCAAGGTGGATCAGGTGATCCTGCCAGGTGGAACTAAAGACAGCAATATCATCAAGATAAGCTACACTAAAGGACTCCAACCCAGCAAGGACTTGTTTCACCAACCTTTGGAAGGTGGCAGGGGCATTCTTTAAACCAAAGGGCATAACAGTGAACTGGTAATACCCATCAGGTTTGGAGAATGCTGTTTTCTCTTTTGCTCCTGGGGCCATGCCAATTTGCCAGTACCCTGCAGTTAAGTCAAAGGTACTTAGAAATTTGGCTGCACCCAATTTGTCTATCAACTCATCTGCTCTTGGGATAGGGTGAGCATCTGTCTTGGTGACAGAGTTGAGCCCTCTATAGTCCACACAGAACCTCATTTCTCTCTTTCTACCCTGTCGGTGAGGTTTGGGGACTAGAACCACTGGGCTGGCCCAGGGGCTCTCAGAGGGTTCAATAACCCCTAACTCCAGCATCTTGCTGACTTCAGTTCTGATGTTTTCCTTGACTTGGTCTGACTGTCGATAGATTTTGTTTTTGACAAGTGCACTGTCACCAGTGTCCACATCATGGGTACACCAGTTTGTCAGACCAGGGGACAAGGAAAAGAGCTTGACATACTGCTGTAAGACTTGCTTACAGTCAGTCTGCTGTTGGGCAGAGAGGGTGTCTGAAAAGACAACTCCATCTACTGACCCATCTTTTGAGCTGTATGAGAGGAGGTCAGGGAGAGGTTCACTCTCTGCTTCCTGCTCCTCATCAGTCACCATCAGCATGGTGATGTCAGCCTTGTCATTGCAGAGCTTTAGGCGGTTCACATGGATAACCCTTTTGGGTGTCCTGCTTGTGCCCAGGTCAACCAAGTAGGTGACCTGACTCTTTTTTTCTAGGATAGGGTAAGGCCCACTGCATCTGTCCTAGAGTGCCCTTGGTGCCACTGGCTCCAAAACCTACACCTTTTGCCCAGGTTGAAATTCAACCAGTGCAGTTTTTTGGTCATACCAGTGCTTCTGAAGCTCCTGGCTGGCCTCAAGATCTTTGGACGCCTTTTCCATGTACTCAGCCATTCTGGACCTTAAGCCAAGCACATAGTCCACAATATCTTGTTTGGGTTCTTGGAGAGGCTTCTCCCAACCCTCTTTTACAAGACAGAGTAGTCCCCTCACAGGATGGCCAAACAGAAGTTCAAAGGGGGAAAACCCTACTCCCTTCTGTGGCACTTCTCTGTGAGTGAAAAGCAGGCATGGTAAGAGGACATCCCATCTCCTTTTGAGTTTTTCAGGGAGTCCCATAATCATGCCTTTCAATGTCTTGTTGAATCTCTCAACAAGGCCATTGGTTTGTGGGTGATAGGGTGTAGTAAACCTGTACTGCACTCCACACTCTTTCCACATGTGTTTTAGGTAAGCAGACATGAAGTTGGAACCTCTGTCTGAAACCACCTCCTTAGGAAACCCTACTCTGGTGAATACACCAATGAGGGCCTTGGCTACTACAGTAGCTGTAGTAGTCCTAAGGGGAATTGCTTCAGGGCATGATCCACTACCACTAGAATGAATTTGTTCCCTGAGGCTGTGGGAGGTTCAAGTGGCCCCACTATGTCCACACCTACCCTTTCAAAGGGAACCCCCACCACAGGTAGTGGTATCAGGGCGGCCTTTGGGTGGCCACCTGTATTGCCACTGGCTTGACAGGTAACACAGGAGCTGACAAACCCCTTCACCTTTTGGTACATCTGGGGCCAGTAAAGGTGGCTAACTAGCCTCTCCCAAGTCTTGGTTTGGCCCAGATGTCCAGCTAGGGGGATGTCATGAGCTAAAGTTAGGAGGAACTCCCTGTACCTCTGTTGCACTACCACTCTCCTGGTGGCTCCAGGTTTGGGGTCTCTTGCCTCAGTGTACAGTAATCCCTCTTCCCAATAAACTCTGTGGGTACCACTGACATCTCCCTGTGCTTCTGAAACAGCTTGCTGCCTCAGGCTTTCAAGAGTGGGACAGTCCTGCTGCCCCTGGCACAGCTCTTCCCTAGAGGGTCACCCTGGGCCCAAGAGTTCAACCTGGTAAGGGTCAAGCTCCATAGGCTCAGTTCCCTCTGGGGTGTCCAAGTCCTCTCCCTGAGGAGAGGGGTCCTGATCCTTTTGCTGAACAGAAGCTGGTTTCCCAGTCTTCTTACCTTTTCTCTTGGAAGGTTAGGCCATACTTTCAGGCTCCAACTCTTCTTTTTCACCCTGCCTTTTGCTCTGTGCTCTTGTTTTTATACACACCAATTCAGGGATATCCAGCATTGCTGCATGGGTTTTTAGTTCCACCTCAGCCCAGGCTGAGTTTTCCAGGTCATTGCCAAGCAGGCATACAGATGGTAGCTTTGGAGAGACCACTACCTGTTTTAGGCCAGTAGCACCCCCCAGTCTAATGTCACCATACCCTTGCATGGTTAGTGGTAACACTGTCAGCATTGGTGACTGGGTAAGTACGCCCAATCAAGTATTGCTCAGGGGAAACCAGTGTGTCTCTCACCATAGTGACACTGGCACCTGTATCCCTCAGAGCCGTCTCTATCCTAGTTCCATTAATCCAAGGGTATTGTAAATACTTCTTTAAGTTGGGTGGCCACACAGCTACATTGGCAAACTCAACTTCCCCCTCTGAAACTAGAACTGCTTCAGTGTGCAACCTGATTTGCTCTTGGCACACTGTTGATCCCATCTGGAGACTTGCTACATCAGGAGTAGCTGTAGCTGTAGGACTAAGGGCCTTTTTGCTAGGGCAAGCATTGTCTCCAGTTAAGTGTCCCAACTTCTTACAGTTGTTACACCAGGCCTTTGCAGGATCAAAGTTCTTCCCCCTGTATCTAGGACCAGATTGGGCAGAGTTTTGGGACCCACCCCCCTGTGCAGGTTTTTGGGGCCCTTTAGAAGACTCAGACTTTTTATCTTGGGAATTCTCACCACCTTTCCCCTGGGGAGGTTTTGTAACCCCTTTCTTTTGGTCCCCCCCAGTGGTCGTCTTAGTCACTCTAGTCTTGACCCAGTTTTCTGCCTATTCTTGGGGAGAAATTAGACCTCAGTCTACCAAATGCTGATGTAACTTTTCATTCGTGCAATTCCTTAAAATATGTTCCTTCATAAACAGGTTGTAAATTCCAGTAAAGTCATGCACATTGTGTCCAGTTAACCAACCATTTAGTGTCTTTACTGAGTAGTCTACAAAATCAATCCAGGACTGGTTTTGGGTTTTGTGAGTCCCCCTGAATCTAATTCTGTACTCCTCAGTTGTGAGTCCAAATCCCTCAATCAGAGTTTTCTTCATGAGGTCATAAGACCCAGCATCTGCCCCAGAAAGGGTCAGGAGCCTGTATCTGCAGTTACCAGAGAACAGTTCCCATTGGAGTGCCCCCCAGAGAGGTTTTTTCACCTTTCTCATGTCACAAACCCTCTCAAAGGCTGTGAACCATTTATTGATGTCATCACCCTCCTCAAATTTAGAGACAATCCCTTTGGATCATAAGATTGCTCATTATCCTTAATATTTTGATTGCTGCCACCATTGATGGGTGCTAAACCCATCTCCTTTCTCTCTTTCTCTAGAGCCAGGAGTCTGGTCTCTAGATCTAGCCTTTTGGTCAGCCTTGCTAAAAGGCTGTCTTCCTCATTGAGGCTGTCCTCAATGTCCTCACCAGAACCTGAGCCACCTGTGTGGCGTCTAGGTCCCCAGAGGTTGATTCTTGGAAGTAGGGGTACAGGGTCCTTTTCTTCCCTAGGAAGTGGTGGAGGTGGGCACCTATCTCCATCCTCCTCACCTCCTTCTCCCTCTGACTGGTCATCACCATTTTCAGAGGGGTGGGCCTTTGCATACTCAGCCAACAGCTCCTGGAGCTTTTGTTTGGTTAGATGGGGACCCATTGGTATGTTTTTAATTTTACCTAAGGACCTTACTTCCTTGAAAGACACGTGAAGGTAAGGGGTGAGGTCAAGCTCCTCAACCATGTCCTGTATGTCATTATGGTTATCTTCACTAGTAGCTGGGTTCTTATTTTGAGACATTCTAACAAAAAAGTTCTAACCCCTCTACCCTTGACTGCAGTGCCTTTTAATTTTCTAAAATTCTAAAGGGACTTAAGGAAGGCCCTATCAAGACTTTTAGTAGTTTTTGCAATAATGGCAATTTGAAAAAAAAATCAGAATTCTAAAGGCAATTTAAGAGTTCTGTTGTGTGATCAGGTGGTAACCAAGTAGTCCTACAAATCCAAAGTTGTGTATCCCACCGCTGATCCACCAATGTAGGAAACTGGCTCTATATATACTACACCAAAATGAGGTATAGTGTGTATAGAGTCCAGGTGAACCCAGAGGTAGGCAGAGGTTAAAGTTAGATAGAACCTTACTCACTATTTGTGGTAGAGTGGTCGAGCAGTAAGGCAGTATCAGAGGACAGTGTTAAGCATTTGATTACCCCCTCAGTCAGCAAATGAATTCACACACTCAAGAACTGAACTCTAGGCCAATTGTTGTTGTATAAAAAATATACTGTTGTTTTATTTTTAGAACCAAGCAAGCCTGGCACAGTTAAGCATTAAATACTTTACAGTAATAAGTTGCTGAATGTAGGACAGTTTGAAAATGCAATAGAAATTGTACTTTGTTTGATTTACAGGGGATGCAGTAGGTTGCAATACTTAGCAAATACAGTACACTGAAATGAATAGGCTTTTTCAGTAAATTACAGATAAGTTACTCTTTACGTTACTTTTCTAACTCAGTGCTGGATACCTAGATTCAGCACTGGGACATTTCCTGCAAACAGGTAAGTGAATACGTTTTGGTTATTCGTGCGATTTTCAAAGAATATTTTTAGATTTCAAAACTCCACACTTAGAAACTTTTTGGGAGAAAAATTGTCAATGTTATCCTATGGAGAAAAAACAGGTTATCGGATCAAAGGTAAGTTATCGACTGTGAGAGTTAAGGTTCTGGGATTAGACTCAGGGGTCCCCCAGGGTCCATGGTGTACTCTAGTTACACCCTCAGCAGCACTAGGGCGGCCGGGTGCAGAGTGTTGAGGCCCAGTGTTATCCTATGGAGGATAGGGGATCTCTGGTTGGTGGCTGCTAGCAAGCAGGCCACACAGTTGTGGGAGCAAAGCTCCTAGGGTTTAGCTCAGGGCAATTGGGGTTTCAGGTCAGCACAAAAGGTACACCCTCAGCGGCACTGGGGCGGCCGGGTGCAGAGTGCTGTTTTGGCGCAGGGCGCCCTGTTGTTTGCTATGGAGAGACTCCGGTTGAAAGAAACACTGCAGGCTCGGGGACGAAAAGACCTTCTGGGTGCGACCACCACTTCAAGGGGTAAGTTGGGATGTCTTGGGTTGGCTAGGCACCATTGGTTGTAGCATCGAAGGCCGTGGGGCGTCGGGTGCAGGGGTGCCTTTTGGCATTGGAAAGTCTTACCCGCTCTTGGTCGCGGTAGAGGGGGTCCTCTGAATTGAGGCTGCAGGCGTCGGCTGGGGTCTTGAGGCTGGTCTGGAACCTCCAGATCTTGGGTCACAATCGCTGGGGAGACCTCCTCGTCATGTTTTTCCACTCGAGCTCGGGTTGGGTTCGGTGGGTGCACAGTGGGTTGGATTCGCGGCCTCCGGCTGCTGCCAGAAATTGCAAGTTGAACAGGTCCGCTGTTCTCGGGAGATACAGTCTTTTGAAGTGAAGGCAGGCAGGTCCTCCGGGTTTGTTGAGGTTGCTGGCTGCAGGACACACCCGGATTTCGCAGGAGCAGGTTCGAGGGGAGACAGGCCGGTAGGGCTGGGGTCAAGTCAGTGGGCGTCATCCTCTTGTTAGCTCTGCACGGCTCTTCGGTCCTTCTTCTTATCTTCTTTCTTGTCGTTTCTGGATCTGAGGAAGCAAGGTTCAGGGTGCCCCCTAAATACTAAATTTAGGGGCGTTACAGGTAGGTAGAGGGCAGGGACCAATAGGTCCCTTTCCGGGGGTGGGTACACCCCCTATTGTGCCACCCTCCAGTGGGAGGGGGGCATGAGCCTGTCCCTGGTTGGTTGGGTCCCCCCATCCTCAAGATGGTGGGGACTCGGAGTTGTGCTTCACCTCGCCTCCCCCACCTAAGGGGTGGAGTTGGCAGAGGTGGGCACACCTCTCTCCCTCACTTGTTTTCCCGCCGGTTCTCCCGCCCAAAGTGGGGGTCAGAACCAGTGGGGTCCAGTCGCTGAAAGAAGAAAGTGGTCTGGGGAGGCTCACAAAGGCGGCATGCCTTTGAAGCTTCCCCTTCGTGAACCCTGCCCATCCTGGGGTAGGAGGCTTGGCACCTCGTCCCAGGATGTGCATTGTTTTAGGCCCCCGAGAGCAGCAGGCTCTCGACCCAGGGGTCCAGAAACATGTCTGTTGATGGCAGCATAAGCAGCCACTCAGTTGGGACACTAGAAGTTGGTCGAGTTTCAGGTGGCATCTCTAAGATGCCCTCTGTCATGCATTTTACAGTAAATCCCACACTGGCATCAGTGTGGGTTCACTGTGCTGAGAAGTTTGATTGATACCAAACTTCTCAGTGTTTTCAGTGTAGCCATTAAGGTGTTGTGGAGTTCGTAATGACAAACTCCCAGCACTATATACTCTTAATGTCAGCACTGCACTTACAATGCCCAAGAATGGACTTGGGCACTGTAGGGGTACAGGGCTCATGCACCTGTACCCTCACCACTGGCATAGTGCACCCAGCTGGAGGGGTGGCTGATCTAGGTCAGGGCAGTGGGTTGTAGGCATGGCACACAGGGATGTGTGCCATGTCGACTCTTCTCTTTGTTCTGCACCAAAACACGCAGTCTGCAAAGGCAGTGTGTGAGTGTAGTGTTACAGGACCTCTAAGGGTGGCACAATAAGTGCTGCAGCCCTTAGAGGCCTTCTCTGGTCACAGTGCCCTGGGTACCTGTGGTGCCATTTACCAGGGGCTGACCTGTGGCCAGAGATGCCAATTGGCTTTAGGCTTCAATGCAATTTTAGGGAAGGAACATAGGCCCTGGGTACCTGATTAGCAGGAGCCCAGGGCACACTCAGTCAAAGAACATCAGCAATTCAGCAAAAAGTGGGGGCACACCATGCAGAAAGAGGGCACTTTCTCACACCTGGGTCAAAGTAACAATGTCAACTTGTTACCTGTCAATGTTTTCTCGAGGGTAGCCCAGTGGTGCTGATGCCCAAGGCCATACTGTAAGAGCGGACCCCAGAATTCAGGCTCTGCCTGGACTACAGAGGACTGAATTCC
Organism: Calotriton arnoldi; assembly: GCA_963921515.1. Classification (NCBI taxonomy): domain Eukaryota; kingdom Metazoa; phylum Chordata; class Amphibia; order Caudata; family Salamandridae; genus Calotriton; species Calotriton arnoldi. The sequence goes on along the minus strand of CAWUFW010006852.1, from coordinate 696,223 downwards.
AACACCAAAAGTGACGCACACCCCATCCCCAGGACTGATGAGCTCATTGACTGGTTAGGGTTTGCCAAATATTTCAGCACATTTGATCGGGCTTCCGAAAACTGGCAAATTGCTCTAACTGATGGAGCAAATGAAAGATCAGCATTTTCAACTTCTGAGGGCTACCTCCATTTTAAAGTATTTTAAAGTCATGCCCTTTCAATTGAATAATACCCTTTCCACCTACCAGAGGTTGTTGAAAAGTGTGGTAAATCTTGATAATATTACCGTCTTTAGCTCCAAATAGCAGGAATGCCTGACCCACCTCAGGGAAGTGCTTCAGGCCCTCCAATAAGGAGGACTGACTATCAAGGCCTTCGAGCACCAGATAGGGCAGGACTCTGTAGTGTACCTGGGATACTTGGTTGGCAGGGAATATGTGCAGCCTTTCCGGCCCATAATCCAAACAACCATGGCATCGGAGCCTCCCAGAATCCAGACTCAGGTTACAACTTTCCTGGGTCTGACAATTTGTTACAGAAGATTTGTCAAGGGGTATTGCACCATTGTAGCCCCTCTAATAGAGGTCATATCGACTGCGCAGTGCCAGACGTTCTTTGACACCCTGAAAAATGTTTAAAAAAAATGTAAAATGTAAGTCAGTTTTTATATAGCGCAGCTACTCACCCTTACGGGTCTCAAGGCGCTGGGGGCCGTAGTGGAAATTAAGTGAGCTATTGCCCAGAGTCACATGGTGCTGAGCTGAGCTGCCGCCGGAGATTGAACCGTGAACCCTGTGCTCCGAAGTCAGCTGCCCTGGCCGCTGCACCACACCTCTCCACCTGAAGGAGGCATTGTGTACAGCACCTGTACTAACGGCACCTGATTTCAGCAGAACGCTTGTGGTCCAAACAGATGGTTCAGAACATGGGACTGGGGCTTGTTATCACATCTAAATGATGAGGGTCTGAATCAACCACTTTACTTTATCATCAGGAAGCCTTGTAGTGCCATAAAGAGAGAAGACTTTGCTGTGGTTTGGACACTAACAAAGCTAAAACCCTACCTGTTTAGGGCTTAGCTCCAGGTTCAAATTGACCACAGACCTCTCAGATGGCTCACGCAGGTGAGAGGGGAACCCCGAGACTATTGAGGTGGCCCATCTCCCTACAGGTTTTAGACTTTACAGAATAGCACGGACCTGGGAATGACTAGGCCAATGCAGATAGACTGTCTAGGTTCTTCCACTTAGAAGTTGAGAACTGTCAAGGGAATGGCTGAGTTGTTCCTCACATTTCATCTGGGGAAGGGGTTGTGTGGGAAAATGCCTTTTTTTGCATGATCATCCCCAATTGTTATGGACTGATGCCACTAGTCTTTTGACTCTGTGTACCGGGACCTTACTAATGTCAGAACCTTTTGGACTGCCCCACTCCCGGACCCTAGCACAACACAGTGCTCCAACTTCTGCTGCAGCGCATGTCCAGAGGTATCAGGCTGGTGGCAGGACTTGGCTGTTCTCATCTGCATCAATAAAAATTTGAACAACAGTGCACCTACTGGCGCTGTGGATTAAGACACCAGGAGTCAGGGTAAAACTTTCTTCCTGAACCCTCACCAACTGCCCTTCCCGAGCTGAGAGGAATTACATACCACACATCCAAGTCTTCCTGCCAAAAAGGGCTAAGCCATTGTTTCTGCTCTACAAGCTGTTTTTATACCACATAATGGGAAAGCACTGACGGGGGCTGATTGCTGGCAAACTAATGCTATGTATCCTACTGGAGGTTCAGGCAGGTGAAATCTTACTTTTTTTAAATTACTTTTTTTTAAATAGTGTTTTAATCATCTCTGTGGCTTATCTCAAACCAAAGATAGCAGAATAATAATTTTATCTGAACTTTTGGTTTTCTTTTCATTAGGAGGAGCTCCAGCCAGTGATAATAGCTTTTGAGGGCTAGTCACTATGCATACATGCCAACATTAAATTTGTGTGTGTACCACTTTTAAATTCTAGGGGGCAGATTTACAAGCCCCTTGCGCCACTTTTGCGTCACTTTTAACATGGGAAAAGTGACGCAAAAGTAGTGCAAGAGCTTGTAAATCTGCCCCTAGGTATCCCGCATTGTGGGCCACAACATCTAATTAGGGGAGACCTAGTTAATGCTAAAACTAGTGTCATTTACTGTCAAAAAATATTATTTTGACACGTTTGTCTAAAGGTTTAAAAGCTGCAGCAGTCAGGCTCCACAGGTAGGCATTAAGCCATGTTTTCTCAGTCAGTCTAGTGGATGGCACAGCATGTGTTGCAATCCACAAGTGACATTTAGCATTTCATGCCGTTGGAACACTTTCCTGCATTGTAAAATATGACCTTAATAGGAAATATTCCTATGAGGGATTAGCCGATTTTCTCATGTTTTAGAGGTCAGAGCCCATACACTGAGCCATGGATAGCAGTCTCCAGTGTGCAGTGTTTAACAATCAGCAATCCAGTCAGCAAAGAATTGGGTTGATCACATTGAAAGATGGGTTTCCTCACAGCATTTGTTAGGAAAAAAGGGATAGAAAATTGTTCACATCTTCCCTCCCAAAGTGTCAGTCTAACACTGGGATCATAAATGTTGTTCAGAACTGGGAGAGGACTGCACGAAACATTCCACCAATAATAATTAAATGTGGCTCTCATCATTTCTTACTGGACTTAAAGACAGCATATCCAACTTGTGGGTAATTCCTTCTGTCTTGTCCAATTGCGATCTACTTATAGGTAAATTCTTCAATAAAACTTTACAAAACTCCCTCCTCTGACAATAGGACTCTCTCATCCTAAGTCATCAATTATTTTTGCTTTACCAATATAACTTTCAATGAAAGGTTAAAGTAAATAAAAAAACATTTCTACCCATATTGAGAAATATAATGTTGATTGTTCCGCCCTAAGTAATGCCCTTGACAAAGTAGCCCCAATCAAATTTGCACATCAGTGTTCTGAAAGTAATCTGCCCCTCAGTTGAAAGGTGAACTAACTCTTTAAAGAAAGCTTCAAAAAAGATAGAGAGGATATGAAGGTATTCATATGATCCTTCTTGTAAAGGCTTTTTTTCTTTACAAATAAGAGCTTTCAGAGCTCAAGTTTCGGGGCATGATGGAGACCACGTAATCGTGGCTGTTTGGATCCTTCCTCCTCACTCCCCCATAATGTGGTGATGCTAGAGTCGGAATAGGAAGCTTCTCCCCCAACAAGCAATGCAGCTCGGTTTGAACACTGCAGTCGGAGATTCTTGCAGAATCTGATGTTGGTGGTACAAAGGCAGGGAATGGACCCTCAGCAGCAAGGCAGCAAGTGCCACGAACTGTTGAGCAACAGGATGGGCCCAAAGACATCTGCAAAAGCACGGGCCGTGAGCGGACCCGGGACTTGGGACCGCACTCGGAAAATGTAAATCCTCAGGGAGAAAGGGAAAAGACAGGGAGGCTCCTGAAAAAAAATTAATCTGGGGCTAGCAGAAGCCAAACTAGCCACAAAACACTCAATTTATTCAGAAAATCAGATCAAGGTGCAGCCGCCGTAAACCTGACGGGGCCAGAAGACCTCTCCAAGGAAATAGATATAGAGAAAATCGCCCTGGAGGAGGGTAAACCACAAAACTGGGGGGGGGGGGTTTGGTGGTATTAACTTTGAGTACCCCCAGCCCTGCCCCAACCCCCATATCAATGGATACAGAGCTAGCAGTGAGCAGTAAAGGGGGGGCGTGACTCTAGTGCCTATATTAATCGACCAGGAGGGAACAAGGGCTATAGTAGAAGCGGGAGTCGCAGATATTGGAGATGGGACTAATGGTGTAAATGAAATTGGGAAAGGACTACAGAAGGCTACCTGACCAGAAGTAGCTAGACTGACACCGAAAGATGTTAGTGGCAAGAAAGAGAAAACACCCAAATCTAGGACCCCAAAAACACCAGGTCTAAGTCAACTGCCAATATAGCTGAATCAGAAATAGTAGAGCACTTTTCTCGCTGTCAGATCAATCCAAATGGTCTGGGGAAGATTCAGAACTAAAAGGAGACCTGAATGATGGACTGTTGAGTGCGGCCACTGGATCAAGCCAATGCGTTGAAGATGCTGGAAGACAGGTACCCCGGAAGTCCAGCAAGTATAGTACGCTATCCACAGAAGAAGGAACCAACACTGCCCTCAGGTGGGATTACTCAGCAATGCCGAGACGAGTTTGAAATATGCCTAGGGGCAGTATCAGCCCATCCGCACAACCGGATGTGATTACTTTGGAGACCAAATGTCAGGGGGTAATGGCCCATCGCGATGAGACTAGGCTGGACACCCGAAGGATGCAAGCAGCAAATTGGAAACCTCAGGTAGCCATCTGTAAAGTGGTAAAGACTGGCATGGAGTTTGCAACTAGAATGACAGAAATGGAGAGTCGGGTGACTACCTTAGAAGTCGAGGTCACAGCTAACAAGAAGTTGGAAAAGGATCATGAGGCACACCTGATAAACACTGAGTGGGAATTCGAAGAGTTTGAAAACAGACTAAGGCAAAAAAAACTAAAGGTCCTGAAGGTGGCGGAGGGCTCAGAAAAAGAAGATGCCCGTAAATTTATTATAACCTTGTTTAAAGAGGCCTTTCCAGAGCTGCAGGACTGGAACTGGGAATCAGAGATTCAGAGGGCGCATAGGTTTCCCTTTGCATAGTATCGAAGGCAGGAGACAGAAAGTAGTAGGCCCAGGGTAATTTTGGTATATATCGGTAAATTTCGCCAGGCCATTTCCGATAAAGCAAGACCAGATTCGAAGAGAGCAGTGGACAGCTGCTCTATTTTTGTCAGACCAGACTTTACGGTGTAGAGACGGTGGTGATTTGGGCAGCTAATTCAATCTATGCAGTCTAAGGGAGTTCAGCCGTAACCACTTAACCCAGCCAAGCTCAAAGTTATACCAAGAAACCAAACGTATTATTTCTCACCAGAAATTAAGGTAAAGAGTTCCTTGATAAATTAGGTTGAATTCTGGTAGCTGAAGGGAGGGAAAGTACAGAAGCTAAGGGAAGGAAAGGGAGAAAGGAGGAGGGGAAGAGTGGAGAAAAGGAGAGAGAAGGAAAAGGGAGGGAAAAAAGGGAAAAAAAAGAAAAAGGGAAGGATGAATGTTTCAGATAGGGATAAAGAGTGTGGTTTAAAATATATGTACTGTAGTCTCACTTAGCACTTTTTTAAATAGCACTTTATTTTAGGACCACATGAGTGGTCGTTGTTGAAGGAGCATCCAACCGTATGTTAAAGTGTGAGTTATGAGATAAGGTAAATGTTCCTGGTTGGAAATTTATGTACTTTAGCAGCACGTAGCACTTTTTCTTTCCCTTACAGCACTGTATATCGGATATAGTGTAATACCGTATGGTTGGTTGTAAGGATTGACTAACTGTATGTTGACAGAGAGAGAGGGGGAGAAATGTAACAAATGTAGTATTGTACTATAGCTTTGGGTTTTAAATTGAGGGATATGTATCTGCTGTTTTTTCTCTTTTTCGTTTCTTCCTTCTTTGTAGGGTGGGTGTGGTATTTCTGGGGGCGATTAATTGGTGAATATGTTTTTTGAATCAGCACCAATGTGTTGTGGGGAGGGGAGATCCATTTCCATCCATGGACCAACTATGGTCCAATTGCCTTAGTGAGGTGTGGGATAGGGGTGGAGGGTGGGGGGTTGACAGGGGTTGGGGATAGTTAGGGGTCGGGAAGGGGAGGGCAGAATTATGGGGAGGGGTAAGCAAGGAAGGTACAGGGTGCTCCTATGCTGACAATCAACAGAGAACTAAAGGTGGCAAGAAATTTGAGAAGAGGTTGAATAATCTTAATATATTTAGAAGTATGGTCCACACATGTTGGAATGTGTTCAGAGGACTTTATGATGCAGGGTAAAATTCGTATTTGTACAATAACTGTATGTGGTCTAAACAACAAGGCCAAAGGAGGTAGAATGGCAAAAGGCCTCATGGTTCTGCAGCCAGATATTATATGTGTACAAGAGACCCATTTCCCATGGGAGAGAAGGAAAGTGTTAGAGGAGTTGGGTTATACATTACTAAGTTGCACAATGCAGGGGGCAACTACAAGGGGGGTTGCTAAACTGGCCAACCGAGTGGTGGGGTCAATAATTAGAACCAAGGTAGACAAGGTAGGAAGATGGGTTATTGCAGACCTTCATCTTGGTACGGGGAGGGTAACAGTATGTTCTTTGTATGGCTCAAATCTTGATGATCCAGAAATGTTCCATACCCTCAACGTGTAACTATCAACATGGCCAACCCCTCTTATTCTTTGTGGGGTTTTTAATTTGCATCTCGAAGTGAGAAATAATCGGGGAGAAAAATACCATATATAGGCCGGAATCCATTAGTTTATACTGCTGTTCAGCAATTGGTCAGAGATCATGGGTTGATAGATGAATGGGGGGGGTGAAATATCCAGATCCTAGTTTTTCTGTCTTCTCCTATCCCCACAATAAGCTGGTCCGACTGGATTATTTTTTCATGTTAGCCTCTCTAGTTGGACAAATTGGGACCAAATGTTATCCAAGGGTAATGTCAGATCCTAATCTATTGGTATTAGAATGTAAAATGGCAGGTCTTGAAAAACAACCCAGACGTTCGATAGGAAACTACTTAAGGACGTTAACTATAGGGAGCATATGCTGGAGTGGCTGAAGTGGTTCCTCTAAATAAACCGGGGCACGGCTGATTTGGGGATAGTCTGGGATTCTTTCACAGCAGGAGTAAGGGGAGAGACATTGAGCTACATCATAACTAAGCAGCAGCAAAACTGGCGGCAGCAGCAGGAACTACATGATATACTGCTGAAATATGTGCCTGATCTTGCTGGGGAAATTAGGAAGGGGAGGGACTATGGAGAGGTGTTGCAGAAACTGGGGATAATCAGGGCTAGAATAAATGAATATTACAGTAGAGAGGGGGCGGCTAAATATCAAAACCATAGGTCAGAATGTTATAAATATGGGGAGAGCACTGGCAGGCTGTTGGCACACTGCATCAGGCAAAAGGACGGAGCAAGAGGGGTAGAGGCCATCATGGATAAACAAGGGCGGAAGACGAAAGTATCCACGGAGATCTTAGAGGTATTCCGTATGTACTATTCTGATCTTTACTAAGAAGATATAGCTCCTCAGCCAGAATCTTATTATAACTTTTTAGCACGATTAAGGAAACTCATTAGAAATAAAAGAAAGATTGCCCTTGGAACTACCCATATCTGTGGAAGAAATTGGGACCATGGTAAAAGACATGGCAAGGGGGAAAACGGCCGGGCCAGACAAAATTTCTTTGGAATTTTATGCAGTGTTTCTCCCAGAGCTTATGAAAATTATATATCTTATATTTTTGGCAGCAAAGGCAGAAGGGGTAATACCACCATCCTGGAAAGATACTAATATTGTTGTTTTTAAAATAAAAGGCAAACCCCCATTGTACCCTGGGCAATATAGACCAATTTCCCTTATAAATGCAAAGTCTAAAATGAATGCAAAAATATTAGCAACAAGACTAAGTAAGTTAATAGCGACATTGGTCTCTCCCCATCAGCATGGGTTTAGTCCGGGCAGGAGTACTGATGATCATGTACGCAGGGTAATAACATTGTTGGATGTAGCAGAAGTGGCTAAATCACTGCTAGGACTTGTATTTCTGGATGCTGAAAAAGCCTTTGAACAAGTTTCTTGTGGTTACCTGTGGGAAGTATTAAAATGGAAGTGACTCGGTCGGGGCTTCATTAACTCTATCAAGGCTCTGTATCAGGCTAGGCTGCCGATAATGGGTAGGGGATTGAATCAAATTAATATCAGACGGGGGACTAGGCAGGGGTTTCCTTGTTCACACCTATTATTTGCTTTATATATTGATCCTTTTTTAGCTAGATTAGAGAGTAATAGTAGGATTCAGCCAGTAATTGTGACTCAAGTTCAATGCAAAGTATTAGCATGTGCCAACAAAGTAGTTGTCTTAACACCAGATTCTTGCAATGCCATAATTCATATAGAAGAGGAAGCGCATGAGTTTGGGGCTATATCAGGATATCACTGCAATGTGGGCAAGATCCAAATCATGAGCACAGAAGGTATATTAGGTGTCCACCATTGGGTGGGAGAGGTGACATATTTAGGAGTGGTTCTTACGGCTGACATTGGGAAGATAGTGGAATTTAATATGGCCCCATTGTTTAGTAAAATCAAGATGGATTTACATAGAATTTATAATCTGCATCTAACTTTGGATGGAAGGTGTAATGTATTAAAGATGGTTGTACTCCAGAAACTTTTGTATTTATTTAGAACTATCCCTCTGGAGATACACAAGAGGTGGCTGACTAAGCTGGACATCCTCCTCAATAGTTTTATATGGCAGTTTAAGAAGCCAAGGCGGGCCTCAACCTTTATGATGTTATTTAACGACTGGGGAGGAAAGGGAGTTCCTAGTATGATACTATATTACTGGGCTTGCATGACATAGCATCACGCAATATTAATAACGGGTTACATCTGGGATGAAATCATGACTGTAATACCATCTATATATCAACTCACGCTGGGAACTGATGTGAGAGGATGCTTTTTAAGGACTATAGAGAAGAGTTATTACAAGAAGTCTAAGTTTAAAACAGTTTGGTGTCAAATTAAAAAGAGATTTCATATTACTAAAATAAATTGGTATACCCCGTTTTGGGACCCTTTATTTTTACCAAGCATATTCCAAGACGGCATGTGCAATCGATATAAGGCCTGCGGAATTCTAAAGCTGGGGGATCTTCTAGATAATGGACAACTCTTTTTGTTTATCCAGCTGCAGGAAAATTGAGATTAACTAAGAGGAAATGTTATAAATATTTGCTGATTTGTGACTACCTTGGCAAGTTGGATGAAAAGCAATGGTCTGGCGTTAAATATGCAATAATAGACATAGTGGACCAGGGTGGTCGAATCGGGCTTGTTTATAGGAACTTGATAAAAGATCTCCCAAATGACATAGAATTGCAGAATCAGAGCAGAATCAGAAGTGGGAGGTGAGGGTGGGATCAAAGGGATTGCTTTTGGAGACCTCCTTGGAACTTTGTAAAGACTAGCCTTAGGAGCCAATATTTTAAAACAGCATTTTATTTATATTATACGCCCAAAAAATTATGTGAATGGGGCATGAGTTCAGATTCTAAATGTCACAGATGTGGCACAGATGATGCCTATATAGTACATATGTTTAGTACGTGTCCACAGGTGGCTAAATATTTGCCAGAGGTCTCATGCTTTGTCGGATTGATTTTGAATCAACATGTCAAAATTGCACCTCAAGTAATTCTTCTTGGGGTTAGTAATAACAAGCAATTGTCTAGAGGTGGGGCGTGTCTGATTTTTGTTGCAATGGCAATTGCACAGATGTGTCTGGCAGCTGGATGGATCAGTCCAGATCCCCCAACATTTACAGAATGGAAATTACGCTTTTTTGTTATGTATAACATGGAGAAAAACCTTTATGTGCAAAAAGGGAGAATAGCACGGAAGAGGGCTAAATTGATTTGGGATTCAGTCGATGAGTGGATGGAAGGTATGAATGGGGCTAAAGAGAATAAGACAGCAATATTAGAACATTAGAAATTAGGGATCCTTAGGGGAATTAGGAACATTTATGCATATGTCACTTTCAGGTCACTATTTGCACTTTAAGGCTTATCTTATTGAATTCATGAGATGATCATGTTGGTATTCTGAAATTTATTATGGTTTATATCTCCATTTTTCTTATTCTATGCCTTTGTTATGCAATGTTTGCACTTTAATGCCTTCCAAATATTCTATTTTAGGTTTATGGTGTTATCAGATTGTGATTATATAGCTTTGTAATGATTAGCATCTTAAATGTCTATTCTGTTTATCGTTCTCAATTTTATGGTGTCATTGGGACTCATCGGTATATAGGATGTTTTATACCTCAATTCCACTTATAGCTGTTATCAGAGTTTTGCCAAATGGATCACATTATATTTCATGTTTATTTTTTAAAATATTTCTGTCAGTGATGAAATATTTTTGATTAATTACCTCAGCCTATTTTTGAGTACAAGATTACGTATGAACTGTTACCCATACCTTAATAGAAAAAAAAATACAAAAACAAAAAAGAAGAGCTTTTAAATATAAAACTGCAATTCAATCTGCCAAGAAAATCTAAATTACAGCAAAAATGATAACTGTATCCAACACTCAAAAGAAGTATTCAGAATTATTATTATTTAAGAAATGTATCACCTTTCCATCAATCCCACACCTTTTGTCAAGAACTAGGCAAATTCCTTCTAACCAAAAATTTAAAGAAATTAGGGGCATATATTATCAAGCGGCAGCGATAATTATCGCTGGCCGCGCTTAGCGTGAGATTTGTTATTGCCGGCTATCGCTGGAAATTATCGCCATGCTAGCGCTGTATTAACAACACTTAGCGCAAAGGCGATAAATATTCCAGCGATAGCGGTGTTTTCCAGGTAACATTGCTGGTTTTCCAGCGATGTTCCATGGAAAACGGCGATATCCTTGATGATAGGGCCTGTGGTCTTAGCCACACAATCCACCCCCCATGTTAGGTATGCCTTAGTCTGGAATTTAACAGACGTTAAATTCCAGCGTTAATGCATAGTTAACGCGATTTCAAATATCGCTACCCCTCGTTGATGATATCGCAAAGCTGGGTTAGCGATATTTTCCCATGGTGTTTTGTCAGGCACGCCTCCTTTGCATCTCATTAACGATGCGATGCGAGGCGTGCTGACAACGGGCGCTAAGGCAAGGAAACACGCGCTAGCGTGTCCTTGTTAATAAAGCAATAATATTATCGCCGCTTTTCGCCCGAAAACGGACGCTAAAGCGGCGATAATGTTATCGCCAGCCCTTGATAATATACCCCCACGAGTCTCCATTGCCATTTCCGCTCTTTAAAAATGGCCAAAATTCCTGCAACCACATTATCTCATTGAAAAGTAGTCTTATTGTGAGCTTCTGGATAACTTCTTTTTACTCAATTTGATGAAGCAATGTAAATCTGGCTCACTTTCCATCTAACTCCTATAAAACGTCTATCAAAATTAGGTAATTTTGCTTTACATGTCATATCTGACATCATTAATGCATCTCTTAAGTGGCCAATTTTCCACAGCCACTCAAAAAGGCATCATAGTGCCTACCTTTACTGACAAAGTCTAATCTCAGTCCTTTTCAGGTATCCAGCTATTGACCTATACCTCTGCTACCACAAATGGCAAAAATGTTGGAGGTGTATGTGGCATTGTAACTCAATAATTGTCTTGAAATGCAGAACACTGGGCTTGCTATCGTGGCCTTCTTGAATCATCTCCACCTAGTGCGAATGACAACATTACATCAACCTTTATTTTACTAAATTTTTCCACAGAATCAACTATGCCAGCCTCATAAAGCAGCTTCATTTACAGTGGTTCGGTATTAAATTGGTTTACTTCGTTCATTCCAGGTATAAGTCAACAAATGACACTGGGAAAAAAAAACATCTCACATGTGATGTTCTTCAGGGTTCATCCCTAATGTTTAATATCCATATGAGACCGTTCTACATATAAAGCTTTTCTTCAGTCTTTTGGATCACGTTGTTACACTCATGTGGATGACACTCAGCTACTGTTTAAACTGAGATGTAACAAAAATAATACCCTGCACCTTCTCACCTGCCTAACAGATGCCCACTGGTTCAAGAACAGTAAGATTCTAATCTCAGGCACCAGCCCAATAGATATGACAGCCCTCTTTCTGGCCTACCCCCTTTGGTCCTTGTACTTCCACTTCTAAAATAGACAAAAGTGTTTCACCTTTGTCAACTACATCTTAGTTTTCCTTATCTAACTCCAAAAAGCAGAAGCATTGCTATCTCAGCAATTGTTGGACACAATTAAACTATTACAAGTCTATATGTCAACATAATAGTTTTTCTTCTACATTACTTACAATACATTTAAAATCAGACAACTAGGTTAGCTGTTGGAGCCCCTAAGTTCAGTTCTACCACTTCAATTCAGAAGACTCCACATTGACTACCAATTCTACATTGCATTGCCTTCAAAGTTCTCTGCAAAGTCCATCATCCTCTATGGCACACCTCCAGTTTTCATCTAATCACTTACTCCTACAATTTTCCAGATACCGTAAAGCTCATGTTAGGGGCTGCTTTTTTCCTTTAGGTGCCCTGACCCATAGAAACAAACTCTCCAAAGAGCTTCAGCTTTGAACTAACCCTCTGACCTTCAGAAAATGTTTGAAAACTCTGCTCTTTTGCCAGCTTCTGTTGTCAGCTCTAACTTGATATTGCCTATTATTTAGTGCCAGAAGCACCCCGGGTTAAAGAGTGCATTAACAAATCCATATAACATATAGCATAACAACAAACTAATTAAAAAAGAGAAAATATGATAGGGTGTTCTTCTTATGTATCCAGCCGGTAATCAGATAGACTATAAAAAAAAAATATTGTCCTACAAAAAAATGGAGTCTTAAATATCGTGATATAGAAATATTGTGTGCAAGAATATCATCGAAAATACCGGTGTTAAAAGTACTAAAGTTATTGCTATAGTTTATTGAAATATCAAAGGCGTTAATATAGTTTACTAAAATAGCGAAACATTAATATAGTTTACTAAAATGTAGTTGTTAATTATATCTTCTTTTATTCTTTTAATGTATTTTAGTATGTATTTTAATAGTATATGATTTAAAGTGAATATATAAATATTGTTATTGTTTTTTAATATTGTTATTTAATTGTTAGTAGTGTGGAAATTTAATTTTATAATTTTTCTTTCTAAGTTTAGTACCGTAGCGGGTTGTGGTTTTTATAGGGGTACAGTATAATTAATTAATACCAAATCTACATGTGGACCGATTACAACTTTTTGCAGTGCGAGGGCGGGCTGCTCGCCTCCAACGTGCTCCTGCACCACCAAGAGTAGCTACAGCCTGCCCGCGTGCAGGTGGCATGGTGGTCCCAGGGTGGTGCTGTTTGAAAGGCTCATTGTGAGCCTGAAACAGCACTGCCATGGGACCGCTACTGCAAATTCCTGCACAGGAAGAAATGCACCACGTTGAGCATGTGTCCCCCTGCATGCATACCCAAGCACATGGGCAAGAGGAGGCCCTGAAGGGCTCCCTTTATTTCCTCACTGCCAGCAGTTATACGGAGGAAGAACATCCATGACACCCCTGGCAGTGAGGAAAGTCTTATTATGCCTGGCTGTGCCTCAGGGCACGTTCCTGCACAGGAAGAAATGCACCATGTTGAACCTGTGCCCCCCTGCATGCACCCACATGCACAGGGGCTTTTCTTTCCTCACCGCCAGCAGTTACATAGAGGAAGAGCCTCCATGAGACTGCTGGCGGTGAGGAAAGTTGTAACATGCTTGGCAGTGCCTCAGGATGCCTTCCTGCACAAGAAGAAATGCACCATGTCGAACATGTGCCCGCTGCATGCACCCCCATGCACAGGGTGCACAGGGTCCCCTTTCTTTCCTCACCGCCAGCAGTTACATGGAGGAAGAACGTCCTTGAGACCGCTGTTGGGGAGGAAAGTCATAATATGCTTGGTGGTGCCTTAGGGCACCACCAACCATGTTGCAGCCCTCAGACAGCCGCCGGACCACCAGGGAATGGCGGTTCCCTGGCAGCTGGGGTGGTGCAATGGCAGTCCAACCATCGAAGTCCAAATAAGTTGGACTGCCGGAGCGGTGGTGGCTGGGCTGCCACTGCCGCACCCCCACGAGTCTTGCGGTCCTCGGACTGCCAGACCCATAATCATTTCCTTGAAGTCATCCAACCAGTGCTTCAGGAGAAAGAATAATGAGGCCTCTGCCTATGGACCCAGTTCTCGAATGTAGTACTATGCACCCATTTGTTTACCCATATACCCCATCTCTGGACCATCTCTCGACTAAGTAATATAGCCGTCGACGGAACTGAAGTAGAAGTATAATTGAGAGAATATGCCAATATTTCCTGTGATTGCTTATAACCAGGGGTGGGCTTAGTTTGCAGAGTTGCACTACGTGGAATTCCGCAGAGTTTCATATAAACTTTGTGGAGTTCCACTCTGCCTGAATTTGTTAACCATGAGTAGAGAGTTCGACTTTATCAACTTTGCCTGAAAGCGTCTGACAAAGAGGCAACGCAGGCATTGCAACAAGGACAATGATTGTATAACAGTAACAGATGATACCACTTTCCCATAAACACGGCTTTGCACCCTCCCCTCCAATCCTTTAGACCTCCCTTGAGCTTCCATCGCCCCCTCCCTAGCCGCCCCCTCCAAAGCCACTTCCTCAACTTGTGCAAAATGTTTAAAACAGGAAACAAAAACCAAACAGAAAGCTGTGGATTTCCCACCTGTTACCTTTCTCTGGGGTTGCAGACAGCCTCTTATTTTGCTGCCTCTTCACACGGTCAGTGCTGGGTTGTACTTCAAATGCCTTATGCAAGAATGGGCAGAAGACGTGACACGCTCGTGATGTCGATGCAAGTTGGACCGCTCTCTGCGACGAATGGTGCCTTGAGAGCTGAGTCCCATCAATGCTGCCTTCAGGAAGAGTCTGCACGGCAGCCCAGCACCGATTCACTTCATACGGTAAGGTGAGCGGCGGGGGCAATCAGAGTTTTTTTGGCAAACTTTACACTGCCAGCGGAGCGCAGAGTTGACAGAACTCCCCATACTCCGCTGGCGGAGCGGAGTTCACTGCTCACCACTACTTATAACAGTGGTTTTTAACCTTTTGACTTCAGTGTACCCCACTTAATTATTATTGGGAATCAGGGACACCCCCGACTGAGTCAATTTTGGAATCTGGGGACCACAGCCTAAGCAATTTCAATGAATTGAATGGCAAAACAATACACACAAATACAAAAAGAAACATTCATCTGACAAATACGCAAATTATGGAATATTTTATTTGAATAACAAACACATATTTTTTTTTATTAAGTTGAATGGGAAGATTAAAGCATTTCTAAATTCAATTGAGGCCCCCTATTTATCATATTATTTTCTGTTTGATGCATTTGCACTGCTCCAACAAATCAATCTGAGGCAACCAACATAAACGTAGCCTCCTTTTTCAAATGTTTTCACTTTAAAGTTGTTTAATTTTACATATTGCTTTTCCATTTTTTAATTTTTAAATGATAAATAAATAACTCCCTGGGAATATCAGTGCCAAACGTGCATCTTTCAGCATAAACATTCTTTCTCTGCTAAAATATCTTAGGACAAGGAAGGATTATTGACACATTTGTTTGTTTTTCCAGGTACTTTATGATTGGCCCTGTCTGACTGCCTTGCCTGCTGCCTCGGTCTTCCGACCAGGCCAGGCGCTTTTGGAACCTTCTTTAGCTTAGTTGCTCCAGATTGAGGCCCCAAGCCTCCCACCTGTTTTTAGACTGGGTGAAATTTCAATGACACCAGAATATTTAGGGTAATTAGTCCATAATGCACAGTTTCAGAGAGCAATTTAACACAAGAAGCACCAATCAGGTACTTTTTGAATGTTAGTGGCATTTCAGGTAGATTATTTATCCAAGCAGACTGTCTATTTTTGAAGCGAAAAACTACAAATCCAAGCACAAGCGGTAGTGTTCTGAATGTGAGTGGCAGTTCCATCAACCTGGGTAGTCATCAATCATTTGTGGTAGATTATTTACATTAGTGGTCCATTCGGGTAATGTTTTAGCACAAAACTATAAATTGGAATGCAAGCGGCAGTGTTTTGAAATCAACTGAGTGGAAAACAACTGGCAAATATATTTTCGAGTTGAATTTTTACCCAAACAAACTGTTCAGGTAATAATTGTGTGAGTAAGATATGCATTTCAAGCAATTATCCATAAATTAACGTAATTTTGTCGTAATTTAGTGTAAAATTGCACGTTTCACACCCCCCTACTTTTTTCCTCTTTCCCCACTCTTGCAGCATGCCCTTTGCTTTTTGCCTCTCTTGTGCATTTTACCTCAACCTCTCTTGCTCTATTTGCCTTCTGCACTTTTTCTCCCTCTCTCTCCAAATCTCCACTCATTTCTCCTTTGCCTCCTCCTCTCACTCATACTTTATCCTGCTTTGACTTTGGCACTCTGCTTTTCTTCAGCTTTTTCGGCCTTTAACGCCGCTGTACTTTGACTCCTGCTGTCTTCTCTTTCCCCCTTTCCCCCTTTTTGCCTTTTGCTTTATCTCCTTTTTGCCTCTTTTGTATATTTTGCCTGTTTTCCTGCATCCCTTAGCCATCTTTATTGCTGTATTTTGTTGCCTTTTTGTAGATCTCACCAAAATGTACAACATTCACTCCACCCTAGCCTGCGCTCTCCTCAACACCTATTTGCCCATCAGACACATCACCGAAGTCTGGGGCTTCCTGCTCGACCTCTCCCAGTCCTACTCTTCTTCACCGAGATCTGGCTCAACCTTCTGCTCCCGACCATGTGGTTGCCATTCCCTCCAGATACAAGATAGCAAGACATGTCAGAACCAGCAAACCCAGAGGAGGAATCGTAATCACCTACAAATAAAGCATCATCTGCTCCATCTTTTCAGCGAAATTCAGTGACAACCTTGATCACATGGCACAGGAGCCATACTCTAATGACCGCCTAGACTCAAAATCCAACTTTGTAGCCACCCTTCCAGACCTCTTCGCCCCGCTGTTACTTGCCTCCAGCTCCTTCATCCTCCTCAGCCACTTCAACTTTCACCTCAAGGACCTCATCAACACCAACACCATAGACCTCCTGGAAGGCCTGAACATAATGGAACTCACCCAATGAGCAAGCAAACCCACCTATGCAATTGTCACCCCCTTAATTTTGTCTTCATTAACTTTGTGGACATTACAGTAGACATGCAGACCCCCTCACCTTGACCGACCACTTCCTCATTTACTTAACCATACACCTACAAAACCGACCTTGCTCACCAAGACCTTGCAATGCAACTAGAACATGTTTACAGAGGAAGTTTGGAGCAAAGAGCTCCTTTCCCAATGCCCACCATCACAAGAAACTTACCCACTCCATTTGAAAGTTTAACATATGTGTCGCCTTCTGTGAAGACACACCAGCCCCACTCAGGAACTGCCCCACCACACAATACATGACAGAGACAAGCTGGCATATGAAAGATTTTCCACTCTCCAAACACTGCTGCAGAAAGTTGGAATGCCACTGGAGATACACCCAAGACAACAATGAGTACAAATTAGCCCTCCAGATCTACCATCAAGGAACTAGGGCCATCAAGTGTGCTGCAGTCAGAGAACAGATAGAAAACAGTTCCAACAACACAAAGAAATCTTTGCCATAGTATGAGAATTCATGTCCTTTCCCACCAACTCAATGATCATTACCCCATCACATGATCTCTGCACCCAGCTCTCCCTATACTTCAGCACAAAAATCACCATCATATTCAACATTTTCACACCTCAACTGGACCTCCCCACGCCTCCCTCCCTCTATTAAGACAAGAAGCACACTCAATAAACCAAATATATGTGCTGGTCGACCATCATCCCTCAAGAAACCCCCACCATGATGCACATCATCCACTCTGTTGTCTAGTTCCTATAGAAAGTATACAGGATCTGTGCATTTAGACAACATACACTGTAGGATTGGTGTCAGACAAACTCTGATTACCCCTACTGGGTATGCTGGCTCTTTTTGTACCAACTAGCTCACAGTGCCACTAGAATCTCCTCTTACCAAGGAGAGAATAGTTCTTGGCAACCATCGAACATGACAACCCTGATCCCTCAGGACCGTGGAAACAATATACTACTTTTCGCTCAGTCACTCGTGCTTACTTAGTCTGTCTCAGAGAAATACACAGAATAAACAGGCTGGGCATTTTCAATAAGAATTTATTGAACAGTTGTTATTCTGGTGTAGAATAGATGAGCTGCAACAAATGTTAGGCATTGTAAGATATAAATGATTAGCCGTACGATAAAGGTAAATGGATGGTATAGCTCTACCATCTTACTACAGTCATCATTACATATGAATATATAATACACATGATAAAAGATGTATACTCCTACGATGCCTCCCTATCTAGATGTACCTAAGTGTATCTAGCATGTATGTAGATGTTAAGCCAAGAATCCCTCTAGGATTTAGTCAACGCCATTACCTGAAGTGAGAGACTGTGGGACCCCGTCCTGGTCTTGAGTTGGACACCCCGCGTTAGACCACTGCGAGCTGGAGTGTCTGCTTGCAGGAACCTCAGTGTCTCTGGTCAGGGTGTTGGCCGGGAAGTCTCGGTCTCCTCTGTCTTATCTTAGCAAGATGTGATGTATATATACCCTTAGGTCTCCCCAGGGGTCCTACCTTGCTGTATTACTGTGTCGGCCTAAGGATACGTTGGGCATAAACTTTGTACATAGATTTTATACAGGAGATGGTAGTCCTGCTGGGCTTCCAAGAATCCTCATGCATAATGTATGAGATTTCGAACTAGAGGAAACCCGCGTTCTGACTGCAGTGTAATATCTAGGTAAAAGGTCAGCCCCTGTAAACCGTGACAAGTGTAATGTAGGGAGAGAATATAGGTGGCAGGTAATGAGATTACCGGGGCCTATGTTATGATACCTATATGGAATATAACACCCACTCCTCTTCCAAGTGGATGACATAGTAACATTCTAAACGTACTACTAGGCTGACTAGATACTGGTATGCAAACGGTAAAAACATTAGTTTCTTTTAATGCTTAAAAACAATGTTAAAAACGTTAAAAAGATTGTTCTAAAAAGAGGTAAAAAAAAAAATGGAAATTGACATTTAAGCTATAGCTCTAATATGTCCGTAGGTATAGTTTGAACTACTACAAGCATTTGAAAGCCATGCATGCCCAAAAGAATGTCAATTTAGGTATGTTGTTCCAATTTTCTGTTTGCTTTCAAAAAGGTCGAATTTTTTCCCAGCACACGACGGGCCAAAATGAGTCAAATGTTTATGTGTCCTGGCTGGTAGACGCAACATTCTCGTTGCTTGCTTCCACAGCTGGCGGACCCTGTAACACCTCGCATATTATGTCAATTGAGCACAGATGATCTTCCGAACTATCCGCAGCGGGTGCTGGGGCAGCCTGTGCGCCATCCAAGGCCTGGGTGTCAGAGGAGGAGCCGGTGTTCATACCAACAGGAGCTGATACTACCTGTGGTGGCTCTAGGAATGCCGCCATCAACATGGGGATATCCTGGGGACACTCCAGAACATGGGCCGTTATGGGGTCCAGTAAAGCATCAACGTCCGGTTGCGCACATGATGGGAGTATCAGACAGAGATCCAACATGCATTCTTCTCCGCAAAACAGGCATCAGAGGACAGGTAAGGTGCAGTCCATCTAGACTGGTCTAAATGAGAGGAGCCAAGAAGCACTTAGTTCCCTTAGGCGAGGTGTGCCTAGAAGTTGTACCATGCAATCACGGTATTTTCTCTCCAGGAGTACTGTTTCCATCTCCTTGCTGACTGGGACGTCCATTGTGTAGCAGAAAAATGACAATCAGGATACCTGCTATTAGAAACAGGATCAGCGGCAGCCCTCCAAAGATGCTTCCAAATACGGAGTGTATAAAGGTTGGTATAATTCCGAGGAACATCTGAAAGGTGCTTAATAGTCCCAAACCTATGGTCTTAAATAGATGGACAATGCCTGTTGTATCAGACATGTTAAAGGTACGATTTACCATTTCTGCAAATTGAAAAGGGCAATTTGTACGTATAAGTGCCTGTTTCTCTGCCGAAGACCTTGCTACTTGAAGATCAAAAGTCTCTCGAGCGGAGGTTAAGGGCACGGGTTTCTGTATAAGCATGGCTTTCATTCTGCTCAAAGTATCAAACTGTATTAATGAAATATTTAGTGAAGGCCATAACGGCGCCTCCCTGAATATATGTGTTGGTGGAAACAATACTTGCATACAGCAAGTAACCCTGGAACTCACAGTTACCAGATATGCGATGCCCGGAAGCGTCCCACAGCAACCTTGATCGTTCAGCATCAAGTAACTCCCATTTGAAAGTAGCCCGATCACTGGAGTGATCACGGCAACTGGGGCACACTTTAAGTGACAGGATAAGTTTGCTACTGAACCATTACAGACCCCATGAAGCATTATATCCTGGCATATAAGTGATCCACTTTAAGCATTCTCGTAGTTTGTACTGCTTAGAAATACTTATTTTTCCCCACTCCGGCATCGAAATCTGTACGGCAATTTGCAAGATTCCTAGATGAATTCCCTACCCATTTCTTCATATCTGCATGCCTGCATTTGTTCAAGGCAATATTGAAATTGAAAAGTAGTGACCGGAAGAGTTATTTGGCCATGGATTAACCATTCTGTGGACGGTGAGACTGCCACTGTGAAGGCTAATCTGTCCAGTTTTTCAATGCGCAGCATTGTATACTTTGCTCCCATCTGTGCCATTTCTATCTGTTTTTCTGTCAGATTTTACGAGGAAAACAGAGACGTGCTGTTTATGAAACGTCAAGGCACATAGCCTGCGTGCAAAGATTACAGCGTACAGCTTAGCAACATAATAGAACGCAATTCTAATTGCCTGTGTTATAATATGGACAAATCTTGTTCAAGTACATCGATAGCAGATGGTACAATGTTGCCCAGTGAATATATTCTGGATGTTAGTGTCGTTAACCCATTGTCGATCACTGCTAGAGCTTTCTCTAGGTTTATACGATCTATTTCTCGTAATCTTTCCGCAGCCTCTTGTTGTGATATTTTCCAAATCTCATTGTAGACAGCGTAATAGAAACGTTTGTGACGTGGCTTCCTAGGACCTAATAAATAATCCCGTAGGTCCATATCTTGTGAAAGTAAGGATAAGTGTTGTTTCACCTGTGTGAGTGTTGAGGTTTTTAGCCAATCAAGGCATAACTTCCCAACACTGTATGATGTCACTACCCCTGGGTGTTGTCTTTGCACATAACGTGGATCTGGCCTATTAATACTAAATCCTTTAGTTTTACCCAAGAATCTTTCTTGACAGTTTTTGGTGTGTACGGGCCAAACCAACCATTCCTTCCAATCGGGGTCCGATCTATTTCTTTGCAAAATGTCATCTACTGTAACCTGTTTTTGTGATTTTATGTTATCCTCGGTGTGTGATGGTGTGGGCATCTGAGGTGTATTCAAATCTTTATTCCTGGCTAACCCAAGACAAGTTGTTTGTTGCACTGTTTCATTCAAGAACATTATTTGTCGAGGAATAAGACATGCTCTAAATAGTGCCTCTGTTCCCTGGACCTGCCAGTCTCTAGTACCCCAGACTGATTTTAAGTCTATGCTGTCTTTCCATAGGTCGAACCCTTGTTCATACAACTGGGCAATAAAGGAAGCAGAATAAATCTGTTTGGTGTTTGTCAACATATTTTTCTGTGCCGGTGTAGGTGCAACCTTATAGTAATGCAAATGTTTTTGAACTGCTTTTTGGTGGTGTCGGGCAATGTTCCCATTGGTGATATGTGAAAACATTCCTAGGGTTAGCAGATTTATGCGGAAAGTGATGACCATAATGTTGATAGCAATACATTTTCTCAAAGTCTGATGTGTCCTCTAACATTTCATTATTAGAAAAAGCAGCAGATTTCTCTAAATCAGACAACATATTATTTACGGTTTCATAATCCCAATGATCGGAAAATGTACTGGAGGTAATGATATCACTCAATGATATTTTAAATAAATGTGGTATTTTTAAAAGTTCAGTCGGGCCAAATATATCGAAATCAACCTTGTCCCACACTATACCATCTGGTATAGCAACTGCTGTAAAGTTCACTGATGATAGGTCTCTTTTTTCACGATGTGATGATAGGTGCGGTTTCAGAATCACATTTACTTTTTGTGCTGCAGAGCTTTCTCGAAGATAAGTTCCCTTAATAAGCATGCTAAAAACTATTACTAGGCCTATCCAGAAAAGAAAGAAAAGTATTCCTGTAGATACCCAGAGCTCCACCCAAGGTGATACCAGGTAAGTCTTTTTAAGAAAGTTCAGAAAATCTTTAAATCGCTGTAGACGAGTTCTTTGGGCTGGCATTGTTTCAGATTCGCTTGGATCTAACGAAAGGGTGTCAAAGTCAATGAAATAGCCAGATGCATTTCAGATCAATTTTCGGTAGTTCTGAGGGTTTTGTGGAAAATGTAGCTTGCTCTTGTTGGGGCATGTTGAAGTAGATAGCCGTGTTTGGTCGAATTGAAATTTGTCTTTCAGTGGAGTTCTCATTTTGAACTTCAATTTCAAGAGGAACGAGTTCCATTGCATTGTTGCTTAGTCCTTCATTCCGTGCAGGTGACCCTTGAAACGTGATGAGTCTTTCTGTTTGAACTTCTTGTATAGTTGTGAGAGGAGGGTGTCTGTTACTTCAGAGTTCACACGGCCTACTATTCAGTATCGGCCACATAGTGTGGTTTGATTAAGTCAATTGGGACGAATCTTTTCTCCTTTTTACCGCCAAGAGGTGGCAGAAGTACTGTTCTTGTTCCTTCAACTGCCAGGACAGGTAGAGGTTTTCTGTATGATGGCCCAAATTCTTTTTGTCCGCTATTTTTTCTCTGACCAGATCCCCGACTTTAGGGATCCAGACAGGTCTTGCCGTGACACTTTTCACTTCCCTATTGGCGGTCCTTTTCATCTGGACATTACTCTGTAGTGCCCTGCTTTCGTTCAGGTCCTGTAAAACAGCCAAACGTTCATGGATGTCAAAAGGTTTTTCAACTGCCACTGTGCCTTCATAATCAAGATCAGGTACCCACATTCTCGTCCCAAAAATGACCTCATAAGGAGTGCCCCCCCCTAGAGAGTTTCTTGGCTGATTGTTTAATGCCCTCTGGACTCCATACAGATGTTTTACCCAATTTCCACCCAAGCCTAATACTCTGGCTGTCAAAGATTGCTTTAAGTCCCGGTTTTTCCTCTCCACAACCGAATTTCCCTCGGGATGGTATGGAGAGGAGTACGGCAATGCTACACCCAAACTACCCATGGCTTCCTTGTAAGCCCTAGAGCTAAATCTGGGCCCACAGTCAGAATGTAATGTGCCAATTGCGTATGTCCCTATAAAGACTCGCAAATCTATTATAACAGTTCGAGCGTCAGCCGAGTGCTGGGGCCACACCCATAGTAATCTAGAGCAGGAATCCACTGCAACCATGATATACTTGTAAGCCCCATCCGATTGTAAGGGGCCGCAGTGGTCCAAATACCCACTCGCAAATGGTTTGTCTGATATTAGTATTGGTGTCTGCACTGGACGTGTTACAGTGGAGCCTTTCATCTGCTGACAGATGTCGCATTTCAAGACATAGTCCTTAGTCTGCCTTCTTAGTCCAGGCCACCAATAGCACTGTTTCAGTAGAGAAACAGTCGCTGAAACTCCTGCATGTGCAGAGCCTATACCCTTGTGTGCTGCTAGAATTAATCCTAACCTACGATCCATATTTGGTATTACTCTATCCCCCACTCCAGGAATTTGAGCAAATGGAACATTGTTTGCATCTAACTTGTAGGAGTTCTTGAGTGGAAATCTTTTCGGTACTGCTGTGTTATTGCGTGTGGCAATAATCGCAAACATTATCTCACTGTCTATCCTCGTTTTTGAACGAGTGATTGCAGCTACGAAAGCTGTTCGTACAGCCCCCTTTGCGGCTTTGCAAGCCAATGAATTCCCTTCAACGTGAACGCCATCACGTTGATGACTCAATGTGTATATCATGTGAGCCCTTGGTATTTCGTTTTTCAACTCCACTACCTGTTCCCATAGCGTTTTGTGCCTAATTGTGCCACCTTTTGCATCTTTAAACCCATTCTGTCCCCAGTCTTATAAATATTAATTATAGGACTGTACACAGTAAAAGGAATCACACACAATTAGTGTGGGGAATTCTCGATCCATATTCACCAGTGCAGGTATTAGTGCTTTTAGTTCTGCCAGCTGCGCCGCGCAGTCTCCTAGAGACTGTGTTTTTGTGCATTGCGGCTGAAACTTTCCATCCTGCATGCATCCTTTAACGATAGCACACGCGGCGCTGTATTGCTGTTTGCCCCCTATGGCCGGTTGCGCAGAACCGTTAGTGTAAATAATATATTCATACTGATCTAGAGGCATTATTTCGTTAGGTAGAGGATATTCAGGTTCGTATTGCAGAAATGCTTGTGTTTTTAGATTTGGGTCGTACCTGTATTCTACATCTGTTGCAGTGAGAGAATTAGCCTATTGTATCCATCTAAGATGTAAGGCTCTAGCATTGGGAACGCTTGCCTTTGTGGCAGCCTCTAAGGCTGGAACCGGGGTAACAACTATTATACGTTTCCCTTGCGCCAGGGCTCTTTCTCTGACTACAGCAGTCTGTACTGCTGTTAAAAAAATTTCTGTAGATGCGAAGCGCATCTCAGCATTCGTGTACAAATGAGATTTATATGCTATTGGTACCGTCTCACCTTCATTATATGTTAGATAGGTGTACCCTGATTGACCCGCAACTGTACGGATCACCAGGTTGCATACATTTATGCGTGTCTGTAAGTGTTTTGAAGCTATCATGTCAGCTTGTAAGGAACGTAGAGTATCTGTGTGTTCCTGTGTCCACGGTCTAACTGAAAAGTCAGGTTTTATCAAATCGTAGAAAGGTTTTACTCTTTCCGCGTAATCTAAAATGTATGTTCTGCCAAAGTTCAGGAATCCCAAGGTTGATTGTAAATTTTTTAATGATTTTGGAGGTTGGAGCAGCGCGCATTTTTCTAAAAAGTTAGCTGCTAGACTTTTTCCTTCACTTGAAAGTTCATATCCTAGAAAAAGGACATTAAGGTGGGCAATCTTTGATTTTTTGAAGTTGAATTTGTAACCTTCCGATGCAAATCCCAAAATTATGGTGTTTACTCTGTTCAAGTGTTCCTCCAGGTCATCATCCGTTAGATAAATATCATCTACGTAGGACAACGCCTCTTCATCCAGATTTTGAAGTAACTCAGCTACTCTGGCTGAAAACAACCCCGGGCTATTCTTATACCCCTGGGAGAGTCGACAAAATTGCCTCTGGGACCCTAGCGCTGAGAATGCTGTCAAATATCTGCTCTCAGGTGCTATATTTTGGCAAACAAAATCCATTTGAGATATCTAGCGTTGTTTTGTATTTTTTCCGCACAGTTAATCATTAATGCGGCACTGTGTGCATTTTGAACTGCAAATGTCTTAGTGCAAGTGTTTAAATGTCTGTAATCTAAAACTAGACGATATGTGTTGTCTGGTTTCGATACGGGAAACAAAGGGTTATTCATTTGAGAGGTGCATGTTTCAATCACTCTTTGGTATTCAAGTTGATATAAGATCTCCCTGACCTGTTTTTTTGCTTCTTGCTTTGTTGGATACTGCCTTTGTGCAGTTGGAGTATTTTTTAATGGAATTATGTGGTGGGTTGAATCCATATCCCATCCAACATGATTTTTGTATAATGCTGGTGCTTGGGCTACCGCCCACTTCCGCGCATATGTATATTTTAAATATTTGGGAACATGGTTAGAAAATGCTGGTAAAATTACTGTTTCTCCCCTAGGGCAATCCATGACAAATGCTGGTGGCCAATCTTGTTCAGCTAACAAAATGTCAAAGCCAAATGTTAGGTTCTCCCAAAAGAGACCTCTAACTGTCCTGCATTTGTCCCCCTCTATTGGGAGTGTAATTTCATATAGTTTGTGTGGGACACTTACCCTAGTATCAGGTGTTTCCACCATGATATAATCATTCAAGTCCGCTGTCACCAGAAATTCCATCAGGTTCTGGTGAGCTATTATTACTTCTGCCGCACTGTCTAGCATCATCAGAGCTCATTCCCCGTTCAGTAGTCGAGTCCTCAGAATTCTGGGCATGTCTGATCTTTAGACCTGCAACCTTCTTCTTTTTGAACTGTGGTTTTGGTTTGGCTTTATCTTCTTTTTTGGAAGTATAGTCTTAAGCGTTCTGCTTGTCTCTGGACTTTGTACGCTCTTCTTGTCTGTCTGACCGTCCTTCCCTCTCGGAGTTTTTCGATGAACCCTGAAAGGAACGAGAGGAATGTGTATCAGTATCGTGATACCTGTCAGGTTTCCTAATATTATCCCTATTCCTAAGGTTATACCTCCTTTCGGAGGGCTCCTGTGGAGGAAATCTACCTCTGGATAGAGATCTGTTTTCTTTAACTTTATGTTTTTTGTTATTGTCCCACTTCTTTTTAGAAGAAGTAGGGTCTGCTTCAAAGTCTCTTTCTCGGGACTACCCATCAATTGTGGTTTTAATGCTTTTCCACCCAAACTGTCCCTGCCTAACTCTGCAGTTTCTATTATTTTTGGTAGTTTGTGTTCCTGTTCCTGTTCCTGTTGTAAAGGACTGAACTCCCTTAGGCATTGGCGGATGGCCACTGATGCTGCCTCCCCTTTAATATTTGCTAATATTATGGCTGATACCTGGGCATAGTGACCTAGTAACTTCAACCCTAAGTTCAGAGCAGGCTCTGCTCCATACTCATTTTGGATTTGTCTTAATACATCTGGTATTACAGCTAAGGACGGTATACCATGAGTTATGGTATATATGGCAGCGAAAACTGTACCCCAAGAGGTACAATCCTCTATCTACGGTGTTATCCCCATGGGTAAGTAGATTGTCATCATTCTGTGTTTTTCATAAGCGCTGGTATTTGAGAATATAGCTTCTAGCTGTGTTATTTTCTGCGCTATCCAGAATGGCATTTGTTCACGTTTTGCGGGCATTTTATCCATTACTGCATGTAATGTTTGTGGTGTAATTTCAGTTGCTGTGTTCTGAATGTGAGCTGTATTTGTTGTTACCATCGCTGGCTGGACCGTAAGAGTCCTCATGACGTATTGCGTCATGTTTCTGTAAAGTTTTATTAATTCTTTGTGAAGTATTAGTAAGTCTGGTCCTGGCATAGTTTCAATGTCAGGATATGGTGTGTAGGCTGCTAGTATTGGCCATGTTGCCCCTTCTCTTCCGAGCGGGTCGAGTCTCACTCTTCTTCTTGTATGGGGTAGAGCGCCTTTAAACCAGTATAAATGTTCCTGGTACGTGAGTGGAACTTCAATGTCCTCATACGGACAATATTCCGCTGGTGCATCACCTTCTGTGTAGAAGTGAAATGTTTTTGTTCTTGCATTTGCTGCTGGGAATGTAACCCACGAATAAAATACCTCTGTTCTGTATGATTTGTGTGCCTCAATCACGAAAGCTACTATGCCACCCCTAGGTGTTAAACCATGCGCAAGCAGTTTCAGGGTGACTGCATTTCTAATATTTTCTGCAATCTGAATTGCATTTACATCTTCCTCGTCATCTGTGAGGTGCAAGTTTTGCACAACTCCTCCCGCGTCTTCAGTCATTGTTTAAAGGAAGAAGTATTTTCCAAGGGAACTACGAAAAGGTGTTTTGCACAATTTCTAGGAATACTGTGTCCTTCAAGCTTGATTAACCAACAGCTAATAAATAGTATTTTCGCCTACTCAGATGTGGCAGAGTTTAGCCTACCCACTCTAGACGTCTCTGGTGTTTTGTGAATAGGGATTTCTGAGAATAGCATGACTGAACTACTCAGATTCTACTGTTAAATAAGTACCCAACCAACGTTGGTGGCGCCATGTCGTGTAGTGCCTATAGAAAGTATACAGTATCTGCGCGTTTATACAACATACATTGTAGGATTGGTGTCAGACTAACTCTGATCACCACTGCCGGGTATGCTGGCTCTTTTTGTACCAACTAGCTCACAGTGCCACTAGAATCTTCTCTTACCAAGGAGAGAATAGTTCTTGGCAACCATCGAACATGACAGCCCTGATCCCTCAGGACCGTGGAAACAATATACTACTTTTCGCTCAGTCACTCGTGCTTACTCAGTCTGTCTCAGAGAAATGCACAGAATAAACAGGCTGGGCGTTTTCAATAAGAATTTATTGAACAGTTGTTATTCTGGTGTAGAGTAGATGAGCTGCAACAACCGTTAGGCAGTATAAGATATAAATGATTAACAGTATGATAAAGGTATATGGATGGTATAGCTCTACCATCTTACTACAGTCATGAATACATATGAATATATAAAACACATGATAAAAGATGCACACTCCTACGATGCCTCCCTATCTAGAAGTACCTAAGTGTATCTAGCATGTATGTAGGTGCTAAGCCAAGAATCCCTCTAGGATTTAGTCAACGCCATTACCTGAAGTGAGAGACTGTGGGACCCCGTCCTGGTCTCGAGTTGGACACCCCGCAAGGGATGTTAGACCACTGCGAGCTGGAGTGTCTGCATGCAGGAACCTCAGAGTCTCTGGTCAGTGTGTCGGCCGGGAAGTCTCGGTCTCCTCTGTCTTATCTTAGCAAGATGTGATGTATATATACCCATAGGTCTCCCCAGGGGTCCTACCTTGCTGTATTACTGTGTCGGCCTAAGGATGACGTTGGGCATGAACTTTGTACATAGATTTTATACAGGAGATGGTAGTCCTGCTGTGCTTCCAAGAATCCTCATGCATAATGTATGAGATTTCGAACTAGGGAAAACCAGCGTTCTGACTGCAGAGTAATATCTAGGTAAAAGGTCAGTCCCTGTAAACCGTGACAAGTGTAATGTAGGGAGAGAATATAGGTGGCGGGTAATGAGATTACCGGGGCCTATGTTATGATACCTATATGGAATATAACAACTCAGGAGCCCCCTTTTCCCATTTCATCTTCTTCAAAGGACTCAACTCCATCCGCACCACTTAAATACTGATCCTCAACGACTCTTTAACATAACCACTTTCCAGACTCATGGAAACAAAGCACAATTTTACCCATCCTAAAAAACCCTGAGTGGACCAGAAGACTCTCTCACAGCACTTGTCCTAATCAACCTCTCAGATGTCTTTGAGACCGTCTCCCACCACAATGTCTCCACAGCACTTGAATATAAGGACCCAACTTCGCTAAATCAACTCCTTCTTCACAGGTCACACCCTGTCTGTAAATCTTGCCTTATACTCGTCCGCTGCCTTTAACCAGATCCGCAGCATCCTGAAACACTCCTTGCTCAGTCCAACACACTTACACAGCATTTTGTCCCCACTTGCCTTTATTGTCTGATCCCATGGGCTAAACATTATTTCCTATCCCAATGACATGAAGTTCATCATCTCCCTCATCGATGAGACGTCCAACACTCAAATGAAGTTTACCAGCTGCATGTCTGAAGCTGCCAACTGGATGAGGGACAGCTGCATGAAGCTCAAATCCGACATAACAGAAGTGGTACTCTTCAGGAATGACATCTCCCCCTGGTCTGCAGACTATTGGCCCTTAGAACTTTGACCAACAACCACCAGCCAAACTGTGCAACAAACCTAGAGATCATGATCGACAATCATATCTTGATGTCTAAGCAGGTCATCATGGTCACAATCATCAGCTTCCACAATCTCATACTCATCAAGAAAGTTTTCAGAAGGATCCCACTAAGCACACATGGATCCGTCACTCTGTACATTGTAATCAGGACGCAACTCACCAAAAGACTCCAAGTCTTCCAAATCACAGTAGCCAGACTCACTCTCAGTCTCCCACTCCACACATATATAGCCAAACAGTGACTACCACTGGCTCCCCATAAACACATGGGCCCTCTTCAAACTCCTTACTCACTCACACCTACAGAGCCTTAGATAAGCAAGACCCCACACATCTCCACATTTTCATCAAACTCCACAACCGACCAGACACTTTTGCTCCTCAACCCCCTGTTTGCTCATATCCCCAGCATCCTTAGCACCAGAACTAGAGGTTACAGGGCTCCCAAAGCCTGGAACGACCTCCCATAGCACATCTGATTCGCCACATCTACCCTCAAATTTAGCAAGAAACTGAAAACCTGGCTCTTCTAATAGGTTCCCAGTCAGGACAGCCTCCCTGCCTTTCTTAGACACTAGGATACAGATAGGTGATATGCATGCCCTATAAGTCTACCTTCCTAAAATATCATAAAACAAGAAATCAGTTTACATGAACTGTCATTGAATTTTTATAACTCTCTATTTAACTTGTCCAGTTTTAGGACTTTCACCTCTTAATGGGACCCTTGTTCTTAGTCAGCTACCAAAATCCTGTGCATTGAAATAAAAAACTAGTTCACTCCTTTGTTCTTGATCTGGTACTGCTGTTATCATTCGTTCTGAGCAATAGCAAACAAAGAACCTTCTCTGTTTTTCTTCTCAGTAAGGAGAAATCAAATATAAAACAGGTGAAATATTTGTCCGTGTGTACGTGTTTTTCTACTGACAATACAAATTATGACAGACTATGTAGCTAAATGTGTTGTTCTCTAGAGGATGGATTTAAAACTGCAAAGGAGAAAGCTATTTACTGTAATTGATAGAAGATAAAATCAGTGAAGTGGGTGAAATAAATACATTCTTCCCACTTGCTCCCAAGTGTGATCAAGAATAACTTATCATTGACAGGTTTCCCTAAGGGTAAAACGTACTCAGCCAAAGTAACTAATAATAGGAAGCTTTTGAAGTTCTTTCTGTGGGATTAGGTATATGTAATTCTCCTATTTTTTAATACTATTTTTTAATACTATAGCAAGATGTGAGGCAAACAGAAAACAATGTCCTCCTGCAAAGGTATCCTCCTAAACAAACTTCTCTTGTCTACTATTTGGTTCCCATCAGAAAGGGGAAGCCCACTGCTTACAAACATTCATGATGTTTTATTTGTAGATATGAAAAGTTTTACAGAGGTTTGTAAAATATAATCCGGATTGACAAACAAGGGCAGAGAGAAAAGAAAGGTGAACTCAAAGAAAGTGGTGAATTGATTGGCGAGCAGTCCAGATCTATGAAGCCCTCCTTAGCATAAACTTTCTCTTGACCCTTTCCCCTACAGGTCAACTTCCACATCACAGGTCTCTCCCATTTCAGAGGGCCCATAAGAGAAGAATTCTCACAAGAGCATATTTTGTAACCTAGTCAAAAGTCATGCATCTCTTTCAGCAATGCTCCTCGGTGGGAGGACAGGAACTACTAACTAACAGTGGAAGAGAAGAGACGATGAAGATCCACTTGAGCATCCAAAACCCAAAGTGGATAAGGAAAAATAAAAATAAACTTCAGAAGCTGAAAAGTAACTGTAAGCCCAGACCATTGAGCTGTAAGTGACACGAAAAGAGGAAAAAGCCAGCACAGATCAGCAGAGCATTAGATAAGCAAGACCCCACACATCTCCACATTTTCATCAAACTCCACAACCGACCAGACACTTTTGCTCCTCAACCCCCTGTTTGCTCATATCCCCAGCATCCTTAGCACCAGAACTAGAGGTTACAGGGCTCCCAAAGTCTGGAACGACATCCCATAGCACATCTGATTCGCCACATCTACCCTCAAATTTAGCAAGAAACTGAAAACCTGGCTCTTCTAATAGGTTCCCAGTCAGGACAGCCTCCCCGCCTTTCTTAGACACTAGGATACAGATAGGTGATATGCATGCCCTATAAGTCTACCTTCCTAAAATATCATAAAACAAGAAATCAGTTTACATGAACTGTCATTGAATTTTTATAACTCTCTATTTAACTTGTCCAGTTTTATGACTTTCACCTCTTAATGGGACCCTTGTTCTTAGTCAGCTACCAAAATCCTGTGCATTGAAATAAAAAACTAGTTCACTCCTTTGTTCTTGATCTGGTACTGCTGTTATCATTCATTCTGAGCAATAGCAAACAAAGAACCTTCTCTGTTTTCTTCTCAGTAAGGAGAAATCAAATATAAAACAGGTGAAATATTTGTCCGTGTG
This sequence comes from Calotriton arnoldi, assembly GCA_963921515.1. Lineage (NCBI taxonomy): Eukaryota > Metazoa > Chordata > Amphibia > Caudata > Salamandridae > Calotriton > Calotriton arnoldi. The sequence continues at coordinate 664,274 of CAWUFW010006852.1, read as the reverse complement.
TACGTGTTTTTCTACTGACAATACAAATTATGACAGACTATGTAGCTAAATGTGTTGTTCTCTAGAGGATGGATTTAAAACTGCAAAGGAGAAAGCTATTTACTGTAATTGATAGAAGATAAAATCAGTGAAGTGGGTGAAATAAATACATTCTTCCCACTTGCTCCCAAGTGTGATCAAGAATAACTTATCATTGACAGGTTTCCCTAAGGGTAAAACGTACTCAGCCAAAGTAACTAATAATAGGAAGCTTTTGAAGTTCTTTCTGTGGGATTAGGTATGTGTAATTCTGCTATTTTTTAATACTATAGCAAGATGTGAGGCAAACAGAAAACAATGTCCTCCTGCAAAAGGTATCCTCCTAAACAAACTTCTCTTGTCTACTATTTGGTTCCCATCAGAAAGGGGAAGCCCACTACTTGCAAACATTCATGATGTTTTATTTGTAGATATGAAAAGTTTTACAGAGGTTTGTAAAATATAATCCGGTCTGACAAACAAGGGCAGAGAGAAAAGAAAGGTGAACTCAAAGAAAGTGGTGAATTGATTGGCGAGCAGTCCAGATCTATGAAGCCCTCCTTAGCATAAACTTTCTCTTGACCCTTTCCCCTACAGGTCAACTTCCACATCACAGGTCTCTCCCATTTCAGAGGGCCCATAAGAGAAGAATTCTCACAAGAGCATATTTTGTAACCTAGTCAAAAGTCATGCATCTCTTTCAGCAATGCTCCTCGGTGGGAGGACAGGAACTACTAACTAACAGTGGAAGAGAAGAGACGATGAAGATCCACTTGAGCATCCAAAACCCAAAGTGGATAAGGAAAAATAAAAATAAACTTCAGAAGCTGAAAAGTAACTGTAAGCCCAGACCATTGAGCTGTAAGTGACACGAAAAGAGGAAAAAGCCAGCACAGATCAGCAGGACAGACTAGAATTGGACAAGAAGAAGATAGCATTTAATTTCCAACAATCCACCTACGCACTCAGTGGAAAGATAGAAATGGATGTTGTGCAACATTTCCACAGAACCATAGAAAAAGAAAGACGAAAACTGTGTGCAAGAACGTATCTCTTTTTGCGTGGTTAAGCCCAATTTTCTGGGCTGATGCTGCTTGTGTTTATACTCTCTGCACTGGGACACTGGTTATCTCTCACCCCTAAATGGGTGTCTAAAGTACACCCATGGCATGGAAAGGTAAATGTCACCTATGGACAGTAGCACTATTGTGCCATCCACTAGTGTGGCAAGACAAACATGACTCCGTGCCTACCACTGTACTGCAACCCAGCTTGTCAAAATAAACCATTTTGACAGGAGAAAACCTCCCTTATTAACAAGTCACCCAGAAGTAAGCCTTGTAACCCACAAGGCAGGGTGCATTGTAATGTAAAGTAGAAAACTTAGAAATGTCAAGATAAACCATTGACTAGCACCCAAAAGCTATTTTCACTGTAGGAAGGCTGACTAGCCCATACAAAAACACTGGGATGCAATATTAGATATCAAATTTGTTATCTCAGGATACGGACCAGCTGGAAAAAGTATAATAAGACCATTTTTAATATTTATTAGAAGCTCAACTCAATGGTGAAGTTGCATGTTTAATACATATTACAGAAAAGGGAATCTTAGAAAATGACATTTTCCTTGCCTGAAGCTCCTGGGGGCTAATTTTCATTAGCCTCCAGCTGTCCCCCAGCTGGTGAATGACCCTGATGAGATGTGAAAATTGATCCAGAGCACAGATAATGACCTGGGTGTGGGGATGTATTCCATTCCTCTGGCAAGAAGACTAGTTGGGCAGTGCATATGAATTTAATGTACTTCAATTGACTTACCCTGTCACAAGTTGATGACACCTACACAGATCTCTTCTATTGTCCTTCCAATCATGCATGCACAAACCTCAGAATGGGGAAAGCTGTTTCCAGAACTGGTTTGGAGTGACCAAGGAGGAAGGGACTGATCATTGCCCTCGCTGCACCACTGGGTGGGCACAGAGGCTCTGCACAAGTGAAGATGGTAGAGCTCACAGCAACTGCCAAAAAAGTGGGTAGGGCTACCCCTGTGAACTTTATCCTATTAGTTGGGGAGTGTCATTCACCCCACCCACAAGCTAGTGCCAGGCATGCATGTGGCACCCCAAGACTCTTTGTTTAGAATGCTACTGGACCTGTGGAAGAACAAACACATGACTGCATCTGCTTTTTGAGCCCTGTGAGAAAACTGTAGGGATGTACCTAGTCCCACATATACACAGGGCAAGGTAGTGGACTCCAAGATTACGTTGGCTGACCTCCCATGTAAGCTACATGGCAGCAAGAAGCTGCAAGAGTGCTTTTCTGGAAGAACTCAGCTGACTGAACCTGACCTGTACTTAGAACATTTTATGTATTTCAAGACCTTCAGTGGACCGGGACATACTTGCCAAGCTGAACCACCAATAATTGTGCAGCTTTAAAATGGACAAAGCGGGGCTTTGATATACACGATGCACACCAAGCAGAGCAAAGCAGTAAAAAATAAGCATCACATGCCAAACCAGTCTAGTCCCACGCCGGCTCCTAAAATGAAACGTAAGGCACAGAGAAACGCGCAGTATAGATTGAAGTTAAAAGCAAGCGCCTTGATTGAGGAGGAAAGGTAGGCTAATATGGACAGAATTCTGGATACTGAAAAGACGTCGGAATTAGAAAGCATTGGTGATGATTCTGGGTTGCATCTGCTCGATACCTCTTTGCACACAGAACATGAAGCAGATGCTCAGGATACTGAAAATAGAGATATAGATTTCACGGAAAGTAGTAATTCCGACTGCCTCAAACAATTTCCGTTCTTTCCAAAGCAGCAGAATTCATCTCATGAGAATCCAGCACCATCACACATTACCAAATTGGCTGAAGATCGGGCCCATCCTCAGCCCTCAGTTCAAATGCCAACTAATAGTCAGAATGGACTAGGAAAACACACCTCTAACAGTCCATCCTCGCTTCAGTCTATCCATCCAACAAGTCCTTCATCACAAAGGAGAAATAGTAGCAAAAATACAGAAGAAGATGCTCCAGCAAAGGGGGCAAGCATAAAGGGGGATCACTTGATACAACGACCAAGAGCTGAGATAGAAGATGGAGAGAAAGAAGAGAGCTCAGTCAAAGACATGCTAATTACTATACTAGGAGAGATCAGAGATCTGAAAACATCCCAAGTGCACAAGATCACTACACTGCACAAGTGGCTTTCCAAACAGGAGGAGAATATGTCCAACACACCAAAAAGAATAAATGAAGCTGAGAATCATATTTCAGAATTAGAAGATAGATTGACTATTATACAACAAAAGCTAACTGCAATGGAAAAAGTAAAAAGGAGGTGGTTCTTAAGCTGCAGGACTTGGAGAATTATAATAGACATTGCAATCTACGACTGGTGGGCATACCAGAAGGAATGGAAGGCACCCAGATCCCCAAATGGACTGAGACACTCTTAAAGAAAGTAATACCAGAATTGGAGGGGGATTTAACAATCACAATGGCTCATAGAGTTCCAGCCCAGAGACAGTTGAATGCAAAATACCCCATACAATCTTAATGAACTTTGCCGACCATCGAGTTAAGGAGCGAATATTAAGTACTATAATTGCCATGAGAACTTTTTCTACCACAGAAATTTCACAATTTAAGATTTTTTGGGATCTGTCAGCAGCAACAGCAAGTCGAAGAAAAGAGTTTGTCAGAATGATAGATTTACTCAAAGCAAAGGTGGCCCAGGCTTTGATAGTCCAACAATCCAAGCTCAAAGCTCTCGTCAAAGGTACATTTTTTCTATATTCAAATATACAAGAAGCTCAATCAGTGCTATCAAAACTGTCCAATGATTGAAGGTTGAAATGGCGTCTGAAGTGGTTGTGACCACACTGGTCAGGTACATAAAAGATCATTTGTGGACAGGAGGAGGGCCCGTTGGGAATCAGGGATCAGATTCCCGACGGGGAGAGGTGAAGTACAGGAAGGATGCACTACAATGGCATCCAGGTTCAACTGGGGGGGCAGAGAAATGTGGGCAATCCGTCTTTTGGGGGGGGGCACGGGGTAAACAGGGTGGTGGGGATTATGAGGATGTTGCAGAATGAAAAAGGAGAGTTTTTAGATAACTGTCGGGATAAAACAAAGTTAGAACAAATAAGGCAAAAATAAGGGCAAACCAATGGTAGATGACATAGAGTTGAAGCCGAAGGGTGTGGTAAAGAAGAGTGGTGAAGGGTGGTGGTTAGTTTCGTAAAGAAAGATAAGAATCTGGAAAATATGAATTCTTATAGGCCTATAAGTCTATTAAATGTAGATTACAAAATCTTCATGAAATGTTTAGCAAATAGATTAAATAGGATCATAAGCTCAATTATCCATATTGATCAATGTGGATTTGTGGCAGGTAGGCAGCTTTTTACAAATACACATTTTTTAATAGAAGCTATGGACTATATGACTCAGAACAAAATTCCTGCTCAGGTGATGTTTTTGGATGCTGAAAAGGCTTTTGATTTGTTGTCCTGGGAAAGTCTCTTTTAAATTCACCAGAAATTTGGGTTCCCCAAAAATTTCATACCAATAATATCTTGTTTGTACAAGGATGTCGAGGCACAAATAATTATTAATTCCAACAATGTTGCAGAGTGAATAGAGGTACTCGTCAGGGATACCCTCTCTCTCCAATATTTTTTGCCTTGTTCATAGAACCACTGGCAACAGCCATTAGGCAAAAAGCTATATTATCAGCCCCACTGCAAGGTATGACAAATATAAAATTATCTGCCGATGACGTGTTCTTTCTAAAACCGGGGGAAAATATCTAGAGGGATATTTTTGCAGTATTCAGGGAATTTCAAGCACTTGGCTGGTATAAAATAAATAGCGCCAAGACAGACATTTTACTCAGTAATTGTTCACAGGATACCTTAATACCGGAATTTCAGCTTTTAAGCAAAACAAGAACAAAGCGATATTTAGGTATATTTGTCTCTAAAAATGTGAATGATCTATATGCCCTAAATGATGCTCCATAATACAAAAGTTCAAGCGATTATTCGCAAAATGGAACCAACTACCTATTTCAATAGTCGGGCATGTAGGACTAATTTGCATGCCATTTTACCCCTACATGCGCTATTTTCATCTTTAATATGGGCCAATAAGACTCGGAGATTAGCACAAGTTACTTTATGCAAATTAACCAAGGAAGATGATTTGGCCCTCCCCATTTAAGAGAATATTATCATGCAACTTTTGCACATAATAAACACAGATTTCTTATTAATTCTGAATCATCATGTACAGAAATTTTTATGTGACATTTCATGAAGGAATACAAAATCCCAGACCTAATGAGGCTAGAAAAAACCCTAAAAAGTGTGATACAAGGTCTTACAGCGGCTATTAAAACAAAAAGCACAAATGTTTAACTTTTATGACATACCCATGATAAATGGTTCCACACGGCTTGTAGACCAAATACGTTGGGGATCAGCGGCTGCTCGATTCTCACATACTAATAAAATGGAAACAGAATGGTTATACCACGGTGGCAGATTTTATTAATATTGACGCCTGGAAAAACTGGGCAGAGATTGAATGCAGTTTAAGTTGCTTTAAAGACATACTTAAATGGCCCTTTCTGCAAATTAAAAACTTCCTAAAAAATATAGATCTCATTTTACTTACTGCAAAACTGGAATCTTAGTGATGCCCTCTCGGAAATAACCACACGTTGATCAATCAGCGGCTGGTTACAAATGTTTAGAGAGCAAAGGGATAATAGTGTGTATGAAAAGGCTTGAGATAAATGGCAAAAAAAAGAGGGCCTTCAGATTTCAAGAACAGCTTGGAATAGAATTAATACATTTAATACACCTCTATTGAGAGGGGTCAGTTTCAGAAAAATGCAGTTCTGTACCAATTGGTTATTATATAGGACCCCAGACTTCTTTTATAGTATGAACCCCCAGATACAAGAGCAATGCTTCCAATGTTTAGTGGAAGGTGGGGGTAGCTGGATTCACATCATATCTGAATGTCCAAGGATTACAAAAATTTGGGATGAGATTGAGAAAAACTGTAGACATAATCTAGGGGTAGGGCTAGCTATTGACAACTATGTTGTAACCTTGGGATATTCCCTGAATATACGAGTGGCACCTTACAGGCGGAAGGGTAATATATATTGGCCTTAGTTGCTAAATCTCTAATACTCCAGAATTGGCGTAGTGAGAATCCACCCACATTTCTGCACTGGCAAACCAAACTCCATAGAGTCCAAGAACTGGAAAAAAGACATGCCCTAAGGTCAGGCTCATATGCCAAGTTTAAAGCTCTTTGGAAATTCAAATGAAACACGCCGGGAGATAAGGAGGCTACATGCCAAATGGTTATCTTTGGAAATATTTAGATCATCTGGGGAAATGTGCAATATTTGTTGTCTTTTGGTTACAATCTTTTGATATATATAAGATAGTTATACTTCTGTTAATCTGTAGCCTTTATGTCACCAAACGGTGGCTTCTGAAATCTAGAGATCGTTCGGGGAAATGTGCAATATTGGATTCCGATTTTAATAAGATCTTTGGTAATTATCTCCTGAAATATATATGATATTTATCTATCTGTTCATTAGTATCCATTATGTTCTTTTGTGTAAAACCTAAACCTGACATGAATATCTAATATATTAGATATAAATGTATATGTATTATTTCTAAATGCACTCTCCTAAATAAAAAAAATAAAAAAATTGTGCAGCTGCTAGGCTGAAGAAACATGTTTCCCCTGTGCTGAGCTTCTCCACAGCAGAAAATCCAATTCAGAGGGATCTCACTGAGAAGGTATCCTTGTGGTGCCCTCTTCTGGTACAGCACACAACCTTGCCCTGCTGGAGAATTCTGATCTCCAAAAAATAGACTAAGTTTGAAAGTAAAAATCTTGAAGAGGCAAAGGTGTCAATAGTAAATCCAATCAGCGAGAGGACTTCCTAGGTAGGAACTTTGAATATTCCTGCTGTAAGCTTTTTGTGCCCAAAGGAACAGATTTACCAGGACCTCAACCAATGCTTATCCGATGTCGTTGAACCCTCCTTAGATATAGCCTGCTGCCTTGCTCCACTGAAGGATTTTGCCTTCAAGAAAAAGCCCACGCAAAACCTATAACCAGGTCGAACCTGGTTGGTGTATCTGACACAAGATCATGCTGGTCGGCCAAATTCATACCTAGATCCTGGTCTACTAGAACCATTGAATACCATTGGCACTTTGCTCTTTTTAGTAAATTTTTTACTTAAAACCTTAGAGATTCATATCTTTGGATCCCCTTGTTGGATATTTGTAACAGTGGTGTTATTCTGCTTATTACATTTTACTCTATTTTTCTAAATTGGAGTGGGAGTTTTATTGGGTTATTCTTTTTATTGTTTTGGCACTTTTTCTATGCTTTACACAATTTCTTATGTTATGCCTGTCTGCTCTGTGCCATAGCTACCAGGGCTTGAGGTCAGATTACTGAAACATTTAACTGGACCTAACAAGATAGAAACCGTATTTCTTCTGGTGGATTGGCATCCATCCCAACTAATTACCCACCATCTCAATAGTGCACACTAGATAGAAACACAGTACAAAGTCCACAGCCAACTGACAAAGGATCACAGGTCCAGAACACAACAGTAATAGAGACCCTACCAGCAATCCAGAAGCTGGAAAATGGTACACAGTATCTAACCAGTCAATCAAGGATGAAAGCATCCACTATAAATAGACCTGAATTTTCAGAAGAGATGTAAAGGCCTTCAGGCAGTGCCAGGTTGCACTCACCCTGGTAATGACCCACAGGTACAGCAGCCAGCAATCAAGGAAGTAAATGTATCCAACAACGAGCCCAAGAAGAAGGCATCCCTGGGCAACAGAACAGGTGGCTGGAGTACTGTTACCCAGGGCACCAGAGGAGCTGCCTCTAATGGCCCCATGCACAAATATTAAGAAACACTTCGAGAACAATAAGAACAGGCCTGAAATCCAGGAACAGAGGACCAGACAGTCAGGTAACAGCAAGCCATGTATTTGGGTCAAAGGAAAGGAAAGCAACACAGCACAAAAAGGCATGAAGGCCCACAGGAGGCCAGTACTCCCCAGATCCAGCTCTTAGAATGAATGGAAGTTTAGGAATAACAGATCACAAACTGCATTGTACAGCCAGAAAGGTCTACTGAGCCAAACAACACAACCAGTGGTAACTCCAACTCCAAAATATTAGAGGTTGGTGAAACTTGCAAAGTTTCACACCTCGGAATTCGAGTTACATAAAAACCTCAGTGAGATTCCACTGAGTTCTGCCAATGGGCAGAAATGTGCATGTTGTGCTGCTCACGCTGCAATTTAGTACCAGTAGCATGAGAAGCACAAAAAAATCAGCATGAACGGCAACATGCGGTGTGCAAGAGAGCGCAGGCATTGAAGTTGATTTTGCTGCCCCTCGACTAGAAAATCTACTCATGCATCAGCAAATCTACAGAAGATGCAGTCCTCTGAGCCTCGCTACCACCCACGTTAGAAAATAGTGCCAAGAGAGGCCTAATCTGGTTTGTGCTTGGGAAAAATTCTGCAATGCATCGATTGGCACAATGTGGCCGGAACTCTGCATTCCGTGGGTGTAATGAAGGATTCCGCCCACCGCTACAAAATATATAGGGGAACAACCAGCAGCTCACATGAGGAACAATATTCCAAACACATAGAGCACAAGCTAGGAACCAAAATCCTATTTGAAATGAACCACAAGTGACTAGAGGCTACAGAGATCAAGTATCTCCGAGGCACAAGGGGCTAGATAAGATAGTCAATACTGAGGATTATTAGTAAGATTCTAAAACAAATCGGGTACCTTCCCACAAGAGTCTCCAAGGGTAGAACAGGCCACTTGGCAAGAGAGCCAAACTAGTTGCACAGCAAACAATAGGGAGATTAAATATAGATCTGAAAGAAGAGACCAGAAATAATATCTGAAAAAGGCAGATAGCACATAGGGGAAGAATCACTATACTAAGTGCAAAGAACTGTCCAGAAGTAATCTCAAAATGGATATCTATACATCATAGACTGAAAGAACCAGCAACAGCACAGCCAAGCCAGGACAAATGCAAGAACAAAGGCATCTGTGGAGCTCCCACAGAACTGGCCACTCAAGCACCACCTGAGCACAGCAAATTCACATTGATACAGAAGCAAGGAGATAAAAACATACACACCCACAATTTAAAGGCTGAGTATCAAAGACCTAAGCTGCAGGCCACAAATGACATACCAAGATGTCAGTTAGAGCAAGGGAAAAACCCAACAAACATAAGCAAGTGTGCACCAAGGTAGGGGCCGGGATCCAAGCAATTGTCTTCAACAGTGACTAAACTGGTGACAGCACAGGAAATTACATTACATGATAGAAGTGCATGACCAGGAAATGAGAACAAGTGGCATCAGACCCAGAACTCATGTGAAATATATGAGACCATTAAAAAGAGTGAAGCTTCCAACACTGCATCCAGTAGGAACCATACCAGCTCAGACACAGACAAATGATAGCAGCAGAAGTGATGCCGCCAGATTACATACAATGCACAATCCAGAGAGATGCCAGAAAGTCAATGATCTACAGAAACAACTGGCAAGCATCTTACACAGAACAAACAGACTGTGATCGCAGATCTTGTTATATGGTTCTTAGGCACATTATTGACATTGCTAAGTTAGCATGAGCTTCGCTGCCATGATGCTGCTTTTGCGCACGCTACTACATGACTTTGTTTTTGCAAGACTTTGTTTGTGCCCTTCACATGAGAATGGGTTGCCTTTCGCGTTCTCTGCCTTTCCTGGAGTTTAGTCTGAACACGATATGCAAGGTCGATAAACAATGCCCCTTGTTATTCTGTTCTGGTCAGTCCCTAGCACCTAAACATAACATGCTACACAGCTGCAGTACTGAAGACTCGTGCTTTGATATTACGTTGTTGCATGTTGTTTTAACACACTTGGAGAAAGCCGTTCCATGGAGAAGAGCTCTGCTGTTCCTATGATGTAAACCTTACATTCAGGCTTTAAGGAATGGGGTCTGCTGTCAAAGCCCAGAGATCGTTCTTTTTATAAAATAACCTTCTTCTAGTCAAGGGGAGGGTGGTCAGGCCTATAGGCCCTTATTTCCACAGTCTTTATAAAATGATTTCTCCCTTTGTATTCTATGGAATTGTAACAATGCTAACTGTGCTGAGTTTATGCATTTTGCTGCTAGTAGTGGCACGTATACTGTATTGTAGAGCACGATAGTTAAAATAAACATTTTGAACTATTTCAGTGACTCTGCTTCTTGTCATTGTGGACAAGTATGAGTGAGTGAACGAAAGAGTACGTCTTGCTCCCGCGATTCCTGAGAGAGTAGGAAGTGTTGTGTTCTGGGTTGTCTAATCATTTGTAGCTCCGTGATATTTGGAGGAGAACGAATGAGGCACTATAGCTAGTCGGTTTGGTATTTTGGGTACTGATGTGGTAGGTTGGTACACCCCTATTCACTGAGGTCCTGTTTTCCTGTGCATAGTTCTGTGTATGTGCAGAATCCCTGCAACATGGCGCCGTCAACGTTTGGTCTGGTTCTTATCTGCGAGACGCTTGAGTAGTGCTTGTGCTTGTCCACAATCCCCTCACTTCTGTTTCCGGAGACAGCTGTGACGGTGTAACCTCCTATATTGATGTTTTTATAGGTTCTTTCAAGCTTGAAGTTTTAAAAGGTTTTTCTCTTTATTCTTAACCCGTTATTGCGCTGCTGCGCTCTAGGTTGTTATTCTTTGTTATCAGTTTGGCGGTCCCGATTCCAGCCGCTAATAGGGCACCACTCACGGCTTATTTGACTCAGAATGGAGTCCCTAATCCTCGTGTTGCGCTGACTTTTGTAGTAGAGGCAGATGCGGCTTACCGCTTCGAAGTGTTTTATTCTTGGGTCACATTTCCTGCGGTGGATGGGACAGATTACTTGTTTCACAAATATACGCCTATGGCCCTTCCTAATACTTATCAGCCCTATCGGGCTCTTGAGATTCCGCTTACAGCTTGGCAACACCAAATTTGATTAAATGGCGCCCTTCCTCACCCAATAACGCCGGTCCGTTTAGGTCCTTTATCGATAGATGGGGCCATGTGGCCCGTTTTGGCTGGGTATACCCCTCACCCATGTCGTTTGACAACAGCGACGCTTGCAGAACTGCGCGTGTTACATACGTCTTTGATACGCGTGCATAGAGCTGTTATACAGTTCATGTCGCACAACTTTCAGGTGGGACCACCTGGCGTTGCTGCGCAACCTGCGGGACCTGGTGGTGTGACCATCAGTCCCCTTATGGTTAATTCAGTAATGGGCAAGCATCCACAGAATAAGGATGAATTACCTTATTGGCTTGCTGAAAAATTTGGACAACTAGCGGCTGTTTTTCTAAATACCTATCCTGTGGATAAACACAGGATATTGACTATTAGTTTGCCCATAGACTTGCTTCCCGAGTTGGCTGATTGTAACACCTGGGGCAAGGTGTTTGCAGCGGTATATGTTTTGGCACTCCCTCCATGACCGTGCTCCCCTCAGTGATTAAACGTGTTCAAGATGAACATGGAGCCGAAACCGCTGTGGAGCTGGGGATGAGATTGGTGGGGGTGTTCGACGTGGTTGCTGATATGTTCCTTGCCAATGTCAAGGGAGATGCAGTAAGCTTTCAAGTGGCAAACCGCTTGGAGGCTGTCCCTGATGTGAACGAGCCACGCAAATTACCAAAAATTATTGCAAAGGCTTATAAGACCATAGGCCGCAATAGTTTGGGAGTTAAGCCTTTTACTCAAATGCAAACTCCATCTCAAACTCAACAAAAAGTCCAGACGGATAAAGATGGACGTCCGTTCTTTACTAAAAAGAACTGGAAAAATCAAAAACAGGGACAGCAACAATAGAAGCAAGGTTCTGATAGATTTCAAGTCCCTGATCAATGTTCTCCTCGTTCTTTACAGGACACTTCTGGCTCTCAAGTCGGAGGAGGGGAGCGCCAAGATCGTGGCAAGAGTCAACCAGCGCCACAGGGACAAGATCAGCCTCGACAGTTTGAAGTCAAAGTAAAACAAGAGAATCTACCTCATTTTCGACCCCCGTTTCAGAAGAAAAAGGTTGCCGCTCTAACAGCGAGGTATGCCTCAGACGGTGAGAACGCGACTCCTGGATTGGACATGGGCAGTGACTCTGCTTGGTTACCATAGTGCGGGAGGCTCTGTTTCCCTGTCTGGAGGCGACAGCAACTGATACATTCATTACAGTAGAGACAGCTGACACCCAGGTTGCCCCCCCGGATAGGCTCTATGAAATAATTTTCCAAATTGAACTTGATATACCTCGTCCAAGTAAGGCTGTGTTCTGGGAGAATTTAACATCCTCATATGACATTCTGTTTGCGGAGGCAGATTAGCCTCCACCCTTTGTGTTGGCAGCTCCTAGGGGAGAAGACGTGATACTTCCGAGTTTTTCGTGTTACGTCCCTCAAGAGCATGCCCAGACTTTGGCTGCAGGGTGGGCTTGTGCCCTAGCCCCAGCGGTGTATCGTAATCAGGTGGGATGGGATGTTGATTCACTGGCTCATGAAATTCCTTTATGCTCTATGGCTCAGCCACAACCGCAATATCCAATCAGGCGTGAAGCAAAAGCTTCCGTTTGTGATATTCTAACAGTTGGAGTATCAAGGAGTGATTGAACCATGTACATCACCGATGAATAATTCTCTCTTTACGGTATCAAAACCTGATGGTTCATATCGGATTGTATTGGATTACTGAGAATTGAACAGCCATTGTCGCACTTTTGCTGTGCAGAACACTCACAGCTCTGCACTGGTGAACAATCTTGTTTGTAAGAAATACAAAACTACGCTTGATATTTCAAATGGTTTCTATAGTCACAATCTCGCTCCTGAGAGCCGTGATTTGACAGCATTCACTGCCGTCGGGAATCAGAAAAAATTTACACGATTGCCTATGGGGCATAAGAATAGCCCCGGGGCATTTGCGGCACGAATTGTGTCTTTGTTGAACGACATAGACCCTGATGCGTTCTCGTACGTAGATGACATTTATCTGACAGATGATGAACTTATGCCGCATCTAGTCCGAGTCGACAATATTATTTTGTCCTTTGCCGACTATGGATACAAATTTAATTTTGCAAAGTCACATATCGCCCATTTGGCGGTGCTCTTTTTGGGCTATGAGCTCAATAATGAAGGAAAGGGCTTGGCCCCTCACTTCTTGGAGAAATGTGCACAATTGCAACCCTCTTCTACACTGAAGAAACTTCAGTCTTTGCTGGGATTTTTAAATTTTGGGAGGACATACATTCCCGATTATGCCCAGTGTATCAAACCGCTTTATGCATTGATACAACCGACTTTTTCTTCTGCCAGCTGACTTCCGGAACATACTTCTATTCTGAATTCTTTGCAAACTGACTTGCTTGCAACTAACTACTTGTTGACGCGTGACAACACCACAAACCTGGTAATAAGTATAGTTTCTGGGGCAGTGGGTTTCACTTACTTGACGTTCAATGAGGGAGACACAGTTCCGATTGCATACAAATCACATTTATACACTGCAGCTGAAATGCGCTTTTCAACGGTTGAAAAAATCTTAACGGCAGTACAGATGGCGATTCTAAAAGAACACTCATTGGCGCAAGGTAAACGCATTATTATGGTCACGCCCTTCCACGCTTTGGAAGCCGTGACTAAGTCGAGTATACCTAACTCAAAGGCATTGCATCCCCGTTGGATACAATGGGCTACTTCCTTGACATCGGCTGATGTCACGTTTATCTTTGATCCTTCCTTACAGACACAGGAGTTTTTACAGTATAAACACGTTCATCCTCCACCCTTGTCTCTGCTTCCTTTACATGAGTACAAATGCATCATTTACACCGATGGCTCGGCTCAACCGGCCACAGGTTCAAAACAAGCTTATTCAGCCGCTTGCTCAATTGTTGCTGGCTCGATTGTTAATGGAGAGTTTAAGTCTTCCGTTGTGCACACTCAGGCACTTGGAGACTGTACGGCGCAATTGGCAGAGCTGCGTGCTCTTGTACTTGCTCTCGAGTTTACTGATCCAAATGTGAATACTCTTATTGTGTGCGATTCTTATTATTGTGTCCAGTCTTTTAATGACAAATTATTCTTTTGGTCTCGGAATGACTATTGCAATTCCAAAGGCAGCGCAATTAAGCATAAAACGCTTTGGGTTCGAGTGGCAGATCTTAAACAACGTCTGCCCCTCATTCATGTTATACATACTCTTGGCCATCAGAGTGTGGGAGCACATGCTCTTGGTAATTCTTTGGTTGATGAAGCGGCCAAGTCTGCAGTAGCCACGTGTTCTGTAGCAGCAGTTACAAGATCCAAGACTAAAATAGATCATGAGATTTTGGCAGTTGTAGCTGCAACGAGGGAAGGAACTGCTTATCCTCAGGGTTTCCCTTCGAAATACTCTTATCATATAACTCCCAAACAAGTTCCTTATGCTTTAATTCCTTCTGTTGGGGAGCGGATGATCCCCAACATGGACCGCAGACCTACATTGATCAAAGCCACACACGAAGGCATAGCATCTGCGCATGCCGGTGTGTCGGCGACAGTCTCTATTTTACAGCAACGTTACTGATGGCGTGGTTTATATAAACAGACCCGTAATTATGTCCTTTCTTGTGACATTTGTCAGCAAATCAAGCCATCTACGGTCACACGCCCGCCACAAACACAGCTGTGTATTTCTAATCAACCTTTTGGCTGTATGTATCTTGATCACTGCGGTCCTCTTTCTTCTGATACTGCGTATAAATATATATTTGTTGCAGTTGATTTGTGTACTAGATTCCTTTTGGGTTTGGCCACAATGCAGTGCTGACGTTCGAAATGTCATCAGGGATTTCCATGTCTTTGTAGGGATGTTTGCCTGTGGCACCTTCCATTCTGACCAAGGTCCAGCGTTCGCCTCTACAGCGTAAAAGGATGCGATGAAGTCAATGGGGGTGCTGGTGCAGTTTTCGTCTCCATACAGGCCTGAGGGCAATTCAATTGTGGAGCGAATGAACCGTGACTTAAAGCAATCCTTGACAGCTAGAGTCTTAGGTACTGGCAGGAACTGGCTGGCCCACTTGTATGAGGTTCAACGTGCACTTAATAACCTCCCTAGACGATCTCTGGGCGGGTGGACCCCATACGAAATGCTCTTTGGCATTAAAATGCTTGTGCCAGACCTTGATGGTCTAGACGTTGTGGCGGCTGCCGCAACCTTTGACGTAGATAATCATTCTACTGTGTTACAGGATCTACAAAAGACACATTACAGCAATGCAACTGAACATTTACCTTCATCCACTGATGCAGCACTACTGATTCCAGTTGCCGGTTGGCTTCCTAAAATCGGAGATCTAGTACGAGAAAAGCTGGTGAACAAAAAAGAATTTTGTCCCTCTTGTCGCGCACCAGTTCCAGTGCTTGGAGTGAAGGGTACTCGTACAGTTATTTTACCTACTTTACCTGGTCGCAAAGACAACAGACATATTTCAGTGGACAATGTCAAGCTACACCATGTGGCTGATTCTGAATAGTGTCACACCTACAGTTTCGTGCACCGCAATTTCATTGGATCCACTGACTTCATCATCCTCTACCGCTCCTCGTAGGGTTAAAGAAGTGATGGACACTATCATTGATCTTTCACCTGTCTGACCTCTATCTTCTACCATGGATGTTGAGTATATATATCATCCAGATGAGTCCGTCAGTGAAGTGCCGAACAGTCCTGGAGAACATCGAGCGGACCCGACACTTCCACCTCTGATAAATCAACCTACGAATGGCTGCTATGGACATCATGCCAGTCTATCTTCCGGCTCTTCTTCCTCAACATCCCATTTGGCTGACACACCGACTTAATTAAGTATTTTTTTCTCTTTGTTCAAAAAGACTTACCTGGTCCCTCATTGGACTTACATTTGGTTGCTGCTTGTCCTGATTTTTCTCTTCATGTCAATTGGTTTTGTGACAGTGTTATTTTTGCTCATCAATGGTCATTATTTGCCAGAATGCTCTGCAGTTAACTTGGTCGATGGAGTTCTTGCCCCTCACACATCGTCCCATATCATGAAACGTGATCAGTCTCATGTTAACATTTCAGCATTCCCAATTGCAGATGGCATTGTTTGGGACAAAGTAGCCTACGAAGTACACGGCCCGACCGAGGTACTTCGCGTACCATACGTGTTTCGCGTCTCTCTAGGAGATGTGGCAACACGGGACATACATTCGGATGATTGGGATGTGCAAGCAGTGCATGCACTATTTTCAGATTTAAAATATTATGCTGCTTTTGATGCTGAAGATTTGTAATTGAATTCTGCCAATTATGGGGATTTATTTTGTTATCAGCATTATGGGCATCATTTTTTACACAAAACAAACACGTTAAGGCCTGTTTTTAATTTTACACAATGGGAGCATTGTCCTACTCCCGTAGAGGGGAGTTCTAAAACTTTTAGGGATAAGTTCACTTACTTTACAGATTATGACATATCTAATACGGAATCCTATTATTTTAAACTTCGATCATCTACTCAATCTAAATTTATGTTGACACACACAAAATTGATTTACGCCAACTTGTTTAGAAATAAATTGGCTACGCAGGGTTATGATCATTGGAAAGATACTGTTGATTTAAAATCAATCTGGGGCACAAAACCTTGGCAGGTTCAGGGAACTGAAGCTTTACATCGCGCCTGCCTGATCCCAGCTCAAATTCTGTTTTTAAATAATACAGTGTACCAAACAACTTGTTTTGGCCTGGCAACTGGCAAAAATTTAAATACACCATCCATTTTGTCTTTAGCGGAATATGCTAATTGGCGCACACACACAAATTATACCATTGAGGCATTACAAGCTTTGCTTCGCAATGACACTTTCAATGTTTCTGAAGTTGATTCTTCCAGCTGGTTGGTGTGGCAATCTAATATAAATGCATGTCAAATGCATTTTTATAATGTAACACCTGGTTTCACACAGACTAGACCGGACCCACGTTATCCAAGTTCCCATTCGGTTACCACATACTCAGTGGGTAAGTTATGCCAACAATGGTTAGAACATTCTATGCTGACATCAGTGAAGCAACATCTTTCTCTGTTGTCGCATGACATTAATTTGGCTGATTTTCTCTTGGGACCCAGGGATCCAAGAGCAAGAAGATTCATATATGCCGCTTACAATGAAATTTGGAAAATTTAGCAGATGGAAGCTGCATTTTGTCTGCGCCAAATTGATTGCATTTTGAACAATTAGAGCCCTTGCCATTTTCTGTAGCGGAAACAGACTCTGCTGTTTGGTTAATTCGAGGGTTATCTCTCTCCCTTTTCGCTATTTCAATTTAAATCATGCATGCAACTTTTTCCGATTGGCCGTTATGAACCACTGGGTAGTGCTTTTCTACATGAATTGTGGTCCCTACCTTTCACTTATAGATGTCAGAGGGAGGGTAAGGAAGTTTTCCTAACAGGGAGGACTGCGATTCCACAGTGGGACATTCCCTTGTTTGTAAACACGTTAGGTTGCACGGCGCTTGTAATGTTTCTTCGCCTAATCTGGCCTGTTTTTTTGAAAGGGACTCCAGTGCCATCAATAATTCCCGCTTTTTCATTGCTTACAAATGGCAGTTATCTTATTTTGAACAACCAAGATTCCTCTGGTTTACGGGCTGGAGTCCCGTATTTAGTGACGGTTTCCCAGCGCGTAACTTGTTGTAGCAATGTGCTTTATCCGCCCCGCATGGGAGTCTAGATAGCTCAATTTGGCCTTCCATTCCGACTTTGAAAACAGATTTCAACAAGTTGAGCAGGCTCAAAGCGCTATTATTCCAGCAGGAGGTGGAGAGTTTAAGTCTTCCGTTGTGCACACTCAGGCACTTGGAGACTGTACGGCACAATTGGCGGAGCTGCGTGCTCTTGTACTTGCTCTCGAGTTTACTGATCCAAATGTGAATACTCTTATTGTGTGCGATTCTTATTATTGTGTCCAGTCTTTTAATGACAACTTATTCTTTTGGTCTCGGAATGACTATTGCAATTCCAAAGGCAGCTCAATTAAGCATAAAACGCTTTGGGTTCGAGTGGCAGATCTTAAACAACGTCTGCCCCTCATTCATGTTATACATACTCTTGGCCATCAGAGTGTGGGAGCACATGCTCTTGGTAATTCTTTGGTTGATGAAGCGGCCAAGTCTGCAGTAGCCACGTGTTCTGTAGCAGCAGTTACAAGATCCAAGACTAAAATAGATCATGAGATTTTGGCAGTTGTAGCTGCAACGAGGAGAGGAACTGCTTATCCTCAGGGTTTCCTTCGAAATACTCTTATTATATAAATCCCAAACAAGTTCCTTATGCTTTAATTCCTTCTGTTGGGGATCGGATGATCCCCAACATGGACCGCATGAACCTACATTGATCAAAGCCACACACGAAGGCATAGCATCTGCGCATGCAGGTGTGTCGGCGACAGTCTCTATTTTACAGCAACGTTACTGATGGCGTGGTTTATATAAACAGACCCGTAATTATGTCCTTTCTTGTGACATTTGTCAGCAAATCAAGCCGTCTACGGTCACGCGCCCGCCACAAACACAGCTGTGTATTTTTAATCAACCTTTTGGCTGTATGTATCTTGATCACTGCGGTCCTCTTTCTTCTGATACTGCGTATAAATATATATTTGTTGCAGTTGATTTGTGTACTAGATTCCTTTTGGGTTTGGCCACAACGCAGTGCTGACGCTCGAAATGTCATCAGGGATTTCCATGTCTTTGTAGGGATGTTTGCCTGTGGCACCTTCCATTCTGACCAAGGTCCAGCGTTCGCCTCTACAGCGTAAAAGGATGCGATGAAGTCAATGGGGGTGCTGGTGCAGTTTTCGTCTCCATACAGGCCTGAGGGCAATTCAATTGTGGAGCGAATGAACCGTGACTTAAAGCAATCCTTGACAGCTAGAGTCTTAGGTACTGGTAGGAACTGGCTGGCCCACTTGTATGAGGTTCATTGTGCACTTAATAACCTCCCTAGACGATCTCTGGGCGGGTGGACCCCATACGAAATGCTCTTTGGCATTAAAATGCTTGTGCCAGACCTTGATGGTCTAGACGTTGTGGCGGCTGCCTGACCTTTGGCGTAGATAATCATTCTACTGTGTTACAGGATCTACGAAAGACATGTGACAGCTATGCAACTGAACATTTACCTTCATCCACTGATGCAGCACTACTGATTCCAGTTGCCGGTTGGCTTCCTAAAATCGGAGATCTAGTACGAGAAAAGCTGGTGAACAAAAAGAATTTGGTCCCTCTTATCGTGCACCAGTTCCAGTGCTTGGAGTGAAGGGTATTCGTACAGTTATTTTACCTACTTTACCTGGTCTCAAAGACAACAGATATATTTCAGTGGACAATGTCAAGCTACACCATGTGGCTGATTCTGAATAGTGTCACACCTACAGATTCGTGCACCGCAATTTCATTGGATCCACTGACTTCATCATCCTCTACCGCTCCTCGTAGGGTTAAAGAAGTGATGGACACTATCATTGATCTTTCACCTGTCTGACCTCTATCTTCTACCATGGATGTCGAGTATATATATCATCCAGATGAGCCCGTCAGTGAAGTGCCGAACAGTCCTGGAGAACATCGAGCGGAACCAACACTTCCACCTCTGATAAATCAACCTACGAATGGCTGCTATGGACATCATGCCAGTCTATCTTCCGGCTCTTCTTCCTCAACATCCCGTTTGGCTGACACACCGACTTAATTAAGTATTTTTTCTCTTTGTTCAAAAAGACTTACCTGGTCCCTCATTGGACTTACATTTGGTTGCTGCTTGTCCTGATTTTTCTCTTCATGTCAATTGGTTTTGTGACAGTGTTATTTTTGCTCATCAATGGTCATTATTTGCCAGAATGCTCTGCAGTTAACTTGGTCGATGGAGTTCTTGCCCCTCACACATCGTCCCATATCATGAAACGTGATCAGTCTCATGTTAACATTTCAGCTTTCCCAATAGCAGATGGCATTGTTTGGGACAAAGTAGCCTACGAAGTACACGGCTCGACCGAGGTACTTCGCGAACCATACGTGTTTTGCGTCTCTCTAGGAGATGTGGTAACACAGGACATACATTCGGATGATTGGGATGTGCAAGCAGTGCATGCACTATTTTCAGATTTAAAATATTATGCTGCTTTTGATGCTGAAGATTTGTAATTGAATTCTGCCAATTATGGGGATTTATTTTGTTATCAGCATTATGGGCATCATTTTTTACACAAAACAAATACGTTAAGACCTGTTTTTAATTTTACACAATGGGAGCATTGTCCTACTCCCGTAGAGGGGAGTTCTAAAACTTTTAGGGATAAGTTCACTTACTTTACAGATCATGACATATCTAATACGGAATCCTATTATTTTAAACTTCGATCATCTACTCAATCTAAATTTATGTTGACACACTCAAAATTGATTTACGCCAACTTGTTTAGAAATAAATTGGCTACGCAGGGTTATGATCATTGGAAAGATACTGTTGATTTAAAATCAATCTGGGGCACAAAACCTTGGCAGGTTCAGGGAACTGAAGCTTTACATCGCGCCTGCCTGATCCCAGCTCAAATTCTGTTTTTAAATAATACAGTGTACCAAACAACTTGTTTTGGCCTGGCAACTGTCAAAAATTTAAATACACCATCCATTCCGTCTTTAGCGGATTATGCTAATTAGGCGCACACACACAAATTATACCATTGAGGCATTACAAGCTTTGCTTCGCAATGACACTTTCAATGTTTCTGAAGTTGATTCTTCCAGCTGGTTGGTGTGGCAATCTAATATAAATGCATGTCAAATGCATTTTTATAATGTAACACCTGGTTTCACACAGACTAGACCGGACCCACGTTATCCAAGTTCCCATTCGGTTACCACATACTCAGTGGGTAAGTTATGCCAACAATGGTTAGAACATTCTATGCTGACATCAGTGAAGCAACATCTTTCTCTGTTGTCGCATGACATTAATTTGGCTGATTTTCTCTTGGGACCCAGGGATCCAAGAGCAAGAAGATTCATATATGCCGCTTACAATGAAATTTGGAAAATTTAGCAGATGGAAGCTGCATTTTGTCTGCGCCAAATTGATTGCATTTTGAACAATTAGAGCCCTTGCCATTTTCTGTAGCGGAAACAGACTCTGCTGTTTGGTTAATTCGAGGGGTTATCTCTCTCCCTTTTTCGCTATTTCAATTTAAATCATGCATGCAACTTTTTCCGATTGGCCGTTATGAACCACTGGGTAGTGCTTTTCTACATGAATTGTGGTCCCTACCTTTCACTTATAGATGTCAGAGGGAGGGTAAGGAAGTTTTCCTAACAGGGGAGGACTGCGATTCCACAGTGGGACATTCCCTTGTTTGTAAACACGTTAGGTTGCACGGCGCTTGTAATGTTTCTTCGCCTAATCTGGCCTGTTTTTTTGAAAGGGACTCCAGTGCCATCAATAATTCCCGCTTTTTCATTGCTTACAAATGGCAGTTATCTTATTTTGAACAACCAAGATTCCTCTGGTTTACGGGCTGGAGTCCCGTATTTAGTAACGGTTTCCCAGCGCGTAACTTGTTGTAGCAATGTGCTTTATCCGCCCCCGCATGGGAGTCTAGATAGCTCAATTTGGCCTTCCATTCCGACTTTGAAAACAGATTTCAACAAGTTGAGCAGGCTCAAAGCGCTATTATTCCAGCAGGAGGTGGAGAGTTTAAGTCTTCCGTTGTGCACACTCAGGCACTTGGAGACTGTACGGCACAATTGGCGGAGCTGCGTGCTCTTGTACTTGCTCTCGAGTTTACTGATCCAAATGTGAATACTCTTATTGTGTGCGATTCTTATTATTGTGTCCAGTCTTTTAATGACAACTTATTCTTTTGGTCTCGGAATGACTATTGCAATTCCAAAGGCAGCTCAATTAAGCATAAAACGCTTTGGGTTCGAGTGGCAGATCTTAAACAACGTCTGCCCCTCATTCATGTTATACATACTCTTGGCCATCAGAGTGTGGGAGCACATGCTCTTGGTAATTCTTTGGTTGATGAAGCGGCCAAGTCTGCAGTAGCCACGTGTTCTGTAGCAGCAGTTACAAGATCCAAGACTAAAATAGATCATGAGATTTTGGCAGTTGTAGCTGCAACGAGGGAGGGAACTGCTTATCCTCAGGGTTTCCCTTGAAATACTCTTATTATATAAATCCCAAACAAGTTCCTTATGCTTTAATTCCTTCTGTTGGGGATCGGATGATCCCCAACATGGACCGCATGAACCTACATTGATCAAAGCCACACACGAAGGCATAGCATCTGCGCATGCAGGTGTGTCGGCGACAGTCTCTATTTTACAGCAACGTTACTGATGGCGTGGTTTATATAAACAGACCCGTAATTATGTCCTTTCTTGTGACATTTGTCAGCAAATCAAGCCGTCTACGGTCACGCGCCCGCCACAAACACAGCTGTGTATTTTTAATCAACCTTTTGGCTGTATGTATCTTGATCACTGCGGTCCTCTTTCTTCTGATACTGCGTATAAATATATATTTGTTGCAGTTGATTTGTGTACTAGATTCCTTTTGGGTTTGGCCACAACGCAGTGCTGACGCTCGAAATGTCATCAGGGATTTCCATGTCTTTGTAGGGATGTTTGCCTGTGGCACCTTCCATTCTGACCAAGGTCCAGCGTTCGCCTCTACAGCGTAAAAGGATGCGATGAAGTCAATGGGGGTGCTGGTGCAGTTTTCGTCTCCATACAGGCCTGAGGGCAATTCAATTGTGGAGCGAATGAACCGTGACTTAAAGCAATCCTTGACAGCTAGAGTCTTAGGTACTGGTAGGAACTGGCTGGCCCACTTGTATGAGGTTCATTGTGCACTTAATAACCTCCCTAGACGATCTCTGGGCGGGTGGACCCCATACGAAATGCTCTTTGGCATTAAAATGCTTGTGCCAGACCTTGATGGTCTAGACGTTGTGGCGGCTGCCACGACCTTTGACGTAGATAATCATTCTACTGTGTTACAGGATCTACGAAAGACATGTGACAGCTATGCAACTGAACATTTACCTTCATCCACTGATGCAGCACTACTGATTCCAGTTGCCGGTTGGCTTCCTAAAATCGGAGATCTAGTACGAGAAAAGCTGGTGAACAAAAAGAATTTGGTCCCTCTTATCGTGCACCAGTTCCAGTGCTTGGAGTGAAGGGTATTCGTACAGTTATTTTACCTACTTTACCTGGTCTCAAAGACAACAGATATATTTCAGTGGACAATGTCAAGCTACACCATGTGGCTGATTCTGAATAGTGTCACACCTACAGATTCGTGCACCGCAATTTCATTGGATCCACTGACTTCATCATCCTCTACCGCTCCTCGTAGGGTTAAAGAAGTGATGGACACTATCATTGATCTTTCACCTGTCTGACCTCTATCTTCTACCATGGATGTCGAGTATATATATCATCCAGATGAGCCCGTCAGTGAAGTGCCGAACAGTCCTGGAGAACATCGAGCGGAACCAACACTTCCACCTCTGATAAATCAACCTACGAATGGCTGCTATGGACATCATGCCAGTCTATCTTCCGGCTCTTCTTCCTCAACATCCCGTTTGGCTGACACACCGACTTAATTAAGTATTTTTTTCTCTTTGTTCAAAAAGACTTACCTGGTCCCTCATTGGACTTACATTTGGTTGCTGCTTGTCCTGATTTTTCTCTTCATGTCAATTGGTTTTGTGACAGTGTTATTTTTGCTCATCAATGGTCATTATTTGCCAGAATGCTCTGCAGTTAACTTGGTCGATGGAGTTCTTGCCCCTCACACATCGTCCCATATCATGAAACGTGATCAGTCTCATGTTAACATTTCAGCTTTCCCAATAGCAGATGGCATTGTTTGGGACAAAGTAGCCTACGAAGTACACGGCTCGACCGAGGTACTTCGCGAACCATACGTGTTTTGCGTCTCTCTAGGAGATGTGGTAACACAGGACATACATTCGGATGATTGGGATGTGCAAGCAGTGCATGCACTATTTTCAGATTTAAAATATTATGCTGCTTTTGATGCTGAAGATTTGTAATTGAATTCTGCCAATTATGGGGATTTATTTTGTTATCAGCATTATGGGCATCATTTTTACACAAAACAAATACGTTAAGACCTGTTTTTAATTTTACACAATGGGAGCATTGTCCTACTCCCGTAGAGGGAGTTCTAAAACTTTAGGGATAAGTTCACTTACTTTACAGATCATGACATATCTAATACGGAATCCTATTATTTTAAACTTCGATCATCTACTCAATCTAAATTTATGTTGACACACTCAAAATTGATTTACGCCAACTTGTTTAGAAATAAATTGGCTACGCAGGGTTATGATCATTGGAAAGATACTGTTGATTTAAAATCAATCTGGGGCACAAAACCTTGGCAGGTTCAGGGAACTGAAGCTTTACATCGCGCCTGCCTGATCCCAGCTCAAATTCTGTTTTTAAATAATACAGTGTACCAAACAACTTGTTTTGGCCTGGCAACTGTCAAAAATTTAAATACACCATCCATTCCGTCTTTAGCGGATTATGCTAATTGGCGCACACACACAAATTATACCATTGAGGCATTACAAGCTTTGCTTCGCAATGACACTTTCAATGTTTCTGAAGTTGATTCTTCCAGCTGGTTGGTGTGGCAATCTAATATAAATGCATGTCAAATGCATTTTTATAATGTAACACCTGGTTTCACACAGACTAGACCGGACCCACGTTATCCAAGTTCCCATTCGGTTACCACATACTCAGTGGGTAAGTTATGCCAACAATGGTTAGAACATTCTATGCTGACATCAGTGAAGCAACATCTTTCTCTGTTGTCGCATGACATTAATTTGGCTGATTTTCTCTTGGGACCCAGGGATCCAAGAGCAAGAAGATTCATATATGCCGCTTACAATGAAATTTGGAAAATTTAGCAGATGGAAGCTGCATTTTGTCTGCGCCAAATTGATTGCATTTTGAACAATTAGAGCCCTTGCCATTTTCTGTAGCGGAAACAGACTCTGCTGTTTGGTTAATTCGAGGGTTATCTCTCTCCCTTTTTCGCTATTTCAATTTAAATCATGCATGCAACTTTTTCCGATTGGCCGTTATGAACCACTGGGTAGTGCTTTTCTACATGAATTGTGGTCCCTACCTTTCACTTATAGATGTCAGAGGGAGGGTAAGGAAGTTTTCCTAACAGGGGAGGACTGCGATTCCACAGTGGGACATTCCCTTGTTTGTAAACACGTTAGGTTGCACGGCGCTTGTAATGTTTCTTCGCCTAATCTGGCCTGTTTTTTGAAAGGGACTCCAGTGCCATCAATAATTCCCGCTTTTTCATTGCTTACAAATGGCAGTTATCTTATTTTGAACAACCAAGATTCCTCTGGTTTACGGGCTGGAGTCCCGTATTTAGTAACGGTTTCCCAGCGCGTAACTTGTTGTAGCAATGTGCTTTATCCGCCCCCGCATGGGAGTCTAGATAGCTCAATTTGGCCTTCCATTCCGACTTTGAAAACAGATTTCAACAAGTTGAGCAGGCTCAAAGCGCTATTATTCCAGCAGGAGGTGGAGAGTTTAAGTCTTCCGTTGTGCACACTCAGGCACTTGGAGACTGTACGGCACAATTGGCGGAGCTGCGTGCTCTTGTACTTGCTCTCGAGTTTACTGATCCAAATGTGAATACTCTTATTGTGTGCGATTCTTATTATTGTGTCCAGTCTTTTAATGACAACTTATTCTTTTGGTCTCGGAATGACTATTGCAATTCCAAAGGCAGCTCAATTAAGCATAAAACGCTTTGGGTTCGAGTGGCAGATCTTAAACAACGTCTGCCCCTCATTCATGTTATACATACTCTTGGCCATCAGAGTGTGGGAGCACATGCTCTTGGTAATTCTTTGGTTGATGAAGCGGCCAAGTCTGCAGTAGCCACGTGTTCTGTAGCAGCAGTTACAAGATCCAAGACTAAAATAGATCATGAGATTTTGGCAGTTGTAGCTGCAACGAGGGAGGGAACTGCTTATCCTCAGGGTTTCCCTTCGAAATACTCTTATTATATAAATCCCAAACAAGTTCCTTATGCTTTAATTCCTTCTGTTGGGGATCGGATGATCCCCAACATGGACCGCAGACCTACATTGATCAAAGCCACACACGAAGGCATAGCATCTGCGCATGCAGGTGTGTCGGCGACAGTCTCTATTTTACAGCAACGTTACTGATGGCGTGGTTTATATAAACAGACCCGTAATTATGTCCTTTCTTGTGACATTTGTCAGCAAATCAAGCCGTCTACGGTCACGCGCCCGCCACAAACACAGCTGTGTATTTTTAATCAACCTTTTGGCTGTATGTATCTTGATCACTGCGGTCCTCTTTCTTCTGATACTGCGTATAAATATATATTTGTTGCAGTTGATTTGTGTACTAGATTCCTTTTGGGTTTGGCCACAACGCAGTGCTGACGCTCGAAATGTCATCAGGGATTTCCATGTCTTTGTAGGGATGTTTGCCTGTGGCACCTTCCATTCTGACCAAGGTCCAGCGTTCGCCTCTACAGCGTAAAAGGATGCGATGAAGTCAATGGGGGTGCTGGTGCAGTTTTCGTCTCCATACAGGCCTGAGGGCAATTCAATTGTGGAGCGAATGAACCGTGACTTAAAGCAATCCTTGACAGCTAGAGTCTTAGGTACTGGTAGGAACTGGCTGGCCCACTTGTATGAGGTTCATTGTGCACTTAATAACCTCCCTAGACGATCTCTGGGCGGGTGGACCCCATACGAAATGCTCTTTGGCATTAAAATGCTTGTGCCAGACCTTGATGGTCTAGACGTTGTGGCGGCTGCCACAACCTTTGACGTAGATAATCATTCTACTGTGTTACAGGATCTACGAAAGACATGTGACAGCTATGCAACTGAACATTTACCTTCATCCACTGATGCAGCACTACTGATTCCAGTTGCCGGTTGGCTTCCTAAAATCGGAGATCTAGTACGAGAAAAGCTGGTGAACAAAAAAGAATTTGGTCCCTCTTATCGTGCACCAGTTCCAGTGCTTGGAGTGAAGGGTATTCGTACAGTTATTTTACCTACTTTACCTGGTCGCAAAGACAACAGATATATTTCAGTGGACAATGTCAAGCTACACCATGTGGCTGATTCTGAATAGTGTCACACCTACAGATTTGTGCACCGCAATTTCATTGGATCCACTGACTTCATCATCCTCTACCGCTCCTCGTAGGGTTAAAGAAGTGATGGACACTATCATTGATCTTTCACCTGTCTGACCTCTATCTTCTACCATGGATGTCGAGTATATATATCATCCAGATGAGCCCGTCAGTGAAGTGCCGAACAGTCCTGGAGAACATCGAGCGGAACCAACACTTCCACCTCTGATAAATCAACCTACGAATGGCTGCTATGGACATCATGCCAGTCTATCTTCCGGCTCTTCTTCCTCAACATCCCGTTTGGCTGACACACCGACTTAATTAAGTATTTTTTTCTCTTTGTTCAAAAAGACTTACCTGGTCCCTCATTGGACTTACATTTTGTTGCTGCTTGTCCTGATTTTTCTCTTCATGTCAATTGGTTTTGTGACAGTGTTATTTTTGCTCATCAATGGTCATTATTTGCCAGAATGCTCTGCAGTTAACTTGGTCGATGGAGTTCTTGCCCCTCACACATCGTCCCATATCATGAAACGTGATCAGTCTCATGTTAACATTTCAGCTTTCCCAATAGCAGATGGCATTGTTTGGGACAAAGTAGCCTACGAAGTACACGGCTCGACCGAGGTACTTCGCGAACCATACGTGTTTTGCGTCTCTCTAGGAGATGTGGTAACACGGGACATACATTCGGATGATTGGGATGTGCAAGCAGTGCATGCACTATTTTCAGATTTAAAATATTATGCTGCTTTTGATGCTGAAGATTTGTAATTGAATTCTGCCAATTATGGGGATTTATTTTGTTATCAGCATTATGGGCATCATTTTTTACACAAAACAAATACGTTAAGACCTGTTTTTAATTTTACACAATGGGAGCATTGTCCTACTCCCGTAGAGGGAGTTCTAAAACTTTTAGGGATAAGTTCACTTACTTTACAGATCATGACATATCTAATACGGAATCCTATTATTTTAAACTTCGATCATCTACTCAATCTAAATTTATGTTGACACACTCAAAATTGATTTACGCCAACTTGTTTAGAAATAAATTGGCTACGCAGGGTTATGATCATTGGAAAGATACTGTTGATTTAAAATCAATCTGGGGCACAAAACCTTGGCAGGTTCAGGGAACTGAAGCTTTACATCGCGCCTGCCTGATCCCAGCTCAAATTCTGTTTTTAAATAATACAGTGTACCAAACAACTTGTTTTGGCCTGGCAACTGTCAAAAATTTAAATACACCATCCATTCCGTCTTTAGCGGATTATGCTAATTGGCGCACACACACAAATTATACCATTGAGGCATTACAAGCTTTGCTTCGCAATGACACTTTCAATGTTTCTGAAGTTGATGCTTCCAGCTGGTTGGTGTGGCAATCTAATATAAATGCATGTCAAATGCATTTTTATAATGTAACACCTGGTTTCACACAGACTAGACCGGACCCACGTTATCCAAGTTCCCATTCGGTTACCACATACTCGGTGGGTAAGTTATGCCAACAATGGTTAGAACATTCTACGCTGACATCAGTGAAGCAACATCTTTCTTTGCTGTCGCATGACATTAATTTGGCTGATTTTCTCTTGGGACCCAGGGCGCCAAGAGCAAGAAGATTCATGTATGCCGCTTACAATGAAATTTGGAAACTTTAGCAGATGGAAGCTGCATTTCGTTTTCGCCAAATTGATCCGGCCAATTTAGAAAAAGTTCTTGCCGTAGTAGACAATAGCATAAACACACTTTCCTCACGCATTTATACGTTGGATAATATTGTTTCATCTGTTATTGATATTGTTCAAAGTGATGTATCTGTGTTATATCATGGTCAGAATCACTTATGATCTGTTATGCAATTTGCTTGGACATTGCAAACTCTTAAAATGGGAAAAGTGCCTCGGGATTATTTGAATGCCACTGCTTTATTCTTGCCATTTATTCTGACTGATAAACAAAGGTTTATGTCCATGAAAGATGCTACATACACATTATTGCATATTGAACAATTAGAGCCCTTGCCATTTTCTGTAGCGGAAACAGACTCTGCTGTTTGGTTAATTCGAGGGGTTATCTCTCTCCCTTTTTCGCTATTTCAATTTAAATCATGCATGCAACTTTTTCCGATTGGCCGTTATGAACCACTGGGTAGTGCTTTTCTACATGAATTGTGGTCCCTACCTTTCACTTATAGATGTCAGAGGGAGGGTAAGGAAGTTTTCCTAACAGGGGAGGACTGCGATTCCACAGTGGGACATTCCCTTGTTTGTAAACACATTAGGTTGCACGGCGCTTGTAACGTTTCTTCGCCTAATCTGGCCTGTTTTTTGAAAGGGACTCCAGTGCCATCAATAATTCCCGCTTTTTCATTGCTTACAAATGGCAGTTATCTTATTTTGAACAACCAAGATTCCTCTGGTTTACGGGCTGGAGTCCCGTATTTAGTAACGGTTTCCCAGCGCGTAACTTGTTGTAGCAATGTGCTTTATCCGCCCCCGCATGGAAGTCTAGATAGCTCAATTTGGCCTTCCATTCCAACTTTGAAAACAGATTTCAACAAGTTGAGCAGGCTCAAAGCGCTATTATTCCAGCAGGAGGTGGCCCTCACTTCCGCCCGCGAGACCTTCCAATTACAGGTGGCTAGGACTTCTGGAGAGATACAGTCCCTTCTGAACAACAACCTCCCACTACATTTTGGAGAACTAATACACCAAATATTTAATGCGTCCGACACCGCAGGCCTTGCACATTTTTTTAAATGTGTGGGATCTGGCCTTGTGTCTTTTCTTCAGACTATATTTGGAGTAATACCGGGTTTTATTCATTCTATTTTTTCCAGCGCCTTCGGAGGGTTCCCCTTGATTTTGACTTTAGGCGCTGGAATCCTGCTTCTCCTGCTCCTGTTGCGCAATGGCTGCTCAACTTGTGGTACTGCACAGACCAGGCCAGTTGCAGCTGTACCGTGATCGCATACAACAGGTTTTTGGATACTTACCATTAGCCACGCTTAGAGTCAGTTATGGATTGACTTTTCGCTTTGCGTATTTCACTTGCGTGCAACCAGTCCTTTACTGTCAGCGATGTCCTTTCTATTGGGCACTGGATATATGCCTCTCCAATACATCACGTCCCGTCCCGGATTTTGACCAGTTGATGGGTCCCTTAGAGGCCCATGACCAGGCTTGTTCTGGGGATGGCCGTATGGCGCATGCGGCTGCACTTGGAGTTTTGGCGGAATGGGATGTCTGTGCGGCTGCGCAGACCGTCCTGCAACGAAGTTTCATCGAATATCACGCAAGTTGCCCACTCATGCTTTTAGAGGCGTCAGATTACGAGGAGCATGTTTGTTCCTTCGACTTACTTTATTGGATGGCATCTCTCTTTTTTACCAACGATATGGATGGTCTTTTGGAGGGACTTGCATTCCTCGGTTCATACACCTTGATGGACTTGCCATCTCCTTCATAATAACTTTGTTATCCCGGAGGCAGCTCCCCTTCATTAAGCCCTATTGACAACTTTGAAAAAATAATATTTTATTTTTTTGAAAAATGTTGATTTTTTTTCCAATTTGTTTTTTTTTCAAACGCTTTGAACTCTGCTTGACTGGTGAACTCTGTTTTGGTCCTTTGTCTATGTCCTATGACCTTACCAGGGGGAGGGTGTTATATGGTTCCTAGGCATATTATCAACATTGCTAAGTTAGCATGAGCTTCGCTGCTATGATGCTGCTTTTGCGCACGCTACTGCATGACTTTGTTTTTGCAAGACTTTGTTTGTGCCCTTCACATGAGAACGGGTTGCCTTTCGTGTTCTCTGCCATTCCTGGAGTTTAGTCTGAACACGATATGCAAGGTCGATAAACAATGCCCCTTGTTATTCTGTTCTGGTCAGTCTCTAGCACCTAGACATAACATGCTACACAGCTGCAGTTTTGAAGACTCGTGCTTTGATATTACGTTGGTGCATGTTGTTTTAGCACACTTGGAGAAAGCCGTTCCATGGAGAAGAGCTCTGCTGTTCCTATGATGTAAACCTTACATTCAGGCTTTAAGGTATGGGGTCTGCTGTCAAAGCCCAGAGATCGTTCTTTTTATAAAATAAACTTCTTCTAGTCAAGGGGAGGGTGGTCAGGCCTATAGGCCCTTATTTCCACAGTCTTTATAAAATTACTTCTCCCTTTGTATTCTATGGAATTGTAACAATGCTAACTGTGCTGAGTTTATGCATTTTGCAGCTAGTAGTGGCACGTATACTGTATTGTAGAGCACGATAGTTAAAATAAACATTTTGAACTATTTCAGTGACTCTGCTTCTTGTCATTGTGGACAAGTATGAGTGAGTGAACGAAGGAGTACGTCTTGCTACCGCGATTCCTGAGAGAGTCGGGAGTGTCATGTTCTGGGTTGTCTAATCATTTGTAGCTCCGTGATATTTGGAGGAGAATGAATGAGACACTATAGCTAGTCGGTTTGGGATTTTGGGTACTGATGTGGTAGGTTGTTACACCCCTATTCACTGAGGTTCTTTTTTCCTGCGCATAGTTCTGTGTATGTGCAGAATCCCTGCAACAATCTAAAGATGGACAAGTACACAACTGCAGGTTGCAGATATTCCCTTGGAGCCCATATCCTAGGCTGGCATGGTCTGCAGGCCAAATAAGCACACTCATGTAGAATAAAAAGGAAAACACCAACACAAAAAAAGCACATGGACCTCAATCAACAGCTCTCCAATAGTCCTAAGCAAAAGACTTACCAGGAGAACTGAACCCTTGAAGGAAGTGACCTGATTAGGGTCACCCGGGTCACTCACGACCACCTCTCAGCCTTCCATACAAAATGAAGAGTCGGTCAGACAGTAGAGAATACAAACCAATATCTGTTTATTTCAGGTACACTCAGAGTGGAGCCCAGTCTGCCCAGTCGCTAGGAGTGCTGCAGGGGGACTGACATCAGCAAGCATAAAGATACATTATGTACATTTCAGAACCGATGAAGGCATTCCCACAATGGAATTTTCCAAGCAGATGCAACTAAACAATGAAGTACAGAGGATAAGTTTCTATTCTGAGGCCGGGCACACTATCTACTACTTAAGGTCACTCTGCCCGTGCCCACCACTAGACAAGTGGGAGAAGGCCTCTATCTAAAGGGAAAGGTATGCACTAATAAGAACAGTGTATTCATTACTGAAGCAAAACCCAACCTCAGGGAAAAGAAACTTAACAGAGGCCTTTTCTCTGAAATGAGAAAGAATTAGTTTCGATTATGACTCAAAATGGCGCCTGCATAGAAAATGGCACTGCGAATCCTAACTTACATAAAACAATACATAAGCATGAATTTGTCTATTTTAACACCCTCAAGCAGAAAAGAGAGAGCTAGATCCACTATATGCTTCCCACGAGTGGCAACCTTCAAAACCACACATTCATGATGACGAAAGGAAGCATTGTTTAGAACAATCACAAGAGCAGTACTGTAAGAAATTTAGGAGTATATTCACAAGAACGTGTGATAACTACCGCAAGAGTAGTATAACGCAACTTCCAATAACGCAGCCTATCACGGGAAAATAACCCTGTGTCAACGTGGGATTCACAACAAGGCGATAGTCACCAGATAATGCATCAAATGCCAGCGTGTAAATCAACACCACGCCCAAAAAATGCGAAACGCGAATGCGAGAAATCATGCGATGAGGCCAATGGCGGTACAAAAAGCTGCGAAAAGCAGCCTCAGGCCTGCAACTCCCGCGCGTCTGGCCGGCAATTGCACCATAAAAACCACAGGCACAACACACCAGAAACAAGCCAAAGCACGTAGCAACATCCATGCACCCTGACCAAGCGCAGAAGGCAACGCGAACCCCACAACCCCCACAGACCACCAGCAAGGAACAAGTGGGTCGGGGAAGGAGAAAATGGAGAGGAAGATGGGGTGCAGACCGCAGGAAAACAAGACCAAGGCCACGGAGGCGACAGAACACTACCAGCAAATGACCCACAAACAGACCGCCTGGAATGCAGTCGCAGAGCCCAGGAGGCCAATCCAGGAGGCCAAGAGGCTCCGCCAGGACGTGACAACCTAAACCAGGCACAAACCCTCTGCCAACAGGAAGGCAGGAACGGCGACAGGAGGTGGCAGTCCAGCGACACAGGAGGCACAGGAGGAAATGCCAGGCCACAGTCATCAGTGTGGAGAGGGTGCAAGGAGCAGGGAGTACGGACACAACTCGACAGGACCTGACACAACAACAACAGGGTGAAGATCCAACAGGGACTGGGGGGATGGGGGTGATGGGCACAATGCCACACATGCACAATGAGGTGTAGCACACTGCACATCCACAAGTACCCAGGGACATGTCCCCCATCCCCGTAGCACACTGGAGCACACACACATAGCAATCACAGCACATACCATGACAATGTGGCACACAGTGCAACACCCACACTACAGAACAGGGGACACAACTGGGTCCACCCAGGCACAGAAACAGAACAATCACATTGGACAGAGCAGGGAACTGTGAGATGCACATCTACCCCTACAACCCCACATCAGCCATGTAGGCCAAATGTACACTGCCCCAACTCAAATAGCCACCACCGCCCAAACAGTCACAATGTACATTGTCACACAGTGTGCATGTCGACAAGAACAAGGCGCCAACACAATGCCAACATGCACCTCCCCTTCACAATGCAGAGGGACAAACAACACCTCCAGCAGGTCTGAACAGACAACCCATCAGTGATGCCCGAGACGAACACCACAACCCCCACCCGACTTCCTACAACAGCCCACGGACATCCCACACAACCCACCACCAGGACCAGGTCAGAAAAGCTACTCAGAGGAGAACCCAGACTCTGCAACAGACCACACAGCATGAAGCACCCGCAATCACAGCTGCCTTACAACACGTCACCCACCCACACATGGCACCCCAATGCCAGGTGGCGGAACGCCAAAAGGAGGTGGCCCAACAGGTGAGGGTGTTGCCTAACCCATGGAATGCAAAGTAGAACACATACGTGGGTGTCCAATACCCTTCAGGGACAACCTACACCCCACAAAGGAGACCCACACCTCCACAGAGACACATGCACATATCATGTTGAACTGGCTACGGGCACGTGCGCCCGGCCCCTTTATTGGCAGGGCCACATGTACAGTGTCGCCTGTGCTGGATGTGTGTGGGGTGAGTATAAGCCAGCCCGCACGGAGTGCTTGGTGCTGGCAACAACCTGAACAGTGGACACCAGTGTAATGGAAACAGAAAACACCAGCATAACAGAGTCAATTGCAGAGCAACATGGAGGGATCCGGAGTAAGGACAGAGGTCACCCAATATTCAGTCTGGACGTTCCGTGAGTTGCAGTGCACTGAGGTAGGGGCACTAGAGAAGAGCGCGCTCATGTGAAGGAATTGCTAGGATTGTGTCCCTTCGGGTTAGTCCTGATGCAGATGCAGTGGTGTGTGGTACACCTGCATCAACTTCCTCATCAGCGTCCCAGGTCTCCCACACTGCCTGAGGTGACAGTTGTGTCTGCAGTACACAGCGCAATACCCAGTATCAGATCCGGGTGTGTAGCTTGATTACCGCCACCAGTCTGCATTCCTGCCTTGGGGCTGCTGCCACCTGCCCTCCCATCATCTGTGCCTTCTCCCGTCCGCACACTTGACACATCCTCCTCCTCATGGTCCCAGGTCTTCCCCACTGCATGAGGTGACATTGCTGCGCAACCTCACAACAGCACAAAACTCAATCAGTAACGGACAATGGCTTGCGGTGCACTGAGTCACTGGCACCTGGAGTGCTGAGCAGGGCAGCAGGTGGATGATGGCATCCACGACACGTCTGGGCAACTCCGTAGGTCTGTCAGGACCAAACTTTCGACTCTGGCAGATGGCGATTGGAGGTGGTCCTTGCCCTGGTGGTGTGTGCCTCCTGCGGTGATGCGACGTCCGAGTCGGTCAAGACTCAATGCCATGTGTGGGCCCTTGTGGCCCGCAGTTGGGGCCGGAGGAGGCGGACAGTGCAGGGCCACAGACACTCGGGCCTGATTCACAGAACTAACTTACGTCAAAAGCGTAAAGTTAGTACTTTTTGGTATTCACAGAATACACTTACTCATTTCGGTATTCACAGAAGTTAGTAGTCCTAACTTTAGGACTCCTAAATGCCTTCTGTGAATACCGAAAGTCTTAAAGTTAGGATTTTTCTCAGTTTAGGAGTAGTAAAGTTAGTTCTGTGAATCAGGCCCATGGCGTTGATGACCCCAAGACTATCGCTACAGAGGCCATTCAATGTCTCAGAAGAAGGGGTCCCAGGCGTGACCAGCACAGAGTTAGTGGCCCCGGATGCACTGCGGCCGGCACAGGCACCCAGCCACGGGACAGTGACTTGCAGTGCAGTCAGATGGGTCATGCGACCTAAGCGGGTCCCCATCAATGTCCGAGGTGCATGTTACGGAGTGATGTGGGGGACAGTGGAAGGTGTCCTCCAGGGCATGATGCGGAAGGTCTGATGTTATCCGGAAGCAGCAAATTGAGGAGTGGAAAGCGCAACCCTCGTTGTCACCAACAATTCGGGATCAGCTACATGAGGATGAAAACTAGCCCCTATTCCATTGACACGAACGCCACTAATGTACGACCAGTGAGTGTCCATGAATGTTGGGGAACACACTTAGCGGCAAATGTGGTGTGAGGGCATGCAGTCTGCGATGATGCCGGTACCCAGATGTGAACTCCGACATTGCCAAATCAAGGCTCTGTGACCTACTGGACCGCAGTGTATGCCGGAGGCAGCGGTCAGCATGGGCCCACAGCCACCTGTCGTTGGCTCGCGGGGCACAGAGTTAGTGACACAGTGGCAGTTGTCGGTAGTGTTCAATCACCTCCGTAACGATGATCATGTTCCTTCCAGGACTGCAACGCGTCATCCTCTTACGCCTCTCTGTGCGTGCGATGAAATGTATTCTGTCCTTTGAATTACCGATGTTCAGTTCCAAATCTGTGACCCCACTCGTGCGCAGCGTAGGCCGAGGGCAGTAGTCAGCATAGGCCCACAGACACGTGTGGTTGTGATGCCATGCACAGACTTGTTGCCACCACATCGAGGTGTGTATTGGGAATTGTTCTCTGCCTTCAATAATGTTCACTGCCATGGTGTAATCAAGACTCAGTTCCAAATGTGTGACCTACCTGACCGTGGTGTAGGCCTGAGGCAGTGGTCAGCACGGCCCATACACCTTGTGTCGCCGGCATAGTATGGATGGCCACACCGGCCTGCGTTGTTCAGGTTCAGTCACCATGTGTAGCCGGCTGGCGTTGAACAGGGTTAGTGGCACCACGTGTAGCTGGATGGCGTTGAACAGGGTTAGTGGCACCACGTGTCGCAAGAAGCCCATATGGAACTATGCCTCACTGATTGGGGGCGTCTGGTGCTGTGGCCGCTGTCCCGGATTTGGGGTTACTGCCATTCATGACTCAGGACACAGTTTCACATGTGGGACCTGCTGGTCCAAGGAGTGGGCCCTAGGCGGCAGTGCAGTACGTCAACTAGAATGGACTTA
Organism: Calotriton arnoldi; assembly: GCA_963921515.1. Taxonomy (NCBI): domain Eukaryota; kingdom Metazoa; phylum Chordata; class Amphibia; order Caudata; family Salamandridae; genus Calotriton; species Calotriton arnoldi. The sequence continues at coordinate 627,199 of CAWUFW010006852.1, read as the reverse complement.
AGCGGGCCTGTGTCGTGGAGGCCTGGTGGTCTGAGCTGACTACCAAGTTCGCAGGACTCGGGCGTGGAGCTTGCGCCGGCACGTGGTGGGCCCTCCTTGACACACGCCGGTGTCGGAAGGTGATCAGTGTGGCCTGGCTGCGCAGGGGCGGGCCTGACGTGTTCGTGGTCCAGCGTGCCGGAGTCCGGCAGGCGCACTGCATCTCAGGCAACTCGGCTCACGAGGACGGCGTCCTGGCAGAGACGTTGGTCTTTCCGGAAGAGGACCACGCCCAGGCCTACGTGCTTTTTATTCACACCCCTACGCTGGCGTGGCGTACGCCGGGCCATCCCACTCCGCTGACGCTTGGGGGGGGCGTAACAGGCAACATTTCCGCGATGTCCCCCACTGGCTGTGGTGACATGGTAGCGTCCACTGTCCACTACACTCCATACGCAAGCGGTGTATGTCGCCATGGATATGGGTGTGTTCTGCATACTGCGAGGTGTCCAGCACACCTCCGACACTCTTGGCATTGTGTACTTTCCCAATCATGGTTCTACTGCATCCTTCACACATGCCTTGTTGCCACCTCTCCCCACATTCGGCTATTGTGTGGCTGAGGTGCCATGCCATTGCTGGCTCATGCTCAGGGCTTGCCCATGTGGACATTGTAAGTTGTTCTGTCGTGTCTGGTGGGTGGGCAAATTGTTGTGCCTGTTGTATGTGATTTTGTGACGTGTGCATTGCCAGAGTTGTGAGTTGCATGGTTGTGGTGTTGAGGTGTGTGGGATGTTCATTTGTATATTGCCAAGGGGCTGTACATTTCCCTTGTTGCCATCCTGGGTACGCTGGTTGATGATGGACTGTTGGAGGATGAAGGTATCATGCACACTGGCTGTGTATTTGGAGGCTACATTGTTGGGTGTTCCACGGTGTTCTGTTGTTGCCTGCACATTGGTGTGAGACGTGTGCTTCCTGTTGCGGTGATTGTGTGCTGTGTCACCAGGGGGCACAGGTAGTACATGTGTGCTGTGTGTTGCCCCCAACAAGTGTGTGCATCCTGCTTGGGCGTATGGTCCTTGCTTGGTCTCCAGCGGATCCTGCGCCTTGTGTTGTACGTATGGGGACTGGGATACCAGGGTGATGGTGATGTCCAGGACAGGTGTGGGGGACTTGTATGTGGCTGGCTGTGAGACTCCTCCGACTCTGGCGGGTGTTGGATGGGGGTCCCAGGGGCCAATAGGTGCAGCCACGCCATCAGCTTTGTGTGGGGTGGGATGTTGGTTGTCTGCTGTGTTGTTGCCGTAGGCCTGTTAGGCGATGATGGTCAGGATGCGTAGGTTGGTTGTCCCTTTCAGCCTGTAGTGGAAGGTGACATTGTCAGGTGTTGGGTCTGTGCGGCTGGTACTTTTCCTGGGGTTCCGCTGTCTTTGTCTGTGCTGCGTCTGTGTTGGTCCGGGGGGGGGGGTGTTCCGGGTGTGGGATGGGGTCCGGGGGGTGGTGGCGGTGGGTGTTGTGGCCCTCTTGGGTGTCCGGGCCGCATGATGGGTGGCTCCATGGCATCTGTTGCCCTTCGGATGTGGCCCGGGGCTGTGCTCCCTTTTGTGGTGCTGGCCGCCGTCCGACTTTACACCAGGTCAGAGCAGGTGTAGATTTCCTGGTGCTAACGCACCTTATCGCCTGTTTTGTGTTTTTATCGCGGATGTGGCTGGTCGTTGTGAATGTTGAGGTGTGCTGTTGTCTCTGCTTTTGTCATGGGAACGCCTACTCTGCATCTCATTAGCAATATTTGCGAGGGTCCTCTGTGGCGATGTTTTTTGCGGCTGCTATCGCGGGTAAACTGGTGCTGTGGGCTGTTAACACGGCCTTGTGAATGGGGGGGGTAAATTTATCACGACTTTGGCTGTGATGAAGTGCTGTTAATTCGGCGATAGCTCCTTGTGAATATGCCCCTTAGTTGTTGGTTCACTGAGGTGTGAGCCCTGGTCAAGCAGCAACCACAATCCTTGTCAGGGTGACAAACCAACCCTAAATTAACCTGTGCTCAACCCTCTGGTAGCCTGGCACAGAACAGTCAGGCTCACCTTAGAGGCAATGTGTAAAGAATTTGTGTAACACTTCAAACAATATTAAAGTGAAAATACCACAAAAAAAGGATCTCAAAACAAGTTAGAAAAAAGGAACTTTCTTTAATAAATATAACAAGACCAAGATGACAAAAATCCAATCAGTAGGACTAGAGATGTGCAATTTTAAAGATTTCAGTGAAATTAGCGCCAGAAGGCACAAAGCGCCAACCGTGGATATATGGTTGCGCCGGACCGGGACAAAGTCACAAGTTTAGGCTGACCAGGGTAGAGCACAGGCCGGCTACAGGGACCCGGTTAAGCCAGCTGAACAAAGTACCTTAAATCCTGGTTTGCGGAGAGTTGCAAGGATCCGCATGGAAGATGCATTGCACAACTGAAGGGATATGTCGTTTCCTAGATGTGGCGAGGTTTCATGCAAGGGCCTTCTGCGTCATCGAGAATCCTGTCGACCGTGCTTGTAATGCAAAGTCCGGCAGCGAGGATGCATTGCACAGTCGGGTCATTACGTCCATTTCTGAAGAGCTGCTAGGCTCCGATGCAGAATCCATCATTGTCGTCGAGGCTGCCGTCGACAAGGCATGCAAGGGCCTGCGCCGAGGCTGCATCATGCAGCTGCAGTTCCGATGGACTGCGATGTGATGCTGGTCTTTGCAATGGATTAGTCCTACTATGATTTGCACTGCGCAGCAGAGGAAATGCATTTATTACGCTGGACCCACAGAGGCTGACAGAGCACCTTTAGCCCACTTCCAAGGGTCTGGCTAGGGTGGCACCACTTGAAAGGCTAGACTCACAGATGGGAGGGTCCAGGTGCAGGTGCAAGATTGCTGTGACTCTGAGGCTTCAGATTAGAAGGCCTGCCAACTAGAGTCACTCTGGGTTGTGGGCCCAAGAGATGCAGGTCCAGTCCTTCTCACCTTGGCAACAGGGCAGCAGGACACAAGGGCTGCAGTCCTTCAGAGCAGCAGTTCAGCAGAGTGACAGTCCTTTCAGCAGCACATAAGTTCTTCTTCCTGGCAGAGGATCCACAGGTTCAGAAGTGTACGGAAGAGTTGGTGTCTGAGGTCTAGTATTTACCCAGTTGTGCCTTTGAAGTAGGGAGAAGCTTCCAGAGGCATGCCTTTGGAGTGCACAGGTGCCCTGCCTTCCTGTTAGTGGCTTCAGACTAATAACAGGGGGTATGCAGGCCTTTGTGTGGAAACAGGACACAGTCTATCCAAGTGTAAGTCTAGCCCATACCTCCCAACCTGCTAGTGATAGCCCATCCTAGCACAACTAAGCTCCCCATTGTGTGTGGCTATCTAGGAGGAATACACAAAGCCCAACTGTCACTGACACACAGTCATGTGCCTCAAAGACAGGCTGCAGTCACCAAATGGCTAAAGCAAGAAAATGCCAACTTTCTAAAAGTGGTGTTTTCAAAATTGTAATTTAAAATCCTGCTTCACCATTAGTTAGGATTTTTTATTACAATTCCAGAGACACCAAACATGAACTGGTAACCTGCTCCCATTTGGAAATTACACTTACAAAATGTAATAAGGTAACACCAATGTTTTCAAATGGGAAGGGTAGGCCTTGCAGTAGAGAAAAAGGAATGTAAGAGTTTTTCACTACCAGGACATGTGAAAGTTATAAGTGCATGCCCTACTTCTTAAATGCATTGCACCCTGTTCTCGGGGCTTTTCCAGGTCCTTCCATAAGAGCGAAGTATATGTATGAAAAACAAAGGTTTGGGTCTGGCAAAAGGTTTACTTTGCCAAGTTGAAATGGCAGTTTAGAACCGCACAAACATGAGGGCATGGCTTGGACGCACCTACGATTGCCGCCTGAGCATGGGCTCCTCCACACATAGGAACCTTAGTCGCATAGTATGCAACCAACATTCAGTTAAACGTGGGAAACTTGCTTCCCTGGTGTATTGGTTGTCAGGCATAATCCTGAAAAAAAGCTTAGGTGAAGTCTCTTCTTTGTGTTTTTCTTGCTGAGAATGCCGCTCAGGAGATTGAAGCCACCATTTTGGATAATTATTGCGCTTTATCGACACAATCGCTGCACATATCAATGTTTGAGCTTACTTTCTCTCAGGAATGCCCTATACTTGCCCATATTGAACTTACATTGCAAGTTTGCTGCTTTACCTTCAATTATATTGCAGTTTGGGCGCTCTTCAAAACAGTAATGGATGTTGGGTGCTCTCATATTCTGATCTCGCTGCTTTGCGCCAGGACACTCATTGTAGTAGCTGTGCACATTATACATTGCTATCATCATCATTACACCAATGACATTACAAACTTAGCAAACTTTGAATAAAACACTGCAAACTTGGTGCTTTTCAAAATTATAATGCAATTTTGGCGTTCTTTTAACAACAACCCTGCAAGTGTGTCACTCTTCACAAGAATAATGTAACTTTGGTGCTATTTCAACATTAACACTGCAAGTGCCATACTTTTTTCAAAAATATTACCGCAAGTTTGGAGCTCTTTCAATATTAATGCTGTAATTTGACACTCTTTCCAAACTTAATACAACAAGTTTGGTATTCTTTCAAAAACAACACTGCAAGTTTGGCGCTCTGATGAAAATTAGCACTGTATGTTGGTGCTCATTCAAAATACCACAGCAAGTTTGGTGCTCTTTCAAAATAATACTGGAAGTTTGACGTTCTTTCAAAAATAATTTCGCAAGTTTGGCACTTTTTGAAACATAATCGCACAAGCTTCATTAGGGATACAGTAATTTAAGTGAGTTATTTGCAGCTGGTGTATGGGCAGACTAAAGAAAGGTCACATAAATATCAAGGTATAGACTATTTCAAAACAGACACAAACTCCTCTTCTAGGGGACCTTTGATGGATACTGTTGTCTCTTCCATTGTAATGGCACAATCGCTCTATGTCTGTCACCTCTTCCACAAATAAGAGATTTAAACAGGAGCGGCCCATGCAGGTAAGAGCAGTGGGGTGGTGGGGCCAGGTTGGGAGGGTATTCGACAGATGACCATGAGTCTCTTATTTTTGGAAGACCCCCCTTCTCCTGAGAAGACACCATTTCCTAAATCTTTTGAGATTTTACTGGAGGAAATTCAAGCCCTTTGTCCTTTTGGGGAGGAGACAAATAAACACATCCAAAGTCTTGGTGATAAATAGTCGATCATGGAGAGATGAGTGTCTTTGATGGAGCAACAAGTTATTGACTTACAAAAAGAGACAAATAAAATTGCTATTTTGTGAAAGGAGATCCTTCCATTGAAGAAACACTCAGAAGACTTAGAAAACCAGAACTGATGCAATAATCTACGTATTTATGGTCTTACTGAGGGTATGGAGGGGGATGATCCAGTCTTCCTCTTGCATCCTTTCTACCACAACTAGTGGATTTGCCTCTTTCCACAAATCTAAATATACAGTTAGCACACTGACTAGGTCCTTGTCTCTCTACTTCTGCTTCACCTACTTAACCTTGAGGAGTCATTATCTTATTTGTGGAATTTACAGACCTTCTGAAAATAATTAGTGCAGCTAAATCCAATAAACAAATCATATGGTCGGGCAGGACGATTTTCATTTTGCAGGATGTTTTCAAAGCCACAGCCAACAGAAGGAAAGATTTTCTTGACCTTCGTCCTACACTATGCAATCTGGGGACTTGATATGGCCTCTTCCATCCATACTTCATCAAGGTCACTTACCAAAACAAAACCACCTCGTAAAAAGACCTGTCTGATCTCAAGAAATTTCTAAGCTCTCATATGGCAGATGAAACAGACACAGCTGGTCCATCTTTGCTAATATGCTCCGCAATGTTTAGATTGTTTCTCCATCTTGAACTTTTGAATAAAATGTTTCTCCTGGTGATGTTTAATTCATGTTACTTTTTCTCTTTCCTATTTCCCTTGCAGATTCACAACAATTGTTTGCTCTTTTCATTCCCCTCTTCTTATGTTTCATTCCACTGTGGTGAATTGCCTTCTTGTCAGCTGTGCCATCTTGATCTGTGCGTCACCCCCCCAAACTTCTTCTTGTCAAGTATTAAGGTATGCGTTTTCAGTCGTCAGTTCCTGACATGTACTGTTGTCGTGTAGTTCCTATAAAACCTATATAGGATCTGCGCGTTTGGACAACACACACTGCAGGATTGGTGCCAGACTGATTCTAGACACCCCCAGCGGGTATGTTGGCCTGTGTACCAGCTAGCTCACAGTGCCACCAGAAACCCCTCTTACCAAGGAGAGAATAGTTCTTGGCAACTATCGAACATGACAACCCTGATCCTTCAGGACCGTGGAAACGGTACTACTTTTCACTCAGTCACTCGTGCTCACTTAGGGAGTGATTAGGATGGCTGGCGGACTTTAGTCCACCCGCCACCCTAGCGGTAACGGGACCGCCCGCCTGCCATGCGGCGATTCCGCCACCCTTATTATGATGCGACCGCCACCTCGGCGGTCGCATCTGCCGATTTAACATTGCAGCGGGTGCTGCTGGCTGCAACACCCGCTGCAATGCTAAAATGGCATGTTGTGCATTTCCATGCACAACGTGGAAGGCACCGCCCAAGTGCACCCCCCTACCCTCCACCCCCCCGGGGGCCCAAATCCCCGCCAGCCTTTCCATGGAAAGGCCTCGAAAACCACACATCCTAATATGGCTGGCGGTGGCTGCTAGGCACCGCCAACATATTTGGGCCCCAGCACCGCCCGGCTGGCAATCGTAACAACTGCCGACCGGCAGAAAAGCCGCAGACGGACTTTCCATCCGCCGCAATACCCACCGCCATCGTAATATGGCAGTGGGTAATTCACGTTACGATGGCGTAAAGGTCGCCACCGCCGGCGGTGGCGATCGTTACGCCATCGTAATGACACCATTAGTATCAGAGAGATTACACAGAATAAACAGTAGGGACGTTTTCTTTAAGTATTTATTGAACAGTCGTTATTCTAGTGTAAAATAGGTGTGCTGAAACAATCATTAGACAGTAACAGATATAGATGATTAGAAGCACTAGGAAAGTAAAAGGATGGTAGAGTTCTACCATTTTGCTATAACCATTAATACAGGTAAGTACCTAAAATACATGATAATAAAATGCGCACTCCTACGATGCAATTCTAACTAGATGTACGTAAATGTACCTAGCATTTGTGTAGGTGTTAAGCCAAAAATCCCTCTAGGATAAAGTCAACCCCCATTACCTGAAGTGAGAAACAGTGGGACACCTTCCTGGTCTCGGGTTGGACACCCGCAAGGGATGTCAGACCAATGCGAGCTGGAGTATCTGCATGCAGAAACCTCAGCGTGTTGCATGGAAGTCCTGATCGCCTCTGTCTATCTCAGCAAGATGTGATGTTTATATACTCGAAGGTATCCCCAGGAGTTCTACCTTGCTGTGCCACTGTCGGACTTAGGATGACGTCGGGAATGAACCATGTACATAGTTATTATGCAGGAGAGGGTAGCCCTGCTGAGATTCCAAGAATCCAAGGATCCTCATGCATAATGTATGAGGCTATTGTTCAGGGAAAGCCCCACGTTCTGTAAGCAGTACCTTAACTAGGTAAAGGGTCACTCCTAGCAGCCTGTTATGTATGTAGTGTAGGGATGAATATAGGTGAAAGGTTGGGATGCTACCCAAGCCTATATTGGGGTACCTATATGGAATATAACACTGTCTTCCTCTGGTATATCTTCTACTTCTTCTTCTCCTTTCTTTTCTCTTTTTGGGCCAGATGTACGACCAAGAAAATTGCGCATCACAGATTTCGACTCTTTTGTGAGTCGCAATTGGTGAGCGCAATTTCCGATGTACAACAGTGTTTTTCACACTGTTAGCGATTCCCAATGCGGTCGCAAATATATAGGCTCATGAATATTAATGAGCCTCCCGCAATTGGCGACCCCATTGGGAATGGCAGGCCCTCCCAGGTATGGTGGCCTGCTGGGCTCAGCAGACCACCATGCCTGGGACTGCTTTTAAATAAAGCAGTTTTTAAAAAAATGCAGCCTGTTTTCCTTAAAGGAAAACGGGATGCATTTAAAAAGAAAAAAATGAAACGTTTTTGTTTCATTTTTAAGGGCAGGTAGTGGTCCCTTAAATTATAAATTGTTAGAAACATATTAAAAATTATAAATACATATATATACACATACACCAATAACATAAAAATAAAAATAAAATATATATATTTAATAAATTAAAATAGTAAAATATTTTTAATCTTTTTAAAATACATTTTACACTACATTAACTGAAACAGTAGAGAAAATATTGGATAGCGGAGGGGATAAAATGACTATTCCCACTCCAGAGAGTGCAACAGTAGGGAAAGTGTTGGATAGCGTAGGGATAAAAATTACTATTCCCACTCCAGTGAGTGCAACAGTAGGGAAAGTGTTGGATAGCGGAGGGGTAAAAATTACTATTCCCACTCCAGAGAGTGCAGCAGTTGGGAACGTGTTGGATAGCGTAGGGATAAACATTACTATTCCCACTCCAGTGAGTGCAACTGTAGGGAAAGTGTTGGATCGCGAAGGGTAAAAAATGACTATTCCCACTCCAGTGAGTGCAACAGTAGGGAAAGTGTTAGATAACGTAAAGGTAAAAATTACTATTCCCACTCCAGAGAGTGCAACAGTAGGGAAAGTGTTGGATAGCAAAGGGGTAAAAATTACTATTCCCACTCCAGTTAGTGCAACAGTAGGGAAAGTGTTGGATAGCGTAGGGGTAAAAATTACTATTCCCACTCCAGAGAGCGCAACAGTAGGGAAAGTGTTGGATAGCGGAGGGATAAAAATTACTATTCCCACTCCAGTGAGCGCAACAGTAGAGAAAGTTTTGGATAGCGGAGGGGTAACAATTACTATTCCCACTACAGTGAGTGCAACAGTAGGGAAAGTATTGGATAGCGGAGGTGTAAAAATTACTATTCCCAAACCAGTGAGTGCAACAGTAGGGAAAGTGTTGGATAACAGAGGGTTAAAATTAATATTTCCCAAAAATTAAAATTAAAATAAAAAAGAAACAAAATAGCAACTACAATACAAAAATTGTTAATAACACAAAAATAAAAACCATATAAAAATATAAAACAATTCCAAAAGATAGAAAAATTATGTAATGTTAAAAAATACTAAAAATTAACTACAAATATTAATTTATAAAAGTTTAAAAACAACATTTTACAAACAAATAACTATCTTTAAAATAAATTAATTGTAATCAAAAAAATATTTATTAATGATTTTTAAATAAATAAGCTCACACCATATTCCCCTATAAACTCACAAACAACTCCTACAGATTTGACACAATTAACATATTTACCAATTAATTATTTTTACTTTTCAAACAATTAATAATTAATTATTAATAAATAAATTACCACAAACAACACTATAAAATCGAAATATAAAATAAATACTATTAAATAAAAAATATGAATTACTTTATTTTAATTAAATTACTTCCCACCCTATTCCCCTCTAAACCCACACAATGCTCCTAAAAAAATAACACAATTAATATAATTATCAATTAATCAATTAATAAAAATTAATAACCAATTAATAATTATTTAATCATAAATTAATTACACATACTAACAAATAAATATTAATAATTACTTTATTATAATTAAATTACTTCTGAACCTATTCCCCTATAATCCTACAACCCGCTCCTAAAAAATAGCACAATTAATATAATTGTCAATTAATTAATAAATAAAAATTAATAGCAATTAATAATTAATTAATAATACATAATTTATAAATACTAATAAATAAAAATTAATAATTACTTTATTATAATTAAATTACTTCCCACCCTATGCCCCTATAAACCCACAACCCGCTCCTAAAAAATAACAACATTAATATAATGATCAATTAATTAATTATTAAAAATGAATAACCAATTAATAATTAATTAATAATAAATTAATTATAAATACTAATAAATAAAATTAAAAAAATACTTTATTATAATTAACATCTCAATTAAACAAATATTAATAAATAAAAAATTATCAATTAAGTTAATATATTTAAATTACTTCCCACCCTATTCCCCTATAAACCCACAACCCGCTACAGAACTTAAATACCCACAAATTAATTAACATAAAATGTATTACTGCTAAAAATTTAACAAATACATTAAAAAAAGCTATACTTATACAAAAAAATTACCTCACATACTTTTAACACACATACTAAAATACAGAACACTAGTATAAATATCGATATTATTAACAACAATATTTTTACAAACGATATTACTGTCTTCGATATTAAAAAAAACGAGATTTCTTACCTTACTGTCGATATTCTGTACCACTATATTCTTGCAGTCGATATTCTTGTACCTCGATATTCAAAACTCGATATTATGGTACTTTGAAAAAACAACTCGATATTCTGTCTGTGCACTGTTAGGAGGAAAGGTGTGTCCACCTTTGCCAACTCCACTCCTCAGGTGGGGAAGGCGAGGTGAAGCACAACTCTCAGTCCCCGCCATCTTGCAGATGGGTGGCCCCAGCCAACCAGTGTGATGCTTATGCCCCCCTCCCATTGGAGGTCAGGCTTCTTCCTCATAAAATTCACATACAATTTTACTCCACTGTTTCCCGTAGTGCTTTTCTAACTTTTGGAGACTCTCTAATCCATCTTCCAGAGACTACACATTTTATTCTTCTACACTCGGTACCCTTAGTAGATCAGATCATGCTTTTGTTTCTAAACCTTTGTCATAAAATATAATTCAATCCTCCATTGGTCCCATATTGCTTTCAGATCACGCCATGGTAGTCATAGACTTGGACTTGGTTCCCCCTCAACTTGATCTTCATAGGTGGAGATCTAATAATTCATTTCTAGGAGATATGCAATCCTCTTTGTCCTTTGCATCATTTGCTTCAGAATATTTCTTGATTAATGATTCTCACAAGACTTCACTTCAACTTGTATCGGATGCTTTTAATGCAGCTGCTTGCAGTTTTATCATCGGTTATGTGTACAGAAAAAAGAAGCTGCAGCCTACAGGGCACAAACCCTTAACATCCTTCAAAAAAAACTCTGGAACAGAAGTACTTTTCTTCCAAACTAACTAGTGAGCCTCAAAATCTTCCTGGAGCCAAATTACAATTTAATAACCTCTCAACTAATGGAGCTTCTTCAATTTTGTTGAAAAGTAGCGTTAGTTACTTTGAAAGATACAATACCATTGGCTAATTACTGGCTAGTTATCTTATAGTTAAGTAACAATGTTTTAAGATAGACACACTATTTAATTTGTAGGAGGTTTCCTTGAATAAAGATAAATATATCTTGGAGGAATTTGTTAATTTAAAAAAAAGTTGATATACTCCTGAATCTCCAGTGCAGCTCACTCACATTGATACTTATTTAAGTCAAATTCTTAAATCTATTCCGTCTCATTTAGACTTTGAATCTTTGGAGATGAACCTCTCTTTGAATGAGATCTTCCAAGCACTGAACTCATTGTAGAAAGGAAAATCACTTGGGCCAATAGTTTTACTGAAGAATTTTTTTCTTAATTGCTAAATTATTCTTCTGCTTTACTTGATGCACTTGTTTCACTATTTCACTGAGTCTGGTTCTACTTTCAGTGCTTTTCAAGAAGCCACAATATGGCTTATACATAAAGATGACAAGGACCCTGTTCTTTGTAAGAACTACAGACCTATCCCTTTAGTAAATGTGGATTACAAGATATTCGTGGAAGTTTTAGATATTCACTTAGAATATTTTCTTCCACATCTTATTGGAAAGGAGGAGTCAGGGTTTATAAAAGGAAGGTTAGCGCCAAGCAACACTACATTATTTCTTAATGTTCTAAGTAAAGCTCCTCTCCTTAATACTCCACTTGCAACAATAACTATTGATGCAGAGAAAGCATTTGATAGGATCAACTGGGACTTTATGTTAAAATCCTTAACCTAACTAGGGGGTCTATTACGATGGCGGTCGGGAAACCTCCCCGACCGCCATGGTAGCGGGAAAAGACCGCCCGCATGTACCGCGACATCACCGCAGGTCGAATTACGATGACCCGCTGTCGTAATCCGACCGCGGCAGTCGGATCGCGGGCATTAACATTGTGGCGGTTGCTGCTGCCTGCAGCACCGTCGCGATGCCGAAAGGAGCATGTCCTGCATTTCCCTGCACTGCGTGGCAGGCACTGCACAGTGCCTGCCACCTGGTACAGGGAAATGTAGGGGGACACCATGGGTACCCCCCCAGTGCACCCACACCCCCCCAACACATTGGGGGCCGCAACGGGCCCCCAGAAAACACTCACTGCATGCCTTGCAATGGCGGTCTGACCACTGAGGAAAGGCTGGCTATCGCCGGCATCATAATCCTGCTGGCGGAGCCTGCTCTGCACCGCCACCATTATCCCGGTCTTGCTCCGTCCGCCAGGCAGGAGTGCGGATGGCAACCGGCGGTAAAGCGGCAGTCGGAATTTCCCACCGCCGCGGTCACCACCGCCATCCTAATGTGACCAGCGGTTTTCCTGGTTGCGATGGCGGGCGGATGTCCATCGCCGGTACTGTGGGCACCACCGCGGACATCCGACCACCATCGTAATAGACCCCATGGTTTTGGCTCTAAGATATTTGCCCTAATCTCCCTATTAAATCAATCCCCGCTAGCATCAGTCCTAGTCAACTGTATAGTTTTACCATATTTTGCTCTCCAACATGGTATTCAACAGGGTTGTCCTCTTTCCCTGTTATTATTTGTTCTTACCCTTGAACCTTTCCTCTCTCGTATTAGAATCAATAAGTCAGTATTTGATTTTCAGTATGGAGATCACTATCTTAAGCTAGCAGCATATGCATATGATGCTCTTCTCTTTCTTTCACACCATGAGAAGTCCTTACTGGCAATACTTAGTGAAATGGCCTTCTTCTCTGTGGTTTCATGTTATAAAGTTAGCATGGATAAGACTGGAATTCTCCCTTTAAAAAAATATACCAATAAACATTCCTGTATAGATACTGGATTTCAGTTGTCGTCATCTTCTAAAATGAAATACCTAGGTATTTGGTTCACACATTCAGTACATTATTTTGTTACTATTAATTTCACAGAGATCTTTGCTAAATTTGGAAATTTACTCTCATCTTGGAATCTTGTCTTGGTGGGGTTGTCTTGACTAATTAAAATGATGATTTCTCCACTTTCGTTGTATATCATTTCTATGATGCAGATAAATATTCCCATGGCTACTTTTAATAAGATAGACTCTTTACTTTCTAAATTTCTATGGAAGAATACAGAACTAGAGTTTCTCTATCTTTCTTCAAAAAATCAAAACTTGAAGGTGGTGTAAACTTTCAAGATTTTAGTCAATATCATAAGGTATTTGGTTTGTGTCAGGCCTTCTTTTGAATTTCTAAATCAGCTTCACCTCTCTCTGTCTTTATGGCTTGATGTTGAGAAAACCCTACTTCAACCCTTTTTCCCAAAGGAGGTTCTCCTTTTCTCTTCTAAGGGGCCGATTCCGATCTGGGTCGGAAAGCTCTCCGACCGATCCGAATTGTTTTCCGACCGAGCCGGACCCGTGCAGTCTGACCGAGCGAGTACGATGCGGCCGTATGCTGCCGGACTCGGTTCGGTCAGACTCCCATTGAAGTCAATGGGAGCCGGTCGTACGACGTGTACATGGGCTCCCATTGACTCAATGGGTACGTTGCGCACAAGGGGGCCCCCTGTAGTGGGTACGCGTTGGTGCCATCTGCACCGTACCCGCATGTATAGGGGGGACCCATGGGTCCCCCCCTGTGTCCGACTCGTACGGCTATGGGTGAAGGGGGGTCCGGCACGGACCCCCGAAATCCGCGTCTGAGAGCTTTTTTGTGTCGGAGGCTTCGACTCGATCTGGCTGTCCGGATCGTGCATCGTACTGGCTCGGTCGTAAAACGTCTCCATTGCGCGCCACGAATCGAGTGCGAACGAGTCGGACGGAGCAGTTCGGACCCGGAAACGAGTCGGTCGGCGATTTCGCGTTCACTCGCATCGTACTTGCTCGCTCGGACGACTGTACGAATTGGTCAGAAACAAAGCCTCCGACTCGGATCCGTTAAAGCCGAATCCAATTCGGAGCCCGACCGACCGAGATCGGAATCGACCCCTCAATCTTCTATTACCTCCTCCCTATTTTTAAACACACTTCTTCCTTGATAAGATCAACTTATACCCCTATTGCTTTATCCTGATCTGGTTTTCTACACATGTCTATATGAGCTAATAAATTTGTGAAAATCCACAACAGACAATGGTGCCCATTCACAAAGTTAATCTGGGACAAAAGTCTAACTTTATGACGTTTGGTATCCACAGAGATCATTTACGAGTCATATCTTTACGCCCGCAGTCTCAGATTAACTTTGTAAATCGGACCCCAAGTTTCTGGAGTTTTTGGAGGAACAAAGGTATTATGTGGATAGCACAGTTGTTTGAAGATGATGCTCCTATCTCTTTTCCTCACTTTAGACATTTATTTCAATGTCCTCAATCCTTTTAAACCTATTTTACATTGCTTATAAATTCTGTCTTAGATGTCCTTTTTTCTTTACAAGATACTCCACTCTCAGGGCACATACTTCTGACTTAACTAATCTTCTCGCTTCCTATCCTAAGGCATCTATTATTTATAAATGTATCTCACCCTCAATTCCTATTCAAACCAAGTGCAAAGCTGAACTTTTTTGGGAAAGGGACTTAGGGGTGGACTGGCATATTGCTTTTTGGAATAAGGTATGGTAACGTATTTACAAAATCTCTAGAACAACTAGTATAACTCAAATGCTATTTCTTATTTACCACAAACTTCATTTTACTCCCCTACATTGTTCGAATTTTTCAACGACTAACTCATCCCAATGCTGGTCTTGTGATTGTCCCAAAAGTGATATTAAACAAATATTTAGAACACAAGACTCTTTCAACATTTTCCATCTCTTTTTAGGAAGTTTAACTAATGCTTTTTCCCTTACATTCCATAAGTATAAATTGCTAGATATTTTCTTAGCAATTCCCTTTCAACATATTGCTTTTAATTGGAAATGGTAATCCAGGATTTGGTGGGATTGCGTCTGTTACCATCATAAATTGAAAACTACTTATATGTTTCACTGCTGTACTTCTCATAATGCACATTTTATGTGGTTACCATTGACCTCCTTTCTTAACAATACTGAGAACTGTATGTCATCTACGGTTTATACATTGTCTGAAAATTTCCAACCACCATGGTGATTTATCTCTCTGGTCTTCCTTATTGTTACAGGTAATTATTGTCTAATGTTACCATTGATTTAATTATCATAATATCTCTAGGTTATTTGCATCGATTTACAATTTATGAGGATATTTTTCTTATACTTATACATGTAATTTTTCTGTTATATATATCCCCCTCCCTTTCCCTTCCTCCCCCGGTAAACATAAAAGGCTTTTGTTGTTCATTTTGAATTTACTGTGTTTCCACTGTAACAGATTAATGCACTATTATAGATCATTAAACTCTACTATATTTATACTTTTATTTAAATAAAGTCTTTCTAAACATAAAAAAACTACACACAGGCAGCAATGGCAGGCTTGAGACTTGTTTCAAGTGCCACTTAAGTGGGTGGCACAATCAGTACTACAGGACCACTACTGTAATTTAAATTATGGATCATAGGCACAGGTAGTGCCACTCTACTAGTAAATTAAATATGCCAATTGGGTGTAACCCATATTCTACTATGTTTTATGGAGACAGCACATGCACTTTAACACTGGTTAGCAGTAGTAATGTGTTCAGAGCACTAAAAGCCAACAAAAACGGGTTCAGAAAACAGGCGGATGAAGGCAAAAGGATTGGGAATGACCCTGCAAACAGGACCAAGTCTAACAAGTACAATGTCATAGAACAGAAAATTACATGAAACTGTAAGCAGTTAATCAAAACAGTAGTTCCAGGAAGCAAAGTGATAGAAGAAAGTATTAAAAAAAAGATACGCAGTATATGAAAAAACAAAAGAGATTGCTATCCAGCGCATACAAGAAATCAAAAACAAAGAAAAAGAAGCTGCCCTTCACTAAACTGTCTCAAAAATAAGAGGCTCTAATTCACGACCCCCTCAAAGTAAATCATGCAGCACAAACTGCCTGGAACACTGTCTGGAGTGTAGGTTTGAAGAAGTAATGCAGGGTGAAAAAGCAGAATACAGTAAGACAGATAGCAACAAGGAAATGGAGCCAAAGCTATCCAAATACATGTGGAGCTCTTGAATTTTCACTTGCATTAGATATCTTGAAAACACCCCTTGATCAATAGTTCCTAAAAGCAGACACAGGACCATGGCGACAGGGTGGACTTCAGCCATTTATCCTCAAACTTAAAATCAGGGGCCTTAATTGGTAGGCTATGAGTGACTTTCTTCAAATAATATTCTCAAGGTTTGTGAAATCAAGAAAGAAGCAGATTGCATGAGTGTTAAACTCCATTTAGAAGCATCAAACAGCAAGTTCTCAATGCAAAATGGATTTAAAAGCTTTATAGAGATCACCAGGAAAAACAAATGACCAACCACACCGAGTAGCCCTAGTAACCATAGCCTAGGTATACAGTTGTGACTTAGAAACAGTCACCAAGAAACACATAAACAATGTCTACAAACACAGTATATCAATTAATATTTAGATGGAAATCCTTCTAGGATAATTTGAATCTGTCCTTTCTTAGGTTGTCTGGGCCAATACAAATGAGAACATGCAGTATGACCGTAACAACACCAAGTCTGTGTTGGCCACTATAAAACCTCTTTATATGTCATGTCATGTTTATTGACAGATCGAACATTATATTTCATTGACATGTACAACATTTTAAAAAAGAAACTCGTCATAAAACTAAACATTCTGGCGTACACAATTTATAAAATACATTATTAAAATGAACCCTTAGCAAAGATTTAAAAAAAGAAAAATAGAATACAAGGTACAATGTTGAAGACAAATTTCTTATGAGGGAAAAAATACAATAACACTTCCAAGACAAAGGGGTCGATTCCGATTCGGGCCGGAAAAAGCACCTACCGACTCGGAGCCGGAATTTATTCCGACCGAAACGTACTTGTGGCGCCCGACACGCCAAGTACGATGCAAGGTGTGCAAAATCCGACCGACACGTACTGAACCCAAGCCGAACGACCGAGCCGCACGGAAAACAGCAATCCGGCCGGAAAAACACGCAAATCGAACCGACCGACACGCACCCGGAACAAATCCAACCGAAACGTACACGCGAACTCCAAACCGCTAAGTACGATGCAAGGCGCGAAAACCACGACCGAGTCGAACGGAGGACAAGCCGTACGACCGACACGCATACAAAACCGAGCCGAAGTAACACAAAACACCACGACCGACGCGTTCGCAGCATAGAAAACTGCACAAACACAGCGTGAACGAAACGGAGAAGACCGTACGAGACAAATGCAGGGTCCGACTCGGTCACAAGAACGTTTCCAACATGCACAAAAAGTACTAAGGAAAAATACACAAAAAAAGGCCAAACAAGCAATTACAAAGCCAATAAATACTGGGGGGGTGGGGACAGAGAACAAAGACACACCCACAACTCCACCCATATAAAGGACACAAATCCCAACCATGATCCTTTGCAAATGCCATTCTACTGCCAGCACTCAACAGACAGCAACCACACACCCACAGCTCAATCCCTCACACAAGCCACACACCATCAGCACACCAACAAATAGCTACCTCACATACACCCAGCAAAACACATACTCACACACCCTCACCTGCACACCAACACACACATCACTCACCATCACCACCCATCACCATGCCCCCCAAGAAGAATCACAAGTTCCTAGATTGTGAATTGGAAGTCCTGGTAGACGAGATCCTCAGGGTAGAGCCACAGCTGTTTGGCACACTGGTCCAACAGACACCCATCTCCCAGAAAACCAAGATGTGGGGTGAACGCACAATCACCATGTCTGCGCACAAAGACTGACATCCAGAACAGGTGGTATGACGTGCGCAGAAGGGTACGGGAGCTGCTCAAGAAGGACTACCTCCTGAGCCAATACACCGGCAGTGGCCCTCCTGCCAAGCCAGTATACCTCAGGCCCTGGGAGGAGAAGTGCGGGCCATCCTTCCGCCAGTGAGCGTCTATGGACTAGAGAACATCCCAGAGCCTGGTGAGTACACAACAAATGTACACAATATTCTGCCACAATACACACACACATCACTGTCAAGGGGAGAGTCAAACCATGCACTCATAGCAATTACACAGCAACCAGAACAGAATCATCCCAAAATGTGTATGTCAGTCAGATAAACACAACACATGCCATCTCAAAGTTACATTTAACCGTGTCATCACATGTACAAACACAACTACAACTACAGCTAGGCAGTGGCACAAATAGAACTAACAAACACATCCAGACATGTAGCCACCACTACAACACCAACACACAGTGAAGACCACTGAAAGGAAGGAATTCTGTGTATGCTGGGCAAGTCAGTGTAGCCAATAGCATCATGGGAGTCGTAGTCACACATATTGCTCACCCCCACAACTGTCCCATCAACACCACCATGAACCATGCGCACATCACAGGGAGTGGAAAAGGACTCACAAGATGGCTGACACTGGCTACTGCTGTGGGGAGCACAATGCCCTGCTGGCAACTGTGCAACAACCAACAGCAGGACACCACTGACTGACATCCTGAGAGACAACTTCCACTCCCTGCAATGGAAGCACGTTCCATGGTGGGATATCTGGCTGGCTGGGTGGGAAGGAGGACTCGCAGCACTGACCATAGTCACAAGCACCTCCCCTCACACCCCCTCAACACAAACTCCACAGAACCCACCTGGGAGAATGCAATGCCTCACATCCTAACTCAAGATCCCACAAAGAACCTCCACCCTGGGTAATGTTGTGTGAAGCACAGGGACACTCTTGGGACTTTTAGCCAAACAACTGCCAGGACAACACTCCCAGCCATCCTGTCAGCATAGGCAGCCCACCCCACAGGGAAGCAGAGTCAAAAGGATGGAAGCATGGGCATGCTGGGAAGGGGGGTGGAGGCAATAGCATGATGGGAGTAGTAGGCACAGATATCGCTCAGCCTCACAACTGGCCCATCAACACCACCCTGAACCATGCTCACTTCACAGGGAGTGGATAAGGACTCACAAGATGGCTGACACTGGCTACTGCTGTGGGGAGCACAAGGCCCTGCTGGGAACTGTGCACCAACAAACAGCACAACACCACTGACTGACATCCTGAGAGACAACTTCCACTCCCTGCAATGGAAGCACGTTCCATGGTGGGATATCTGGCTAGGTGGGAAGGAGGACTCGCAGCACTGACCATAGTCACAAGCACCTCCCCTCACACCCCACCTCAACACAAACTCCACAGAACCCACCTGGGAGAATGCAATGCCTCACATCCTAACTCAAGATCCCACAAAGAACCTCCACCCTGGGTAATGTAGTGTGAAGCACAGGGACACTCTTGGGACTTTTAGCCAAACAACTGCCAGGACAACACTCCCAGCCATCCTGTCAGCACAGGCAGCCCACCCCACAGGGAAGCAGAGTCAAAAGGAAGGAAGCATGGGCATGCTGGGAAGGGGGTGGAGGCAATAGCATGATGGGAGTAGTAGGCACAGATATCGCTCAGCCTCACAACTGGCCCATCAACACCACCCTGAACCATGCTCACAACACAGGGAGTGGATAAGGACTCACAAGATGGCTGACACTGGCTACTGCTGTGGGGAGCACAAGGCCCTGCTGGGAACTGTGCACCAACAAACAGCATAACACCACTGACTGACATCCTGAGAGACAACTTCCACTCCCTGCAATGCAAGCACGTTCCATGGTGGGATATCTGGCTGGGTGGTAAGGAGGACTCGCAGCACTGACCATAGTCACAAGCACCTCCCCTCACACACCCCCTCAACACATACTCCACAGAACCCACGAATGCAATGCCTCACATCCTAACTGAAGATCCCACAAAGAACCACCACCCTGGGTTATGTTGTGTGAAGCACAGGGACACTCTTTGGACTTTTAGCCAAACAACTGCCAGGACAACACTCCCAGCCATCCTGTCAGCACAGGCAGCCCACCCCACAGGGAAGCAGAGTCAAAAGGAAGGAAGCATGGGCATGCTGGGAAGGGGGTGGAGGCAATAGCATGATGGGAGTCGTAGGCACAGATATCGCTCAGCCTCACAACTGGCCCATCAACACCACCCTGAACCATGCTCACATCACAGGGAATGGATAAGGGCTCACAAGATGGCTGACACTGGCTACTGCTGTGGGGAGCACAAGGCCCTGCTGGGAACTGTGCACCAACAAACAGCACAACACCACTGCCTGACATCCTGAAAGCCAACTTGCACTCTCTGCAATGCAAGCACGTTCCATGGTGGGATATCTGGCTGGGTGGGAAGGAGGACTTGCAGCACTGACCATAGTCACAAGCACCTCCCCTCACACACCCCCTCAACACATACTCCACAGAACCCACCTGGGAGAATGCAATGCCTCACATCCTAACTGAAGATCCCACAAAGAACCACCACCCTGGGTTATGTTGTGTGAAGCACAGGGACACTCTTTGGACTTTTAGCCAAACAACTGCCAGGACAACACTCCCAGCCATCCTGTCAGCACAGGCAGCCCACCCCACAGGGAAGCAGAGTCAAAAGGAAGGAAGCATGGGCATGCTGGGAAGGGGGTGGAGGCAATAGCATGATGGGAGTCGTAGGCACAGCTCTACATCCCCCACCACATGGCCCAGCAAGCTCACACTCATGCATGCACATCCCACAGAGAGTGGAAAGGCCCATCAAAGATGTCTGACACTGTTGCTGTGTCGTGGGGAGCACAAGGGCATGCTGGGAACTGCACACCAACCAACAGCAGGACACCACTGTCAGCCATCTTGCCATTGCTCTCACACCCACACACACTGAACTCCCCACAAAAGCAAGTAAGTATGGGAATGCTGGGAAGTGGGGTGGAGGCAATAGCATGATGGGAGTCATAGTCACAGACATAGCTCACCCCCACAACTGTCCCATCAACACCACCCTGAACCATGCTCACATCACAGGGAGTGGATAAGGACTGACAAGATGGCTGACACTGGCTACTGCTGTGGGGAGCACAAGGGCATGCTGGGAACTGCACACCAACCAACAGCAGGACACCACTGTCAGCCATCTTGCCATTGCTCTCACACCCACACACACTGAACTCCCCACAAAAGCAAGTAAGTATGGGAATGCTGGGAAGTGGGGTGGAGGCAATAGCATGATGGGAGTCATAGTCACAGACATAGCTCACCCCCACAACTGTCCCATCAACACCACCCTGAACCATGCTCACATCACAGGGAGTGGATAAGGACTGACAAGATGGCTGACACTGGCTACTGCTGTGGGGAGCACAAGGGCATGCTGGGAACTGCACACCACCTACAGCAGGACACCACTGTCAGCCATCTTGCCATTGCTCTCACACCCACACACACTGAACTCCCCACAAAAGCAAGTAAGTATGGGAATGCTGGGAAGTGGGGTGGAGGCAATAGCATGATGGGAGTCATAGTCACAGACATAGCTAACCCCCACAACTGTCCCATCAACACCACCCTGAACCATGCTCACATCACAGGGAGTGGATAAGGACTGACAAGATGGCTGACACTGGCTACTGCTGTGGGGAGCACAAGGGCATGCTGGGAACTGCACACCAACCAACAGCAGGACACCACTGTCAGCCATCTTGCCATTGCTCTCACACCCACACACACTGAACTCCCCACAAAAGCAAGTAAGTATGGGAATGCTGGGAAGTGGGGTGGAGGCAATAGCATGATGGGAGTCATAGTCACAGACATAGCTCACCCCCACAACTGTCCCATCAACCCCACCCTGAACCATGCTCACATCACAGGGAGTGGATAAGGACTGACAAGATGGCTGACACTGGCTACTGCTGTGGGGAGCACAAGGCCCTGCTGGCAACTGTGCAACAACCAACAGCAGGACACCACTGACTGACATCCTGAAAGACAACTTTCACTCCCTGCAATGCAAGCACAGTCCATGGTGGGATAACTGACTGGCTGGGTGGGAAGGAGGGCCGGCTGTCAACCAAATACAACCAATGCAGACCATGTTCACACCCCAACAAATACATAGAAATGCCCAAATAATGCAGGACAATGTGCTACACCAATATCAACCCCTGACTGTGACAACTTAGGACAATGCAATGTACAGGCCCGCACCCAGAGGCACAGTCACAACTGTCAGGTGTGTCAACCATTGATGCCTGCAGAAACATAACATACATTGTGTGTGTCTCCCAAAAACAGGTGATGATGGGGACACAGCAGCAGACGCTGAGGAGTCCCAGTCCCAGGCTCAAGAGGATGCGGAGCTCACTGGTGTCGTACAGCCTCTGCCCTCCTCGGACGAAGAAGACCAACCTGGCACATCCGGTGCAAGTCAACATGCAGCACCAGCAGGACCACCAGCTGCAGCACCAGCAGGACCACCAGCTGCACCCCTGCACCCACCCCTCCAACGACTGTCACCACAAATACCATCCCTGCCGACATGGACAGAACAAGGAGCAACACCAGCACAGGGACCCTGGACCAACGTGGGGCCATGGACACCACCACCACCACCAACCCCCAAGGGGGACCAGGGTCATCTGTGCGTGCCACTGCACGCACTGCACATGTCGGCAGGGGTGGTGGGAGGGGTGGGAGACAGAGGTCGCTGCTTGCAGAGGTTGCTGGTGTGCATGATGACCCACAACTGGTACGCATAGCCGATGCGTACCAGTCCAGCACCGGAGATCTCAGCCAGGTAGTGGGGCTCCTCAGAGACATGAAACAGCAGCAGGCTGCCCATCATGCCCGCTTGGACTCACACATGTCCCGCGTGGAGTCCAAGTGGGACGCACTGCAAGAGATGACGGCGGTGCACAGGGACATATTACAATGCCTCCGCCAGATGAACAGCAACCAGTCCACACCTCCCTGTGTGCCAACAACATCTGGTGCTGAACAAACTGCAACTGCCACAGGGAGGGAGGATGACTCTGGCGGAGAGTCCCCTGCACCGCAGCAGCCTGTACTTGAGGGGCCCCCCCAAAGAAGAGGGGTCGTCCGAGGAGGGGCAAGTGAGAGGCCGATGGCCAAGTGCAACTCCCAGGAAGCCTGAACCTGTTCTGGATGTTCACCTTTGTGCACAAACTGTTCACCCTGTTGACGGCAACACAACTCCCACACATTACATGGGGAGTACAAGTTGGACCAATGTCTCAGACAACTGTGGCCCCGATACTGGGGATTTTGTCTACCAGGACTTTCAATTCACCTAGGAACTTCTGATTGCAAGATATATGTACAGCACTAACCATCTTATGCACTATTCACACAAATGTATCACAATAAACACACTAATACACCATACTTGCCTCTGTTGTGATTCCAACGTGGGTGCTGTCATGGGGATGATGAACTGCAAAATGACACTGTGTATGCGAACTGCAACATCAAGTACAACACAGGCATGTGAGTAAAGGCAACGTGACACATATGAGGGAGACACACCACCAGGGCTACACAACACATACACACCTAGGCCATCTGACTCATTGCCTACACTGATGTTGCCAGGGAAGACGGTGCAATGCACAGACACCACACCTATTCCCAGTTGTAGTCAAGTAGCCCACAGGTGCAGTAAGCAAATGGCAGTCAAATGTGTGACCACAGACAACGCACATCACAAAGTGAAGCACAGGTTTATTACACAGTTGCAACATGTCATAACCACTACAGATGCAAGGTAATCCCACCTGGCAGCGGGCACACAGTCAACAACTGTAGAAGGAAGGAAGTCCATGGGTGTGGCGCACATCACCTGTAGGGACACAACAGCTACCACCCTGGAAGTACAATCACGTCGTCGGTGGACACAGTTGACCAAACGAATCTGAAAGTACCCTGTGAAGGACAGAAATGACACACAGTCAAAAGCAATGGAGAACAGGACAGAACAGCAAAACTCATGCACAATACATGTTACAAGATACCCACCCAGAACCAAGTTAGCATGTCAACACTGTTGGGTAGTACAGACCACCTGTAAGCACACATCGCTACACACATCCAGTCAAGTACCCCATGGACACACTCCAACAGCACCAGAGCACCACCTACACATATCATGCCAACTCACATCATTGACATGACACCTCAGGATACTCACATTCAGCTAAAGAAGTTGGTGATGAGCTGTGTGCGGACATCACCCTCATCATCATCATCATCACTGGCATCGTGGTCCAGGCCAGGATCCTCCACAGGTGGCGGATGTTGGTCATTGTCATCCTGGATGAGAGGCAACTCCTTCCGCACTGCCAGGTTGTGGAGCATGCAGCAGACGATGATAATCTTGCACACTTTTGCTGGGGCATATGGGAGGGACCCTCCTGTCTTGTCCAGGCAGCGGAAGCGGCTCTTCAGGAGACCAAATGTCCGCTCAATCACTCTTCTGGTCCGACCATGTGCCTCATTGTAGCGCATCTGGGCTGGAGTCACAGGTTTCCTGAGGGGTGTCAGCAACCACGGCATGTTGGGGTATCCCGAGTCACCTACGGACAGACAAGTGCACATTAGCTGACTTGGAAAAGTGGGCGGAATACTACAGATCAGATCACACACAATGGCACAAAGTCAGTACACACCGACAAGCCAGGCACGCTGGTTCTGCATCTGTGCCATCATCCTGGGGATGCGACTACTCCTCATCACAAAGGCATCGTGTGCTGAACCAGGGAAACGGGCACACACATGTGTGATGGTCATATCTGCAAGACACACCACCAGTGCATTGACCGAGTGGTAGTGCTTGCGGTTACGGTAGGCCTGCTCCTGGGCCTGTGGTGGTACCAAAGCCACATGTGTCCCATCAATGGAGCCAATGACATGCGGCATCCTCCCCAGGGCATAGAAGTCACTCTTCACGTCAGTGAGTCGTTGCAGTCTAGGGAAATAGATGTACCGGTTCAGGAATAGCAACATTGCCTCCAAAACATCGCGGAGCACACGGCTCAACATGGTCTGTGACATCCCACCAGCAGTCGCCACAGTATGTTGGAAGGTACCGGTGGCAAAGAAGTGTAGGGCTGCCATCACCTTCACCTTGGGGGTCAGCGCTGTAGGATACGGCCGGCCAGGCTGCAAATGTGGGGCCAACTGCACTGCCAAATCCTCAATCAGCTGCCTGGTGAAGCGGTACCGTCGGATGCTGTCCTGTTCCACCATCATTGCCAGGTCTGGGAATGGTCGATGGACAGCAGGAGCCCTGCAGTGCAGAGGAGAAGAAAGCAAGATTGTCAGTCACCCCACATATGCGGCATTGAACACACTCAATATCACAACATACATCATTATGAGGCACAACTACATGAAGTGTGCAGTTCCGTAAGGACATGTATGGTACATACATGGCCAACATCTGTCATCACGGTTCAACAAGTGGCATCAATAAGTCCCAGGTTGGCCCATTGGATATCATGAGGCCGTGTCACAGTTCCCATCTCCTGCTGCCGTGTCACAATCACTCCCCACAGTGACATGTGAGGACAGATGTGCCCCAGGCATCACAGCTCAATGACAGGTACATTCCCAGGGACCCTGTATTGCCACATGGACACTGGCATTACATGGAGTATCATGTATACACCACAGCAAAACAACCATGACCCCCACAGGTAGTGGTCCCACTTGCCACTGCAGGACAGACATGGACGTCTGTGACACACACACGCACAACATCAAAGTCCATGCACACACAACGTGGATGTGGAGACTGTCTCCCATTGTGCACATGAAATCAGAGACATTGTAAACACTACATGCACACAGACTGTGGAGGACCATCACTATTGTGCCACTGGGACACCCTGGCTCAAACATACCGTCCCACATGGGACTCACGGGGTATGTGACATGACATACACATACACCACCGTGAAATGTGACCATGGCACATGCACAGATATGAACAGTTGCACATCACAGTGGTCATGTACACGTAACACCCAGGATCCTGTCCCCATGAACACGTGCACAGCCTGGTGGTGGCTGCCCCCAGGTGACACCCACAGGACAACATGTACACCAACATACACACAATAGGAAATGCAGCCTTACATGCCTTATGATACAGTTTGGACAGGCTGTCGTGTTGTAGGTGTGCCCCTCACTCCTTGGGAGCTATCTGTGGCTGGCATATGTTCATCTGACAATTTGTAAATGTGTGATGACCTGCACACCTGATTATTTCAAGTGCTATTAATCTAATATATTCAAAATTCAACACAAAACTTTAACGTAGTGCGTGCTACTGCGAAATAGGGTGTGGCCTAAAACCCATGTGTAAGACTGATAATGAAAGGACGCGGAAAAATCTGATCCTACGCAGTGTACAGCGAAGTCCCTATGGCTTCAGTGAGTTATCCACATTTAGAAACAAATAATTGCAAAAATAGTCGCAACTGTTCGTGTGCTTGATTAAAAAAATAGTGTTTTATATTCAAACATTGGTGCTCATGAAATGTTATACACAAACAATTATTTATGATGAACAGAAGTCAAAATTTAACTGTTTATAATATTTTTACATCAAACGACCGAATGGCTTGATACATCTCATAACCAAACGTTCAACAGTGACCCAATGCATTTCGGGTTGAAAACCCTTCTTCAGGGGTACAAATTAATATCTAGAAAGTTAAAGCAGTACACATTCAAATATTACGATTGGCATCCTCCATTCGGAACTACAGAAAAGACAAGAACAACAATATCAATGCCATATACTGAGAATTGCATCAAATGTACAAACATCGCAGGGTAAAGAGAGTTTGCACACGAAAAGACCGTTGCCAACGAGAAAGGAAAAGAGGTAAGTAAAAGAATACAAGGTGT